>CM028360.1:29380899-29752925 GCA_016618105.1 Dendrobium huoshanense | reverse complement strand
TGAGAATAAATCAATGGAAAATTTATATTGTTCTCTAGTATATTTCTCATGGAGGAGTGAAATTAATCAAGCATGGAAAACAAGAATTGAGTTTGAACTACAATTACCTCCAATGCTATTAGTTATGCATCAATTTCAGATTCTAATCTATTCATGGATCTCTGGGATGCTAACCAGCCAACATGGCTGATTTCTCATTGGCACCCCCCTCCTCCGGAATGGATTAAGGTTAATCTTGATGCAGCTTTAACTAGGGGAAAAAATGGAGGTATAGGTGGCGTTTTTAGAGATTCTAAAGGCAAATTTTTACTTACCTTTGGATTCAATTACACTCATTGGGATAATGAAGCATTGGAGCTAATGGCCATCCGTTCATTGAAGAATTACATCTTTGATGGGATGATAGATACAAAAGGACTCATTATAGAAGGAGATAATATCAGCATCATCAAACTGCTGCAAAAATCTGTGAATAAAGAACCTCAGATTGTACATGAAGAAGAGTTGGAAGACTTCTCCTTTTTGGATGACTTCAGAAACTTTCTTTTCCATTTTGTTAATAGAGATTGTAATAAGTTAGCCCATATTTGTGCTAACTTTGCTTAAGGTGAAGGTTTTCTTTGGGAAGATCTTAGTAGCAATAAGGTTCCACCTTCTTTTTTTAATATTTTAAAGGAGGAATGGATAGACTTTCTATCACCTAGTAGCTTGTAATTGGTTTAATTTTTTTTAATTAATGCAATTTAGCATTTCCTTCAAAAAAAAAACATCACTTACAAACTTTCAATTAGGGAAACCCACAAATGAAGAGAAACCGCATAAAGCATCTCTAAAGGAACGAGTAGAGTTTTCCCATTCAAAATCCAGGTTCAAATAAACGTTGAATTGCCATTAACCGTAAAATAATCGTAGGAGGAAAACCAAGTGAGAAAAAAACTAAAATCAGGACAAAATGAATGAAAAGAAGAAAGAACATCCTTGAAGCTAGAAAAAAAACACCGGAAGACACGATTTGGGAGTGTGGAGGAGATTGGTTGGCTAGGACGTAGAGGAGAGCCATCACAAGAACGCAAGCAGAGGAGGTAAGCAAGATTAGACTAGGGAATGTCACGAACATGGGGAGCATGAATCTTCATCATCAAAAGCCTCATCTGGATTGGTCGCATGAGAGGGAGGAACCATCTTTCCATACTTAAAGTACTTTGCGGCTTATAATTCTGATAACAAAAAAAAATGTAGATTCTGACAAATTTAAGATTAGAAAATTATCCTATCATCCGTCCATCTACCAATATGAGATAAACTTTGAAATTTTGTAAAACGCCCCTATTTAAATATATCAAAAGCTCAATTAACTTGATGCAATGAACTGCATTATGTTGTTGGTCTTAATTTTTTGACAAGCTCTCTAACATGTTATACAATCCTGCAATTCTTTATTATCAACCAGGAATTTTTTTAGTAGATCATTATTTAAAAGTCTCCTCAAAATAAAACTTACTTAGGAGTAACCTTTAATTTTCTTAGCCATTTCATATTATTCATATTGCTGTTGAACTTTTAATGAAGCTTCAAACGCTATTGCAGTAACTAATTTGTTTAATTTGAAGTAATAAATTCTTGTTTATCTTTAAATGAATCATATATTATAGGAATTTCCTAGATCAAATTATCATCAAGAAAAATCTTAACTTGACTCATTCCATCTCCATCTCATTTTAAGAAGAATTTGACATTATATTATTTGGAAAATCCCTCTATTATAATTACATGTAGAAGGCCACTTATTTAAACATCTATAAAGAATCCAAGTATTATCTGTGATATAAATTTTTATTCCATTCATGACCTACCATTTCATAAAATGCTTTAAAAATGAACACCATCTTTTATAATACGCCAAGTTGGAGATGAAGATCTATTTGTTTCTTCTTTCCATATATATATATATACCATATTTTACCTTGATTATTCTTTTTAGAAGAATGTCATGATTTTGAATAAAATTCCAAGCAATTTGAACCCTTAACGATCCCTATCTTTAGCCTGAACCTTGTATTCCAAGCCCACCTTGATTATTAGGAGTACATAGAATTTTCTAAGAAATATAATACAATCTCTATCTTCCATGTTCTGTATGCCATAAGAAGTTTCTACAAAACATGTCAATATCATTTAGAACACCTTTAGGAACCAGTGAGTGAGTAATAATAAATGAAGGAAAAGATGAAAAAGCATGTTTAATCAACAATATTCTTTTAGCCCTCCTTGGTGTTTTTATTTGGGTTTTTCTTTGTACTCCTACTAATTGAATAGAATATAGTAAAAGAATTCATATATTGGATGTTTTTTTTAAAAGTCTTCAGGTATGTAATTTTTCTTTTTTCAATAGGTATAGCAATAGAGTTGCTAATTTCTATTATAATCAAGCCCTTAGGTGATTTTATTTGGGATGTTTTATTGATAGTGTTCTTCCTTCAAATTTTGTATGATTATGATGGATTGTCATAGACTGACTATCACTTAGTAGCTTTTATCTTTCCTTTTTCAATTTATTGCTATTTTGCATATTTCAAAAAATAAGATAGATTATGCGCTCGAACAAAAAAATCATAAACAAATTTTACTCCACATTATGAGATAACTTAAAATACTATGCATTATTAATAAAATAAAAATGATATGACATGCATCTTACAATAGCATAAGGGGTGAAAGTAACGAAGCCTTGAATTCCCAATCCTTTGACTTGCTATTACCGGCCAGCAAGCCATCTCTGGGAGACAAATCTGACCAAGCTCTGTAACATATTTCTCAAGAACAAGGCAAATGTTTAAGAGTTAGATCAATCAATTTTGAAAATTTTATACTCATGCTTTCAAAAATGATTTCCATCAAAAGAAGATAAAGATGATCCTATATTCTGATGATCATGAAAATCAGACTTAACTGTAACAGTCGATACGGATGGCCAATGGCCATCTACGGCCATAACAGAAATTATGAGAAAATTGCAGCAAATAGAAAAAAAATGGACTCTCTCTCTCTCTCTCTCTCTGTGTAAAAATTGGACTCTCTTTCTCTCTAAGAAACCTCAAATAAAAAGATCCCTTTTTCATTCTTTTCATTACTAAAGATAGATTAATTCTTTGGTCTTCATAACTGAATTCCATAAGAAATTGACAATGTTAACATTATCACATTCAATAATTATACCTTTTTTTGTCAATCAACATTTCTTGAACTATGTTTTTGAAATAAAAAATAGCTATCAATTCCAATAGCGAATATACGAGTGAACTAACTTCTCTTCTTACTCTAGTAAGAATCTTCCTTTATAAGCACACAATACACCTACTATACCTGCCACAATAGACTGCATAAGAGAAGCATCTACTTCAACTTGATCTAATTTATAGGTGGGGGATAACAATTTTAGAATTACACAACATGATGGTTAATATCCCAATTCCAACAAATTGGAACCAACTGTGGCTTCATTGATTGAGAAAGAATTGGAGCTGCAATCTTTCAAGGTGAAGGAACCATCTTTCCATGTTTAAAGTAATTTCTGGCTTTCCAATTTTGATAAATCAAAGAAATATAGATTATGATAATTTTTTTATTAGAAATAACTGCCTTCTCCATATTATACCAGCAACGAGATAAACTTTAAAAATATAGTAAAAGAATTTCCCACTATTTAAATATATCAAAAAATTAAATTAACTTATTGCAATGAACTACAATATGTTGTTCATCTTTAGTTTATTGACAAGCTCTCGAACAGAATATATAATCCAGCAATCTTCTATAGCTTAACAAGAAATTTGTATGAAGTGGGTTATTTAAAAGTCTTCACCAAAATAAAAATTTGTTAGGAGTAACATTTCAGTTTCTTAGCTATTTCATATTTACTCTTAGAGCTTATTGAACTTTTAATGAAGCTTAAAATGCCATTGCAGTAATTAATTTACTAGAATTTCACAATATGGTTTTACCATATCATCAATAAAATACTTCTTTGTAGATAGACTAATTCCATCTGTCATTTTCATCATGATGAATTGAAACCTTATTATTTTAAAGATCCCGCGTATTGCATGTAGGAGGACACTTATTAAAACATCTATCAAGAATCCAAATAATATCTACAATATGAGAGGAGTTTTGAAAAATTAGTGTTTCTTTTTCTAATTTATTCCTTGATTTAGATATTCGATTAAAAAATTTTTGAGCCTTTAAAGAACTTCAGCTTGGATTAATAATTTCTGAATTTTTTATCTTTTCTAGATTATGCGTTGTCAATCCATTCCTTACTTAGTTTTTGAATAAGATCAAGAAGTAACTTTATCATTTTTTAAGACTTTTTCGTGCCCCTTCTCTTTTTGATAATGTCAAAGAGGGAGAACATACTGTTTTATTTATATCTTTATCTTTTTTTAAACAACAAAAAATTTTGATTTTCCCTATTTTTAAAGTTTTATTTTAGTAAGGGGGAGATTAAGAGAAAATGTTTTCATTTTTGCAAATTCAACCAGTAATGTTTGCCATCATCAAAAAGGGGGAGATTATTGCGAATCTGAATTCATGGATTATGATTTTGATGATAGCAAACACTCTTGTTTCTTTATGATTGCCTTGCCAACTAACATTTTAGGGCCACAAAATCAGACTGCAATTGGAAATAGCTTAACATTGGGTAGACTAGGTCTGAGTCAGTTTGTACCTTTTCCCTTTCTTGAGTCTATTGTAATTGGTGTGGCTCCTGATACTAATTAATCTTGCACACACACATTTTAGAAGAATTTCTAACTGGTTCTTAGAGTTTACTATTTTTGGTAACATCGTCTGGAATAATATTTATATCAGCTTAGACGATCGGTTCAAAAATAGAAACTCTAATCAGGGCATCCTTGTTAAGACATCCGTCATTAAGCACATCGTCCTGGATAATTTTGTATCACCTAGGATAATAGGCTCAAATCAGAAAGAATAAGCAGCCAGATCTATTTAGGTATTTCTTTTTTTTTGGACATAGTCCTGAGCATCATCCCGGGCATCAGCCTTGCCGATCAAGCACAATTTTTCTTGAATTAATCTGGTATTTAAGGAAAGCAATTAAGATTTGATTACGCTATCACATCATCCCGGACAATCATAAGATTGGCCGGGATGATCGACTAGATGATTGGACATCAGACAGCTCTTATTCAGGGCGATGTTCAGGATAATATTCCATGATTTGTACTAATCGGCCAGGATGATATATTATCGTCCTAGATGATATGAACAAATTTCTTCTAATCGTCCCAAATCATCCTAGCTGATTAGGCTTAATTTACACTGATCGGCCAGGACGATATACAAATCAGCCTGGATGATAAAGTCGGCAAGTTGCAATTAATGATCTCATTTTGAGCTCTTCTATTTAAGGTTTGACAAGGCACTTAGTATGTGCCTTTGGCAGCCAATATAGCTTCATTCTTTTGGAGGGAACGTGAAGAGAGAGCTTTAAAGGGAGAGAGGAAAGGGTGGAGTTTGAGAGAGGGAGAAGATCCTTGGAGGGTGTTTTAAGGGAGTGTGGAGGGGGATTCCACATGGTTGCTCCGGCGAGCTTGCACCTTAGTACCATCGGATTCAAGGCTTATCTTTAGGGAAGTTTTGGGAAGAAGAATATCTCTTCGGTGTCAAAGGACCCAGCTACTCTGCCGCACTGGGGAAGGTGGAAGTGATTTTGTAAGGGCTTCTCCGCCTAGCTGTGGGGGATAAAGGAGAGACACTGAGATTAGTGCAATACTCGGAGGGTATCTCCAAGGGCTGGACGTTGATCAAGGTTTGACCGAACCACTATAAATCTAGTGTGTTCTTTCCTTTATTATATTCGCATTTAATTTCCGTACTTTGATTTTCTTTTTTGTGAATCTTAGTTTGTGTTTTTTTATTATGAAAGATTTTTAAAATACTAATTCACCTCTCTCTTTGTTATCCTTGGGACTAGTTTATAAGGGCTTAACATCCTTAATGGACTTTCATAAAATTATTTTTTATTCCTTTCATGACATGCCATTTGATAATATGCTTTTGTAAAAGACCACCATTTTTTATAGTACGCCAAGCTGAGATGAACATCTTTGTATTTATTCTTTCATGATATCCTTTCCATATTTTGGTACAATTATTTAATTTCAAAGATAATCCTAAATTTGAATAAAATTCCAAGCAATTCGAGCCCTTAATTGTCAATGTCTTTCAGTTGCATTATCTATTCCAACTCCACTCGATTACTAGGAGTACATAGAATATTCCAAGAAACATAATGCAATTCCTATCTTCTGTGTTCCTTAAGTCATAATAATTTTCTACAAAACATGTCAATATCATGTAGAACACCTTTAGGAATCACTGAGCGAGTCATAATAAATGATGGAATGTATGAAAAAGAAGCTTTAAGCAAAAATATTCTTCCTGTCCTCTTAAATGATTTTATTTGGGATTTTCTATTTACTTGTTCTAATTGGATAGAATTGAAAAAAATAATTCATATATTAGATTTTCCATATTTAGAAGTCTTTAAGAATTTAATTTTTCATTTTTTTTATAGGGATAACAATAGAGTGGCTGATTTTTACCCTCTTTAATGATTTTATTTGGAATATTTTTTTGATTGTGCTCTTCCTTCAAATTTTGTTGACTTGATTAGGAAAGATTATTATAGATTGACTATCACATAATAGTTTTTTTTTTTAAGAATGCAAAATGCATTAATAAAAGAAAAAACCAAAGAACCTAAATACAAACTATTGAGAGTAAACCACCCAATCACTTTCTTCCTTCACAAGTTGAACAAAAGAAGGAGGAAGTTTACTCTCACAAAACAATTCCCAAAAAAAATCATAAGAAAAAGCTAAGTTAGCACAATAATCAGCTAACTTATTACAGTTACGACCAACATAATGGAAAATAACATTATTCCAACCACCTGAAAACATTAAACCTTTATCTTCAATGCTTCCACCCAATTTCTTCTCTTTGCTATACAAATTATAAAGAAACTGGATCACATTCTTTTTGTCTCCCTTAATAATAATATCTTTAGCATCATGTAAACTTCCATTCAAAACTTCCTTCAATGAATGAAACTCCATAAGCTCCAATTGTGCTATGTCCCAATGAACTCCAAAGAAGCTGAATGCTAATACAAACCTTCCTCTGCTATCCCAAACAATGCCTCCAATTCCTGCTTCATAATTTTCCTTAAGAGAAGCATCAATGTTTATTTTATACCACTCGGGAGGAGGGGGATGCCAATATTCAGAAAACAATCCATAAGACTTATTATCATCCTAGTGATATAAGAGTATTTGATTCTTTTTAGACATATTTACAAAACTGAGAACAGTAGAAGCAATCAATTTTTCACTATCCTCCACCTTTCAATGCTTGATCTTGTTTCTGTTGCTCCAGGATAACCATAACAGAGAAAAATATATCCTAAACACCAATGGATTATTTCCAGCCAATACTTTCAACTGATACAAACATTCCTGAAATGAATTGAATTTCGGAATAATGAAACATGATTGATGTCTTCAACCTCTCCACATCCCCTTGGACACAAATTAATGGTAGCTAGTTTCCTTCTTATTAAAAAATCTGCTGTAGGTATCGCCGCCTTGCACATTCGCCACATAAATAGCTCTACCTAAGCATTTGGTTTCAACCTTTCAATCCATGAAATAGGGTCTACAATCAACTCATCCTTTAAGCCATCCTCCTATATCATAGTCGATAGATAGATCTTCCACTAATCTTATTTTTTCAATTCCATGAAGTCGTTATCTTGATTTTGACAAATATAGATATTGCTTATCAAAGCAACTAGATCTTCCCCAAAGTATAAAAACAATTTGTCATAATTCCACCTTCCCTCATGAATAAAGAAGTCAAAAGATGTTTTATCATCTTCAAAGATAGCAACAAAAGTGGTCCGCTTAAGCAAAATTTATAACAAGATCCAAACAACTTTTAAAACGTTAATATTAGTACCAATAACATCTTTCCATCAAACAAAACTACTAAGAGCTTTCCATCCACTAGCAATGATCTTCCAAGAAGAAGAACCACTCTTCATTACCTCATTACTCCACCAACCTTTAACAAGGAAGAACGACTTTCCAATAGTTTCCATGCAAACATAGCCCTCAGTGGTCCCAAGCTGGACAATGTCGACTGGATTCTCCAACCTCCCAATGTTTTCGGTTTACACAACACATCCCAAGCCACATAATGCAGCCCATGACTTCCATCATATTTATTCCAAATGAATATCCTACAAAGTTTCTCAAATTCCTTCAATATACTCATAGGAACCAAAGAGTGAGACATAAAGAATATGGGAAGATTAATAAAAACAGTCTTCACCAACACCAACCTTCCAGACAAGGAAATGTACTTATTACCTCAAGCATTTAACTTCTTCAAAAACCTATCCATAAGAATTTGGAAATCAGCTTTATTTAGCCTTCTTTAAGCAATCTTGGTTCCCAAGTACTCCATTTCTCTCAACCACTTTACCACAAATCATAGCAGATTTTTGAAGATTGATTCTTCGACCGGTCCAGCTACAATAGTCACTTATAATGCTATTCATCTTCCTTATATTCCTCAACTTAGCATCTAAAAATAATAACACATCATCTGTGTAAAGCAAATGAGAAATCTTTTGTACATTTGGAGCAATTTTAATACCCAAATCCATGCCTTTGTTAGAAAAAGCATTAGAAAGAAATTGAGAACAAGTAATAAATAGAAAAGGCGAGAGTGGACAACCTTGATGGAAACCACTCTTTCCCACAATCCATCTAGAATAACCACTGTTGATTAGTATAGAAAACCTCGGTTCCAAGACACACTCCATCACCAAGTTCACATATCTTCCAGGAAAGCCAATAGAACCATCATTTTGTTAAGAGTAGTCCAACACATACTATCGTAGGCTTGCTCCATGTCTAGCTTGATAGCCAACAAACCATTGTTTGATTTAGAAATCCTTATTTTGTTTAACAACTCCTAAACTAGTAACAAATGATCCGATATAGATCTACCTCTTACAAAAGCCACCTATTCTTCAGGGATAATCTTTGAAATGACCAACAACAATATGTTGAATAAGACTTTAGCCACAATTTTATAAATAGAATTAAAAAGGTTTATTGGACAAAAACTAAATGGAGTCACTGGATTATTGACTTTAGGAATTAGGACAACAAAAGTATCCTTCCACTCCTTACACATTTTCCCTGAAATTAAAAATCTCTTCACTTCCCTACACACATCGACTCCTACAATACTCCAATAAGCTTTGAAAAAGGAGTAAGTCATTCCATCACATCCTGGAGTCTTGTTGTTACCCAACAACCTGACCACATTCATAATTTTGATTTTGAGAGGTCTGCATCCATTCCTTTCTTGTCTTCATCTTCTAAAACCTTCCAAGGAGAAGGCCAATTCTCCAACAAGCACATCCTCTCCTTCCACCTTTTCTGAAAAATACTAAAAAACAACATCCTCCACCTCCTTAGAATCCTCAGTGAGAACGCCATTTGCATTTCTAACTTGAGAAATCAAATTACCATTTTTCCTAACACTTGCAAAAACATGGAAAATTATAGTTTTAGATTCCCCTTCTTCAATCCATTTCACTTTGGCTCTTTGCTTCCACCAAGTATTCAAATGAAAAAGATTAACTTTCAACTCCTTGACTTTAGATCTAAGCAACACCAAGCCTTTTCTTTACTTAACCCACCATCATTAGCTTCCTCTTGTTGTAGCTGAAAATTTTCCACTTACAATCTATCCTTTTCTTTAGAGAACTCCCTTAATTTAGCCTTACTCCAATAGAACAAATCTTTCAAAGCTCTATTACATTTCTTGTTAATGATTTGCATATCATCCCAACCAAAAGACTTCTTTCATACCTTAGCAATTATATGAGCTGAAGCTTTGTAGGATATCCATACATCTTCAAACTTTAGAAACCCTTTCTTCCTTATAGCAAAGTAAAAAATTTTCAATACAATAGGACAGTGATCGGAAGCCACTCTGGCAATATGTGTAACCACTGCCACCTGGATATAATTGATGGCCAAAGAATTAAGCAAACACCTATCCAACCTCTCTAGAATCCATCCCCCTCCAATCATATTATTACACCAAGTGAATCTTTGTCCAACAATCCCTACTTCATGATAGTCATTTTCATTCATAAATTTAACCATTTGTTCCTTGGGACCTTGAGAAAACACAAATTTCCTTCCCCTTCTTTTCTCTTCTTGGGACAAAATATAGTTGAAATCCCCCCTGCAACCGAAGGTACTTTCCTATGAGCAACTTCATGAATACAATCCCATAACATCCTTCTCTTATTAGCCTCCTTGCTTCCATAAATTGTTGATATCATCCACACACCCTTATTATAGACATTCAGATCACCAATAACACATTGATCTGACATCTTTATAACTGAAAAAGATGCCAAATCAAATCTCCATAAGATCATAATTCCTCCAGATAACCCATCTGATGGTAGAAGGAAATTACTCCAACCAGGACCCATAATCTTCTCAAAAGAAACTTTATCAAAAGCATTGATTTTGGTCTCCACCAACCCCACAAATAAAATACTAAAATCTTTAATAAACTCCCTAAGATAGAGAGAGGATTCTTTCTTCTTAGCCCCTCTACAATTCCAAAAAGCAATAAAATTCATTAAATCACCCTAGGGGATGGGCTCCCATCCTTTTTACTACTAACACCTTCCATATTTCTACCACGAGTAACATGTTTGATTGGCCCTAAGGATCTAAGTTCTTTAGCAAGCTTAACCTTGGTCATCTCCCCAGCATTACCGATCTCCTTCACTGCACCAACATCAAATTTGTTAATCCAATTAACTTCTCCACAACCCTCATCCCTCCACAATCCAACATCATCAACCACAGAAGCCTCAACTTTATTGCCTTTAACACTTCGTTTCCCCTCCATCACACAAACCTCCATCATATTATCATTATACATACTCAAAATATCAAATTTATTAGCAGTCATTGGTAAAAAGGAACAAGCAAGGATGAAGTTCATACCCATGTCTCCACAGAATTCTGCACATCTTCGTAAATCTGACCGTCAAACTCCTCAGCTCTAACATTTTGTATTTCTTCCTTACATTGATCATGTCCCAATGTAAATTCACTTTTTTTAATTTGATTTGTATTAGCATTCAAATTATTTAGCTCTAGCTCAGATGAATCATTATGGACTTCATTAATCTCATCAATCCTATCCTCTTGAACTTCCAGAACAGACTTCAATTGCTTCTTTACATACTTCAAATTTGTTGGATTAACAAAATTGTTCCTTTGATTTACTCTTCTACCTCTCTTATGATTGACAAGGACCCATGAACCATAAGTAGGTTTATTTATACTCTCTTGCCTCTTACCAACCTCAACACCCGATCAACTTTTACTAGCAGCAACATCCAACTCCTTTATGACAGAAATTCCCTGATTCCATTCATTTTTCACATGCCCATTCATTCCATATTGAAAAGAAAAGGATGAATTTTTTCATATTCCACTTTTTGTAAAACCTCCATGAAATACTCTCCACCCACACTCCTAAAGAAAGGCATTGATTAAGCTTCACTCGTATACATACCCTTGCAAATTACCTCCTGTGGACCTCTAAAAGGACACCGCCGGCTACAGAGTGAGGAGGGGTATACGACTGCACCACCCTGAGGGATAGAAATGATTACAGGCCTCCGCGCTCCTCACAAATGAGCCAATGGAAGGGCAGATTAGATCATACATATGACTAACCATTGAGAATAGCGAATCTTGCAAACACACCCTAATGGGTAGTAATATATACGACCTGATCAAAACAACGGGTTCCCCCACCCGATACATCAGCTCGAAGTAGGGTTTTATTTTATGGTGGAATTTAGTTTCCCATGGGAGCAAGCCCCCATGGTTAATTACATCTTAGGCCGGAGCCCAAGAAGACTCTCGATTAAGGATCTTATATTATCCTTTCGAATGGGATTGGCACATCAAAGAGAGACTAAGAAAATTTCTACTCATAAGGAAAGAAAGGCTCAAATTGCTTAGTCAACATGTACGGCTCACATTAACATCCGGAGGGATTAAGGCATTAAGAAGTTGGAGAAAATCAATCACTCAAAGCACATAGAGAGAAAGGATAGAAATGACATCACCCATGTGATGCAGATAAGAAGAATTTATATTCTCTGAAGAGAAGATACTTACCCACTATTTAGGCATACTATGAGACACCTAGTGTAGTAGCCTCGAATCCTAGATCTAAAGGGAGGTTTAGTATTTTTCTCAATATTAACACCAGTGTCCTAGCTAATGCACATGGGCTTATACTCTACCTGAAAAGGGATGTCAGCTAACCACATAGGCGTTTAAAATCCATATAATATGGTCTTTAAGAAAGATAGGTTGGTAGGTTGAATGTTTTGAAAGTAGGGTCAACATCTATAGAGTTTTCTAATTGGCCCTAGACTTATATAGGGTGAATGCTCCTAGAGCTAGTGCAATTAAATTTTAATTTAGTCAATTTCTAATGCAATGCATGCTAGTTAAAATGTCTAAATCATGAATGCTTTGAGATTTAAAAAAAAAAAAAGGCTTATAAAAAATAGTTTTTTAGAAAAACTTAGGCCTCCCTAGGTCCAGCACTTCATCCTCATAGGCCAGATTATTCAAACTTTACCAACAGGCGAGAAGGTGTCTTATTAGAAGGAGAGAGAAAATACATCGATATGCATGCGACCTCGAATAATTTTGGTAGTTTCTTAGTTCATTAAGTTTCTATATTTTTTAATTCTTAAAATATTAATTTTTAATTACGAGTAAAAAATATTTTTAATCCTTAGAGAGCCTAACAAAAATAAGCCACACACATGACAAAAATAAACCTAGAAAAAGCATATAAGTTCTAATGCGCATAGAAAATAAACACATCAATATAAATCTAGAAAACACAGTAAAGTAAAGTCTATGGTTAGTGTCATATAAGTACAATCCAGGGTCTGCATAAAAGTAATGGTGGTTAGGCTCCACCAACAATAACCTAGATTCTAATTCTAATAAATAACACAAGTGTTAAAATCTGGACATTTCATCTTCAAGTCTCCAACTTTAAGTTGATTATCCTTCTCCAGATCATCTCGCTTTGGATCATCTCCATCGAGCTCCATCTGGTTCATCCTCTGGAAGGGTACTCAAATGACTAAGAAATTCCCCGAGAGGGGGGCCTTTCTTATTCTCTCTGGTTACCTTATATTTGAAATGTCAGACTTTTAAACTTTTGCAACTCAATGCCTTACAAATTACATTACATTTGAAAAATAAAAAATCTAGACCTGGACTCCTGCATAGTTATCCTAATAAAAATCATCCAAGTAATTTATATAACAACCAAGCTGTTATATGTGCAGAAAAAGTAAACACACTTAGCTATGCTCTTTTTAATTTTAAGAAGGGGGCTTTAGCAATTTTTGAAGTATCTGCAAAAAATATAATTAGTATTTTAAAGCTTTAATTATGGCTGCCACCTCTATTATCACTGCATGAGCGTGGCCACCTGCATAAGACTGGAATAGAATAAAAGTGGCCCTAGCCCATGGGCAATCTAACACACAAATTGTAGAATAATCAAAATGTTGAAACTTATTTAATATGAATTAGGTTGTTAAACCTAAGTTTATGTCCAAGTGGCTAACCAAGAAGGGGGTAAATTGGTAATTAAAAATTTATCTCTCTTTTAAAAAATTTTATACCAAAAATAAATTTAGTGAATTTTGTAGAAAATATTCTTCAACCACAAGTTAAAACATTAAAAACAAAAGCAGCAGAAAAAATAAAATACCCATGTTTTTTAGTGGTTCGGTCAAACTCGACCTACATCCACTCCCTAGAGGCACCCTCCGAGTATTGCACTAATACCACTAGTGACTCTCCTTTTCCACCCACAGCAAGGCGGAGAAGCCTTTCTAAAAACTCTCTTCCACCACTACTTGGTGCGACAGAGAACCGTCATCCTTTTACACTCTCCAAGTGTTGGCAGAGAACTGTCATCCTTTTACACTCTCCAAGTGTTGGAAGAGAATCGTCCATCCTTTAACACTCTCCCGGTGTAGTCAGAGAACCCTTCAGATGTTCACACTCTCCTAGTGTAGGCAGAGAACCCTTCGGCTATTCACACTCTCCAAGTGTCAGTAGAGAACCGGATCTCCTTGACAGATCTTCTCACAAGAAATCTATAAAGACGAGAGAAAAGGTGTGAAGTAGTTATAAATCATAAGTGGAGATTCTTACCTTTGAGTACCAAGTGAATTCTTCACGCTCCAATAGTAAGAATCCTCCTTCAAACACTCTCTCACACTCTCTCATTCACTCTTTCTTCAGTTGACACGAAGATCAGAAGGAAAAAAGATTAAGAGATAGTTTTATTTGGACTTTATATAGGAAAGACACGAAAACCCATCCAAAGACTGTTGATTTTCAAGTCTGTACATAGTGGATCGTTCTGTACGATCGTCAAATCGTCTAGTACGAATATACTTAAATCAGTTGCATACGAACCTAATGTATATAGGTACGAACTGACTTCATACCCGATTATCATCCCGTACGAACTATGTTCGTCCGGTATGAATAGTTATTTCATGGGTTGGTTTCGACAAACTGCAAGACGTTACCAAAATTTCAAAAGACAGAACATTTCATCCTGGGATGAATGGGAGTTCGCCTGGACGAAAATTTTCTAGAGAGCATTTCATCCTGGGACTAATAGGAGCTCATTTGGATGAAAATTTTCCAGAGAGCATTTCATCCTAGGACGAATAGGATTTCATCTAGACAAAAATTTTATAGAGAGCATTTCGTCCAAGGACAAATAGAAGTTCGTATGGATGGAAATTTTTCAGAGAGCATTTCATCCTGGAACAAATAGGGTGAATCTTTTGGACTATTCAGCATAAAGTGAAAATCCATAGTAGATCATCCCAGGACAAATTAAAAAATTCGTCTGGACGATCAGGACTTAGAAAAATTTTCTCACTTACTGTTCGTTCCATTGCTCTTCCAAGGGGATTAACTGACTTGATCGTCCTATAAGAATAAGGTTCATCCCGTACGATCAGTGTGATTTTTAAAGATCTCCCCAAGTGTGTGTGGGGTAAGCTTATTCAATTAAAATCATATTTTCTCAAACTCAATTATAATAAAAATTACAAACTTCAATTTACAAACTATCTCATGCTGAATTTTGATTAGAAGTCTTCATTAGTCTGGAATTCGATTATCTTGAAATGTTAGTTCACACAAGAGCAAAAACAATTTTTTCAAAAAGTGTTAGGAGAAAATAAAGCTTAAAATAATAATATTTGGAATCATCAAAACAATACAAGTTGCAAAAAGATAAAACATGCAAATAGCAGCTCTCTTAATAATATCCTTTTTTTATGATGGCAAAATAATTATTATTTGTATAATTTTCAAATTCTAAGAATCTCCTAAACTCCCCTTGAATTGATGAACATATGAAAATAAGGAGGCATTGCACAACAAATATATCTCTCTTTACTTTTATTTTTTTTTTTGTTTAAAAAAATATGTTACAAAAATAATACGATAACAGAAAATAATACAAACATACAAAAATAATATGATAACATAAAACAATACAAACAATATTTTCTCCTCCTTTTTGATAACAACAAAAAGAGAAGAATAAAAAGAACAGAAATGTAAGCAGTCATATGAAAATCCTTTGATAATTGATCCTTGAAAGTAATTGAAATAAATTTTGCAAATAAAATCAAATCATTAGGTAAATAAAAATGATTCATAGAATTTAAGAAGAGATATAACTTTTATAATAAAAAATATATATAAAAAATATGAATCAATTTAGACACTAAGATAAAGAATATCATTGCATAAAAGATGAATATAAAATTTGTATATTTCAAATTTCAATAAGAAATAAAAATGTATAGAAGATCAATTTGAATTAAGAGATTGAAATATTATGGAAAGAATTAACTATCACATGTGGCGCTTTGTGCATCTTTTTCAATAGTTTGTGGCACATTTTTGTGCATCTTTTTACTTGTGGGCTTATTTTGTGCCTCTTTTTCAAATTGCGGACCATTGCGCATAGCATCGTTTCAAAATCATAAGTTTGAACTAATTTTTGATTAACGTAGATGGCTACATTTGGAAACCGAAACACACCTGAGGGTTACTCTATTACTAGACCTCCACTGTTTGACAATATTCCTTTTGATTTTTGGAAAACACGCATGTCTACTTTCTTACAGTCACTTGATTATTGCATGTGGATGCTAGTCCAGGAAGGTTACACAAAACCAACTAGATTAGTTGATGGTGTTAGGGTAGAAACACCTTATGCAGATTGGACTATAGAAGAACGTGACTTAGCACAATTAAATGCTGAATGTTTAAACAGTTTCTTTTGTGCTTTAAAATCTGAAGACTACATACGGGTTTCCACTTGCAAAAGTGGAAAGGACATATGGGATAGACTTTGTATAACTTACGAAGGGACAAATGAGGTTAAGCAATCAAGACTCAATATCTTGTTACATGACTATGAATTATTTCACATGAAACCAAATGAATCTGTTTCAGACATGTACACAAGATTCACACAAATTGTCACTTCTTTGCATGCACTTGGTATGGAATTAACTAATGCTGAAATGGTCAATAAGATTCTTCATTGTTTACCTACTGCTTATGATGCTAAAATTACTGCAATTACAGAGTCTAAAGATCTAAACATTTATTCAATTGACAATCTTCTTGGTTCACTCATTATATATGAGCAAGGAGTAAGTCAAAGAAAGATTGATGCAGGTGAACCACAAAAGGACAAGAATATTGCACTAAAGGTGGAAGAGTTAGAGAGTGAACACTCACAACCTGAGGATGAAGACAATATTACATTGATGACTAGAAAATTCAGAAGTTTTTTAAAGAGGAAGCAGAAGAGACGTCAGCAATGGAATAGAGGTAAGTATAATAAGAATGGCAAGGTTTCTAATGATGTGATTTATTATGAATGCAGGAAACCAGGTCATATCAAGACTGATTGCCCAAAAGTCAAAGCCACTTCTAGCACGGAGAAGGTAGAGGAAAAACCAATGGTAAAGAAGGACAAGAAGAAGTTTCAAAGAGCTTTCTGGGCGGACTCAGCTTCAGATTCATCTAAGACTAAAAAAGAAGAAGAAGTCACCAACCTTTGCTTGATGGCAGATAATGTTGATCAATTAGATCAAGAAAAGGTATGTGACTTAACTTATGATGAATTATTTGAAGTTTCTGAACACATGCATGATGCATATAGGAAAATGAAAAAGATGCATGCTAGTGTAAGTTTTGAATTAGAAGAGCTTAAGAAGGAACATGAAATCCTTAGGAAAGATCATGCATTAATAGATAACAACCACATGAAACTTCTTGATGAATATGATGACTTGAATAATAATTTTGAGAATTTAAAATCATCCTATGCTGAACTTAAAAAAGAATTTAAGAATTTTAAGGATGAATCTGAGAGCAAGACATATAGAATCAATTATACCAATCGAATCTTGGAAGATATGAATTCATTTTACAAACTCACAATAAGAGCTCTCGAGGATAATAGGAACCCCCCTAAACTTGAAGATTTTACAAATCCTAAATATTATCCTAAATTCATGAAATCCCTTAGAAGACAATCATATGGAAGAAAACATAGGAATATTTTTCCTAATGTTAAATGTAATAATTGTGGATTTTTGGGACATATATCTCACACCTGCACTTTAAAAATGAAAACTAATTTGGTGTGGAGAACTAAGATGCATAAACCTAGACATATCATACATGCATCTGATTATAAATTTTATAAAGGTGAACCCAAACTTGTTTGGGTTCCTAGGTCTAACATTTGAGAATTTTGCAGGAGTGCTCTCACACAAGACCTCATGAGAGCATATGGTACCTGGACAGTGGATGTTCAAAGCATATGACTGGAGATACTGCTCAATTCATAACGCTGGAAGCCAGGAGTGAAGGCAAGGTTACACTTGGAGATAATACCACAAAGAAAGTGGTTGGATCAGGTATGGTTGGAAATTTAAAAAACTTTTTCATAAACAATGTGTTATTAGTTAAAGGCTTAAAAAATAATTTGTTAAGCATAAGTCAGCTATGTGATAAGGGCTATAATGTAAAATTTTTACCTACTAGCTGCATAATAAGCCTAAATGGGAAAAATATCTTAAATGGAAAAATGGTAAACAATGTTTACATGCTAGATTTAAATTGTATTCAATCTCCTACTGCTTTTTATTTGAAAACTATTTCTGATGAATCATGGTTTTGGCATAGGAGACTTTGTCATTCTAGTATGAAAAACCTTAAAAGAATTACCCAAAAGAACTATGTGAGAGGTATACCAAAACTAGACTTTACTAAGGACCACCTTTATGATGCATGTCAAATAGGAAAACAAGTGAAGTCCTCTTTTAAGTCAAATAAAGATCTTAGGACCAATAAACCTTTAGAAATTCTTCACATGGATCTTTTTGGACCTGTAGGAACTGTAAGTCTAGGAGGGAAGGTATACGGATTTGTTATAGTGGATGATTTCTCAAGATTCACTTGGGTTAGATTTCTTTTTCATAAGAGTGAATCGTTTGAGAAATTTAGAAATTTTTCTACTTGGATTCAAAGAAAACTAGGGAGTGAAATAATTTCTATACAAAGTGATCATGGAGGAGAATTTGAAAATGAAAGATTTGAAAATTTCTGTAAAGAAAAAGGGATTGATCACAATTTTTCTGCACCTAGAACCCCTCAACAAAATGGGGTAGTTGAAAGGAAAAACAGAACATTAATAGAAGCTGCCCGAGCAATGTTGGCAGAATACTCACTTCCTAGATATTTTTGGGCTGAGGCGGTTAGCACTGCATGTTATGTTCTGAATAGGGTGAATGTGAGATCAAATTTGAATAAAACACCCTATGAGTTGCTAAAAGGTAGAACACCTAATTTGTCTCATTTGCATGTATTTGGTTGCAAGGTGTTCATACATAATAATGGAAAATCTGCCTTAGAAAAATTTGATCCAAAATCAGATGAAGGAATTTTTGTTGGATATTCAAGTGTTTGAAAATCTTATAGGGTATTCAAAAAAAGAACTTTAGTCATTGAAGAAACCACACATGTTGTGTTTGATGAATCTGGAAATTTGGAAGAGCCAAATATTGTTGAAGAAGAGATTGAAGAAAACTCCCAAAAGATTGATAGATTAAATTTGGAAGAAAATGTGGAAGAAAATTTGGATAGAGAAAACCGTTTTCCTAGAGATTTAAGATTTTTTAAAAACCACCCAAAGGAATTAATTATAGGTGAACCAAGTGAGGGTGTTAGAACTAGGCGTGGATTAAACAAGGAAGTCAATCATTCAACCTTTATTTCAACTATTGAACCCACTAACATTGATCAAGCACTTTCTGATGAATTTTGGATATTGGTCATGCAAGAAGAGTTAAATCAATTTGTAAGAAATAAAGTTTGGGAATTAACTATAAGGCCAAAAGATCAAAGTGTTGTTGGAACCAAGTGGGTATTCAAAAATAAAATGAATGACTCAAAAGTAGTCATTAGAAATAAGGCTAGATTAGTTGCTAAGGGATATAATCAAATTGAAGGAATTAATTTTGAGGAGACTTTTTCCCCTGTAGCTAGACTTGAAGCAATTAGGGTTTTACTAGCCTTTGCCTGTTTTAAAGGTTTTAAATTGTTTCAAATGGATGTCAAGAGTGCCTTTTTAAATGGGGTAATTGAGGAAGATATTTTTGTAGAACAACCTTCAGGTTTTGAAAATTCTAAATACCCAAATCATGTTTTCAAGTTAAAAAAGGCATTATATGGATTGAAACAGGCACCTAGGGCTTGGTTTGAGAGGTTGAGCACCTTCCTACTTGAAAGATCTTTTGAAAAAGGAAGTGTGGATACAACTCTCTTTTTAAGGAAATTTGGGAAGGATATACTTATTGTTCAAATTTATGTGGATGACATCATCTTTGGATCTTCAAATAAAAATCTTTGTGATGATTTTTTTAAAACAATGAGTAGTGAATTTGAAATGAGTCTAATGGGAGTTTTAAATTACTTTCTAGGATTTAGCATTAAGCAACTTGAGGAAGGAACATTTCTTAGTCAAACTAAATATATTAAGGACATCCTCAAAAAATTTAAAATGGACAATTCTAAACCTGTTAATACACCAATGAATTCTTCAGTTCAGTTGGATAAGGACCTTAAGGGAAAATCTGGTGATCAAAAGAAATTTAGAGGGATAGTTGGATCTTTACTTTACTTGACTGTTACCGACCATATATTATGTTCAGTGTTTGCTTATGTGCTAGATTTCAATCAGATCCAAAACAATCACATTTGATAGCAGTGAAAAGGATTTTAAGATATTTACTAGGAACTCAAAACTTAGGGATTTGGTATCCTAAGTTTAGCTCTTCATTTGAAAATATTTGTTACTCAGATTCTGACTTTGCAGGCTGTAGAGTGGATAGGAAAAGCACTTCTGAAACATATCAATTCATTGGAAATTCATTAGTTTCATGGTCTAGTAGAAAACAAAATTCAGTGGCACTATCTACTGCAGAAGCAGAATATATTGCATTAGAAAGTTGTGTGGCACAAGTACTTTGGTTAAAATAGCAGTTGATTGATTTAGGATTATCTATAGGCACTATTCCAATTTATTGTGACAATACTAGTGCTATTTGCATTTCCAAAAATCCTATTCAACATTCTAGAACCAAACACATTGACATAAGGCATCATTTCATAAGGGATCATGTATCCAAGGGAGAAATTGAACTCACACATGTTTCAACCGAAAATCAACTTGCAGACATTTTTACAAAACCTTTAGCCTTTGATACATTCAGTACATTAAGAACAAGGCTTGGTGTTATTGATTTGAATGCTTAAATAAAAATGTTTTTGCAGCATTGATATTTATATTTTCTTAGTTTATTTGTTTTTGATTTGTGTTTTGAATTTTGTGATTTTTGAGTGTTTTGATTGAGTTTAGTTTAGAGTCTGTGGTTTTGTCTTTGTTTTCTGTGTTTTGAAGGTTTTGTTTGTTTTTCTTCAATAAAAAATTCAAAAATCCAAAAATGTGAGGAAATTGTCCGGGACAAAAAATTTTCGTACTGGACGATGTGTGTTAAATTCAGTTTGTGTGATATGAAATATTTTTTAGAGCATTTTTTAATGTAGTTCGTCTGTATGATCTAATGATCGTCCAGGATGAAATATTTATTTTCTCAAACGTCGGGATGTTTGAATGCAGTGGTTGAGTGGATAAGGCAGTTTTAAATGAGAAGTTCATTCGTACGAACGTTTTGTTCGTCCAGACGAACATACATCGTTTCATTGTAGGGGACGGTTTTCAACTGACATTAAAATGAATTAACTTTTGATCGTCTGTACAAAATTTTTTCGTATGTACGATCGGTCAAGTCAAAAGTCTGTACGAAAGGATGCATCGTAAATTGTGTTGATTACGAAAATCCATTTCATTTTGGACGAAATGGATCGTCTGTACGAACTTTTTTTGTCCAGACGAACGATAATTTTCGTCCATGACGAAATGTTTTCGTCCAGGACGAACGTATCGTTTTCTTTAAATATGAATGAATTTTAACTCAACAATCACATCTCCAAACTTCACTTTCAATCTCTTTTGACTTTAAATCGACAATGGCCTCCTCAAGCAAAAGACAAAAGGTGTTGGCTAAGAAACCTCACAGAAATGCCTCTGAAAACTTCCTTTCAAAGGAAAATGAGGAATTCTTTCCTCGTTTTGCATCTGCCAAAATCACATCTTCTCGCATTCTGATTCAAAGCAAGATAAACTTTAAGGTAATGCACCTTTTTGCCTCCACCCAGTTTCAATTCATTCTTTCTCTCGTCCACCTTTACAACAAACAAACCTTTCTCTACTTTCTAGCCAACATGAGTTTTAACTCCGACCACTCCTGCATAAGTTCTTTTGTTTTCAAACAAAATGTTGAAATCACCAAGTACGACTTAGGTGCCTTTCTAAACTTAAGAACTGAAGGTTATAGAGCCCACACCCGTATGAATGAAGACAACTTCAAATGTTATGAAGTCAATAGAGTGATTAGAGAAAATGGCCTAACATATCATGTTGCTAGAGTTTCAGGAATGACCAAAAATGCTCAAATCATCCAGCACGTTCTTCGATCTTCAATCATTCCTAAAGCTGGTGATAAGATCAATATTACCCCACTTCTTTCTGTTTTGACCTATTTGATTATGGATCGTAAGCCTATCGATGAAGCTCAACTTATCCTAGATCATCTTTATGGGCTTTCAGAAATTAGGCATGCAGAACAAAAGAGAAAAAGGAACATCTCATTAGGACACTTAGTTACATATATTTTGGAAAAGAAATACAATTTAGTGCATCCTGATGATGAATACGAAGAGCCGGTCTACTACAACGATGCTTCCTTCAGAGCAATTTTCAAGGAGGAAAAAGGGAAAGCACATGCAAGTGCTTCTGAAGAAGAAGAAGAAGGAGAGCAAACTTCTGCACCTCAATCAGATTATCAGAATTTGATTGAGATATTTGATAGACTTGAGACTCATGTTGATCAAAGATTTGATCAAATTGATGCTCAACTCCTGCAGTAGCAACAGGACATTGGTATTATCAGAAATGAAGTTCATGAAATCAATACCAATATTATGATGATGGCCTCCTACTTCAATCTATTTAGTGGAATTCCTCCTCCTCCAGAAGAAGAATAGAGAATGAGAGAGAGAGAGAGTTGTACTCGTGTTTTATTTTAAATGTTTTGTTGTGTTAGTGTTTATTCTTAGTGGTTGTTTTAGTCTGTCTTTATTAAAAAGTTCAGTGTATTTTCTTAGTTGTTTTAATATTATGAAATGAATATGTAATCCTTTTCATTAATATCAATGCATGTTGTACTTGATTCAAATTTGGTTTGCATTTGGAATGTGGTTAATTTTTATGAATTTTATTAGTCTTATTTAATCTTAATTGTGCTTAAATTAGATTGTAATTTGAGATTATTTACATTAAAAAATCTAATATTTCTAAATTTAAAAGTTGTTTATAACTTGTTATAATTAGAACTTTAAAATTCATGTCTATTCATTTAGACTTCATAAAAGTTAATATTATTATTATAATATAAATATTTTCTTATTTTGTATTTCTATGCTCAAGTGATATTTATGCACTTAGAAATATTTAAAATTTTAGATTATTGATTTTGGAAAGATTTGATCTCAATTATTCTTGAAAATTGTACAAAGAGTACAAAAATCAAAAGGAATGCGCAAAGATTCACAAATATGAAAAAGAGGCACAAATTTAGCCCAATGTCAAAAGATGCACAAAAATGTGTCCAAAAATTTGAAAAAGATGCGCAAAGCGCCACATGTGGTAATTATCTTCTTTCCAAATTCTTTCAATCTCTTAATTCAAATTGATCTTATGTTCATTTATATTCTATTGAACTTTGAAATATAGAATTTTTATACATATCTTTTGTAATGATTTTCTATATTCAAATGTCTAAATTGAATCATGTTTTTGATAAATTCTTCTTACTTACAATGTTATATCACTTCTTAAATTTTATGAATTTCTATGATTGACCTAATGTTATTAGTTTTAGATTGCATACCTTATGACAATCACCATTTAGATTAAATTTTGAAATGAATTTCATATAATTACTTATATTTCTTGTCTATTTCTTCTTCACTTTTTGTTGTTGTCAAAAAGGGGGAGAAATTATTGTGTTTGTATGTTTGTATGTTTTGTTTTGTTTTAATTTTGTTTTAATTGTTTTGTTTGCATTTTGGTTTTGTGTTTAACTTTGTAATTTTGTTAAATTTTTTTGAAAAATAAAAATTTTGTTCTTTGGTTTAAAATGCCTCCTTATTTTCATGTATTCATCAATTCAGGGGAAGTTTAGGAGATTTGTTTAAGTTGAAATCATACAAACAATAATTGTTTTTGCCATCATCAAAAAGGGAGAGATTGCTAAAATTGTTGCTATTTGCGTGCTTTACATTTTTGCAACTTATATAGTTTTGGTGATTCCAAACATTATTATTCAAATGTGTAGTTATCTCCTAACAATTTTAGAAGATTTGTATTTGCTCTTGTGTGTACTAACATTTCAGGAAAATCAGACTCCAGACTACGAAAACTTCAAATCAAATTCAACATGAGATACTTTGTGAATTTGAAACTTATATTTTTCTTTGAATTAAATTTGAAAGGGAGTGATTGTAATTGAGTAAATAAAAACATACACACACACATAATGAGATCATATTTAAGTTATACTGATCGTACGGGATGATATCAGATCGTACGGGACGATTAGACAGTTATCTCCTATTGAGCACATAGAACGAATAGGAACTGGCTTGAAAAATTTTCTAAGTCCTATTCGTTCGGGACGAATTTAATTTTCGTCCAGCACGATCTGGTCTCTGTAAAATTTTCGTCCAGACGAAATTAATTATAGTCAGAAAATGAGTTGCTCTCTGTAAAATTTTCGTCCAGACGAAATTAATTATCGTCTAGGATGATCTGGTCTCTGTAAAATTTTCATCCAGACAAAATTAATTATCATCATAAATTGATCTGCTCTCTGTAAAAATTTCGTCCAGACGAACCAATTTTTGTCCAGACGATTAACTGACTTAGAACGGTTTTCAGCAGTTTTCTAGACCGACCTAGTAATAACCGTTCATACCGGACGAACTTAGTTCGTACGGTACGATCAGTGTGTACGAAGACATTTCGTACACATATACAAATAGGGTTGTTTCAAAGCGTTTAAGTAAAATCGTCCAGGATGATCCACGATCGTACGGGACGATCCACGATCGTACGGGACGATCCACTGCGTACAGAATTGAAAACTTGCAGTTTTTGGACGGTTTTTCTTATCTTTTGAATAAATAGTCCAAATTAGACTCCCACCAAATCTTTTTGTCATTTGATCTTCGTGCCTCTTGAGAGAATAGCAAAGGAGAGAGTGTGAGAGTGCATTCAAAGGAGGATTCCTACCACTGGAGCATGAAGACTTCACTTGGAATTCAAAGGTAAGAATCTCTACTTGTGAATTGGGATTGCTTCACTCTTTTCTTTCTTCCTTCTAGATTTCTTGTGAGAAGATCTGTCAAGAAGATCTGGTTTGCTGCTGACACTTGGAGAGTGTGAATAGCCGAAAGGATCGCTTCCTACACTTGGAGAGTGTGAACAACTGTAGGGTTCCCTGTCTGTTTGAATAGTTGCTATATGAATGATCTATATTTGTGCAACTTATGTAGTTTTGATGATTCCAAACATTATTGTTCAAATGTATAGTTATCTCCTAACAATTTTAGAAGCTTTGCATTTGCTCTTGTGTGTACTAACATTTCAGGAAAATCAGACTCCAGACTACGAAAACTTCAAATCAAATTCAACATGAGATATTTTGTTTATTTAAAGTTTGTCTTTTCTTTGAATTAATTTTGAAAGGGAGTGATTGTAATTGAGTGAATAAAATCTCACACGCACAAATAAGGAGATCTTGAAATTCTATACTGATCGTACAGGACGATATTTATCGTACTGGACGATCTGTCAGTTATCTCCTATAGAGCACTAGGAACGAATAGGAACTTGCTTAAAATTTTTTTTTCTAAGTCCTATTCGTCCAGGATGAATTTTATTATCGTCCCGGACGATGGGTTCTCTGTAAAATTTTCGTCCAGACGAATTTTACCATCGTACGAGGCGACCAGTCCTCTGGAAAATTTTTGTCCCGACGAAAATAAATATCGTACCGGACGATCAGCTCTCTGGAAAATTTTCGTCCAGACGAAAACAAATTATCGTCCGCGGCGATTGGTTCTCTGGAAAATTTTCGTCCAGACAAAATCAATAATCGTCCAGGACGATCGGCTCTCTGGAAAATTTTCGTCCAGACGAACAAATTTTCATCCAAACGATTAACTGACTTAGAACAGTTTTCAGCAGTTTCTAGAACCGACCTTGTAATAACCGTTTGTACTAGATGAACCAAGTTCATACAGGACGATCAGCTGTACGAAGTCATTTCGTACACATATACAAATTGGGTCGTTTCAGATCGTTTAAGTAAAATTGTCCAGGACGATCCAGAATCGTTAAGGACGATCCACTGCGTACAGAATTGGAAATCTGCAGTTTTTGGGCGGTTTCTCTTGTCTTTTATATAAATAGTCCAAATTATACTGCCACCCAATCTTTTTGTCATTTGATCTTCGTGCCTCTTGAGAGAATAGCAAAGGAGAGAGTGGAAGAGAGCATTCAAAGGAGGATTCCTACCATTGGAGCGAGAAGGCTTCACTTTGATTGCTAAGGTAAGAATCTCTACTTGTGAAATTGGATTTCTTCACTCTTTTCTTTCTTCCTTCTAGATTCTTGTGAGAAGATCAGTCAAGTAGATCCGGTTCTCTGCCGACACTTAGAGAGTGTGAACAGCCGAAGGGTTCTCTGCCCACACTAGGAGAGTGTAAAAGGACGAAGGTTTTCTGCCTACACTTGGAGAGTGTGAACAGCCGTAGGGTTCTCTGCCCACACTAGGAGAGTGTAAAAGGACGACGGTTCTCTGCCAGCACTGTGGATTGTGTAAAAGGATGAAGGTTCTCTGTCGCACCGGGTAGTGATGAAAAGAGTGTTTTGTATAGGCTTCTCCGCCTTGCTGTGGGTGCTAAAGGAGAGTCAATTTATGGTATTAGTGCAATACTCAGAGGGTGCCTCTGGGGAGTGGATGTAGGTCTGGTTATAGACCGAACAACTATAAATCTGGTGTCATTTACTTTATTGCTTTTACGTTTCCGCACTTTAAATTTCAGTTTTTAACAACTCTGTGGTTGAAAAACATTTTTCTACAAACTTTAAAAAGAAAATTTTATTTCGTTTCAACTTTATAGTTAAGAGGGTTTAAAATTTTTAAAACTACCAATTCACCCCCCTCTTGGTAGCCGTGGGACATTTACTTAGGCTTAACAACCTAATTACTAGACTCAACACTGCCCACACTAGGAGAGTGTGAAAGGACGAAAGGGTTCTCTGCCCACACTAGGAGAGTATGAAAGGACGGACGGTTCTCTGCCAACACTGGGGATTATGTAAAAGGGACGACGGTTCTTTGCCGCACCGGGTAGTGGTAAAAAGCGTGTGTTTGTAAAGGCTTCTCCGCCTTGCTATGGGTGCAAAAGGAGAGTCACTTTGTGGTATTAGTGCAATACTCGGAGGGTGCCTCCGGAGAGTGGATGTAGGTCTGGTTATAGACCGAACCACTATAAATCTGGTGTCATTTACTTTACAGTTTTTACGTTTCCGCATTTTATTTTTTTTAAGTCTTAAAAACTCTATGGTTGAAAAACTTTTTCTACAAAACTTAAAAGAAACAATTTTTATTTCGGTTCAAAATAATTTTAAAAGAGGGCTTAAAATTTTTAAACTACTAATTCACCCCCCTCTTGGTACCCTTTGTGACATTAACTTAGGCTTAACAACCTAATTACTAGACTCAATAGAAACTACAAACTTGTGTTTCATGGGAGAAAATCAAAGTGATGAGGAATAGGTATGTAAATCAACCTATGATGAATTGTTTGAAATTTATGAAAAAATCTATACATCATACAAAAAACTTAAGAAGACTCATGCTAGTCTAAAATTAGAACATTCAAATCTACAAAAAGAGCATGAAGTTTTTCTCAAAGATCATGCAACGATTGATTCAAATCACATGGCTCTTCTTGATGAATTTGATGAGTTGAACAAAAAGTATTTGGAATTAGTTGATGAACATAATGCATTAAAAGCTTCACACACCTCACTTAAGGTTGATCTTAAGAAATCTAAAGAGATTGAGAAAAATTTGAAGATTGAGAACGATACATTAAAAGGAACTAACTTGAGGATTCAAAATGATTTTGATACATATAAGAAAAATTGGATGACTTCCACTTTTGATTTTAAGCCAGAACCTACGAAGAGGCATCATAACTCAAATCATTTAAGAAACCCTTTTCCTGGAGTTAGATATTTTTCATGTGGCATGCTAGTACACATCTCACACACTTGCACGATTCATCATAGTACACATTGGGTGTGGAGACCTAAGGTGCATGATCCACAACATATCACATATGCCTTGCATTCTTCTCTTCATAAGAAGGAACCCAAACCTGCTTGGGTTCCTAAATCTAACATTTGATAATTTTGCAGGAATGCTCTCACAAAAGACCTCGTGAGAGTATGTGGTACTTGGACAGTGGATGCTCTCGACATATGACTGGTGATGCTAGCCAGTTTGTTGTACTAGAGTCCAGGACTGGAGGCAAGATTACTCTTGGAGACAACACCACCAGGAAGGTGGTAGGAGCAGGTATAATTGGTAATTTCAAGAACCTTATGATTGAAAATATTTTGCTTGTAGATAGATTGAAGTACAACTTGCTCAGCATCAGTCAATTCAGTGACAAAGGATTCATCGTACAATTCTTCGCGGATTCATGCATTGTAAGTTTAAGTAACAACACTATTTTGCAGGGAAAAAGGATCAACAACGTCTACATGCTTGATTTAAATAACATTGAATGTGCTGCTTCTTTTTTCTTAAAAACTGTGATTGATGACTCTTAGTTGTGGCACAAGAGACTTTGTCATGCTAGTATGAAAACCCTTAGGAAAGTGACCCAAAAGGACCTAGTTAGAGGTGTCCCCAAACTTAAGTTTACAAAAGACCACCTTTGTGATGCCTGTGAACTAGGAAAGCAAGTCCACTCCTCTTTTCACCCCATTAAGGACATTAGCACCTCTAGACCTTTAGAAGTCCTTCACATGGATTTGTTTGGACCCATTAGCACTGCTAGTTTGGGAGGGAAAGTCTATGGTTTTGTGATTGTTGATGACTACTCGAGGTTCACTTGGACTATATTTCTTTCACTTAAAAATGATTTAGGATTACATGTAAGTACTATCTCAATCTTTTGTGACAATATTAGTTCCATATGCATCTCTAAGAATCCTATCCAACATTCAAGGACTAAACACATTGACATTATGCATCACTTTATTAGAGATCATGTGACTAAGGGAGACATTGAGTTACACCATGTAACAACTAAAAATCAACTGGTGGACATCTTTACTAAACCATTGGCCTTCGATACCTTCAACTCTTTAAGGACCAGGTTGGGTGTGATTGACATTAATGCATGAAATTTTTTTTCTTCTATTGTTTTTCTTTTTATTTTCTTTTATTTTTGTTTTTGTTGCTTTAGTTTTTTTTGTGTATTTTATTTTTCCCTTTTGTCTCTCTTTACTTAGTTTTCAAAAACATCGCTAATATGATATTATATTACTTGTCCTTGCCTTTGGAAATTTGTAGTCAATATATTTCTATCTACTCAATCTCTTAGATTGTAGGAATATTTTGTGATTGTGTCTCTTTCTCTAACCTATTTTAGTGGTATAGTTTTCTTTTCTAATCAAAAATCTATCTCAAGTTAAAAATTGCTAATGGAATTGAGATCTTTTCTTAAGCTTGCTTAAGCAAATCTATCTTATATTTATAATGTTTAAAGTCTTTTTGTCACATCAAGATTTCTCGTTACTCTTGTCCTTGATTATAAATTCTGCTTGTGGTAACTCTTCCTTATGTTAGAGAGAGTGCTCCTATTCTCTAATATCTGAGAAGATATATTCACAACTTTATTTTTAAAAGGTTATAAAGGAGAATATAGCTTGCAAAAACAACAAAATTTGGCCAATGATTCCAACAAAAGATGCGCAAAGATGCCAAAAATTGAAAAATCTATAAAAAGATGCACAAAGCGTCATGAAATTGACAAGAGGCATAAAATGAGCCCACTCAAAAGCAAGCTACTCTCCCTTTTTAAATCTTTTAAAACTTAGAAGTGTTGATTTTCAAAGTCTTGACTTCGATTATTTTGCGATTGTGATAAATTTACTTTACTTCATTATTTTATAAAGATGTTTTTTTTAAGCCAAGTAATGGGTGGAATCCTTTTCTCATATCCAATTAATTTCTTGAGTTAGATCATTGATTTCAAAAGACGATTCTACCCTAAGAGAACGTCTGAGCTAAGGGTAACCATGATCGAATATTCTACTATTCTATAGATTGAAGAGCTTATTAACACATTAACTCATAAATTTTTAAATCAATCACATGGAATACTATATCATGTTCATGCCTTGGTTTATAAAAAATAAAAATAAAAAGAGGGATCTCTTTTGCTTTGCTTTCTTGTACCTTCCTTTTTGATATGTCAAAAGGGGGAGAAGCTTATGAGGTTCTTTTTTCATCAATCCTGAATTTTTGCTATTAACTATTTTTCGTAGTGTTTTGCCATCATTAAAAAGGGGGAGATTGTTGCAAATCTATTTTTCATGGCTTATATTTTGATGATTGACAAACACTGTTTCTCTTGGACTGCTTGTTGCTTCTAACTTTTCAAGAATCGAAGATCGGACGATCAAGAAGAAGCAAGTTCAGGATTGCGTAGGTTTAGGGTTGAGTCAGTCTGTACTTTTGTTTTTCACATCTTGAGTCTACTTGTAATGGTCAAAGAGACTGATGCTAAGTAACCCTTCACACACACACTTGAGAGACTTAGAATTTCTATTTTTACTCATATCGGCCAAGACAATTTTTGGATCGGCCTAGACGATCAGGCTTAAAATAGAAAGTCTAAATAAGGATTCTTAATTAAGTTAGCCGACATTAACATATCGGCCTGGACGATAAGCTCAAAATAGAAATAAGTTGCCGCCATAGACAATTAAGGTATACTGTATTTTTAAATTATCGGCCAAGACGATCATAGGATCGGCCTGGATTATATTCACAAATTATGCCATAGTTATTCAAGAAATCAAGGGAGTAATTAAGGATGATTGATGCGATCATATCGTCCTGGACGAACGCAGGAACGGCCAGGATGATCCAGTCAAAAACCTTAAGTTACTTCAGGACGATAAGTATCAGCCAGCTCGTATCCAGGGCTAATGTCAGGATGATTTTCCTCTGATTTGAACTGATCGGCCAGGACGATCGTGAGATCGGCTTGGATGATTAAGCCAATTTTTAATCGTCCTACTTTGCATCCAGGGCGATGCTCTGGCTGATCTTCATTGATTTGTATTGATCAGCCAGGCCGATGTCCATATCGCCCTGGACGATATAGTCGGTAACTTGCAATTAATGAGCTCCTTTGAAGCTCTTCTATTTAAGAGCTCTTGTTCAATGTTTTTTAGGACTTTTTGCTGCTGCCTTGACCTGAGAAGACCTTGAGGAGAGAAAGAGAGAGAGGGAGAGAGAGAGGATCTTGTGAGGGGGAGCTTGTGAGGGGATTCACAAGGGTTGCTTCAAGGATCGCTCTGCTTGTTCTTCGTATAGAGTTTCTCGTCCGTGGAAGGGTCGGTAGAGGTAAGGAGTTAGCTTTTGGTTGTGGTTCTCTGCCAGCTTCAGGAGGAAGCAAAAGGAGGTAGGTTCTCTGCCTTGCCGGGTGTGACAAAAAGGAGGTTCTTGTGAGGGCTTTACCTCCTAGCCGTGGGGGCTAAATGAGAGTCACGTTTTGTAGTGCAATACTTGGAGGGTGCCTCCAAGGAGTGGACGTAGGTCGAGTTGACCGAACCACTATAAATTTTTGTGTTCTTATTTATGCTTCCACACTTTTATTTCCGCATCGTTGTTTTCTGTGGTGATTTTGGTTTGTGATTTTTATTCTTTGAGAAAAGAAATTTTTAATTACCAATTCACCCCCCCCCCCCCACTTGGTTAGCTTGGGCCAGTTCTATAGGGCTTAACATCCCTAGCGAACTTTCAGCTGTGATCGCGCCGAACGGGTAGCGGTGCTGCGAAATCAAACCACTCGTTCATTCCAAACTGTGGAATGACCGGATCTCAACCATTGATTGCGAGATCAACGATTGAGATCAATCCTAGTGGACGAAGGTGAACCCAAAACCCTAAAATCATTTTTCGCCTCGTTTGATCGATATACGCAACCAAATAATATGAAATTTTAAACGTAGAACATATGTATGAAGAGCATCAATGGTATATAATTTTCATGCCACAAAAAACATTATGTAAGAATCTATTTAGATCTAAGTGTTTTATGCTAGGATTAGGGTTTCACCTTGATTTAATGGATGGATTGAACTGCTTAAGGATTATATGAACTTATAGACTGTTCACGAAAAAATATCCAATTGAACTCAAGCCTTGAAACGCCTTGGATCAATGACAAGTCATCTTGGGAGGATTTCAACACAAGTTTGACGAGGTCTCCTCACCAGCAAGGTTTGAAAGGAGGGGAACGACTTGCAAATATAGGAGAATATTAGAAGAGCTCTCACACCAAAAAATTCAGGATGAGAGATCTTAGAGAGAGAGAGAGATTGCAAGGTCCTCCTCTAACGAACCCTAAAAAAGAGTATTTTAAGGCATGGACTCCAAGGAAATGATTAGCATTGCATTTGGAGTCAAATATGTGGGATTCAATGTTGATTAGCCTGGGATTTGGTTCTAGAGCTCATTTGGCAATAATTGAATCAATTAATTAGGCTTAATTTGACCCAAATAGGTCAAAATTGACCAAGGGAGACTTGGGTTGACCAAGTTAAAGCTTGACTTGGTCAACCTAGTCAAGTATAGCGTAAGAGGTGAGGGGTTGAGTTAAAAAGGGTTTGAAATTGAAATTGAATTTGATTTGACCTGGTCAACCAAGTTGACCCAAGGCCTAGGTTTGGGTTCCATAGACTTGGTTTTACCCAAAGAACACAATGGAGATGGTCTTGGGGCTTGGCTTGGTCAGTTTGACCAAGTCAACACCTTTGACCAGGAGTTTGAGAAAAAACTAGGTCAACAACGCCTCCCCCACTGAAACATATTTCCATCCAACATTAATGGTTTACCAATCATAGACGTGATCCTTGCTACATTCACCACATCCCAACATTATAGTGGTAGATGTGGCATTCTGATCCATATTGGAGAGGTCAGCCCCTTCATGGATAATGGAGAAAAATCAGAAGTTCATTTTTCCATGCCAACTATAAGCCCATTCACAAACCAAAGGCCACCTGAAAGAACAGCTTCCACCATTTCATGTGAATTCAAGGAACATAAAAACCAACCCCTTTCAAGAGAAGTAAAATTAATTTGTCCAAACTGACTCCATTGCCGCCTCACTTCCCATGCCACCATATAGGATGGTAATACCTTTCTAAATACTTTAATTACCAATCGATTCAAAGACTTGTTTCAGTTCACAATCTCAATCTCTGCACACAACTTAACAACCTTACCATCTTCTGACAAAACCATATCTTCAACTTTAAAGTCCAATTTGATATATGCCTATTACTCCAGTGATTAACATTAAACCCATTACTAGCTCTATTAGGCATTCCGCCAGACACCATATCCACATTCGCATCCTCCTTCTCCCCCAAAACAAAATCATTCCCATGAAAATTTTTGTTAACCAAAATTGGTGAATTCTCATTTATCACACTGTATCCAGGGATTGCATTTGAATTCCCAAATCTATTAACAAAAATTTTCATTCCAGAGGAAGAAGCAGAAGGATCGATTGAGTTTATAGCCGAAAAAACTTTATTAGTTCGAGAAGTCACAGTCTCCACATCTTCAACAATAGACGTAACTCCATATGAATGATCTTCTTAGGAGCAACATCAGAGATATCCTTAATCATCAAAGGACATTGTGATTCAACAGATTTAAATCTCTTTGTTTCAAAGTAGCAACCAGAAGAAAATTTCCTTCCAGACCTTGCTTTGTATTGCCAACAAAGGACGACATCCTTGCCCCTGAGGCCAGTGATTGCCCGCTGCCTTCAACCGCCATCTTCCCCACCAGCTCCATGAATATAGGACGTAAAACCAGGAATGCAAAATTTGAAATTCCAAACACTTTCTCTTTCTAATGGGAGTTTCTCTCTCAAAGCCTTCTATTTATGAGTACCGTAAAGGTCGCATTTTAATGCTATTTTGCATATTTTATATAGTTTGTATTTTTTTCGTTTTAATGCTATTTTGCAAATTAAAAAAAAAAGATAGATTAACTGTCCTAATAAAAATATTATAAGCAAATTTTATTCAACGCTATGGGATGACTTAAAAATCTACGCATGTTTATTAAAATAAAACCAATATAACACCCATCTAACAACAGCATCAAGGGTGAAAAGTAACGAAGCCTCTAAAATACACCACAGTCGATTTATCTCTTAAACATATGCCTTGTTCTTGAGAAATATATGGCGGAGCTCGGCCGGATCTGCCTCCATGAGACAGTTCGCCGGCCGGTAAAAGCCTGTCACAGGATGGGGAATCCAAGGCATCACCACCCCTGCTGCCTCATCTGTTGTCGCCGTTTCTATTTTCATTATTCCCTTCATCAACACTGTCGTCTCCTCCATCATAACCCTTCCAGTAGCAGCTTCCTCCGACAAAAACCTCCTTCCACTTAAAATAAGTCCATCAGAGAGGGCGGCGAAGAGAACCTTTCCATTGGATAGAGCACGGGCCATTGGATAGAAAGAGAACAACAGAAGTGTGCCAGACTGTGTCTCTGAAATTTAAGAGAATGAGAATAAAAGGAGAAAAAAAATTCAATTCCTCTTCTTCTCCTCTATTATTTTCAGAGTGGCCGAATTCTAATCACCTGCTCACTCCTGCTTTCTCATTATGACCAAAACAAAGAGTTGATTTCGTCTAAATAGACTAGATTAAAAGGTAGGCGTTTCACATAAATCCGCTTAAAACAAAATAGTAATAATAAATAAAATATATGATTAATACATGGCAATCAGGAAGTGATTTGCGGAGTAGCAAACAAAGTTTGGGATGCCGGCGTGAGTGCATGGCGTGCCCCGGCCAGTTTGTCCACTAAGAAATATCTGGGCGAAGGTTGTGAAAATAAACAGAAAAGAAAATTGGAAGAAGAAGAAGAAGAGAAAAAAATGGTAGAAGTAGTAACACACAAACTTTTTCTTCTATTAATTTATCTCATGCACACATTACAACTCTTTTATCTAAATTAGACATCACTTCACATACACCCTTTCACTTTCAAATGAAACATTACTTCACACACCCTTTCACTTACAATTAACTACATTTAATTAAGAAAATAAACCACATCCACACAAATGAAAAGACACATCCATTCAAATAATATGATTAAATATTTTGAATTTATTAACAAATTCCTCCTTTAAATTCAAAATCTTTTCCATCCTTCATGCCGATAGCCATTTTGCATTTCTCGAACAATATTGTGGGTAATGGCTTTGTAAATATTGTTGAGTCTAGTAATTAGGTTGTTAAGCCTAAGTAAATGTCCCAAGGCTACCAAGAGGGGGGTGAATTGGTAGTTTTTAAAAATTTTAAACCCTCTTAAAATTAAAGTTGAACCGAAATGAAATTGTCTTTTAAAGTTTGTAGAAAAATGTTTTTCAACCACAGAGTTGTTAAAACAGAAATTTAAAATGCGGAAACGTAAAAGCAATAGAGTAAATGACACCAGATTTATAGTGGTTCGGTCTATAAACCTACATCCACTCCTCAGAGGCACCCTCTGAGTATTGCACTAATACCACAAAGTGACTCTCCTTTAGCACCCACAGCAAGGCGGAGAAGCCTGTACAAAACCCTCTTTTCACCACTCCCCGGTGCGGCAGAGAACCGTCATCCTTTTACACAATCCACAGTGCTGGCAGAGAACCGTCGTCCTTTTACACTCTCCTAGTGTGGGCAGAGAACCCTACGGCTGTTCACACTCTCCAAGTGTAGGCAGAGAACCTTCTTCCTTTTACACTCTCCTAGTGTAGGCAGAGAACCCACGGCTGTTCACACTCTCCAAGTGTCGGCAGAGAACCGGACCTTCTTGAATTATCTTCTCACAAGAACCTAAAAGAAAGAAAGAAAAGAGTGAAGGAATCCAATTTCACAAGTAGAGATTCTTACCTTAGCAATCCAAGTGAAGCCTTCTTGCTCCAATGGTAGGAATCCTCCTTTGAATGCTCTCTTCCACTCTCCCCTTGACTATTCTCTCAATAGGCACGAAGATCAAATGACAAAAAGATTGGGTGGCAGTCTAATTTGAAGTATTTATACAAAAGACAAGAAAAACCGCCCAAAAACTGCAAGTTTTCAATTCTGTACGCAGTGGATCGTCCGGTACGATCGTGGATCGTCCTGGACGATTTTACTTAAACGATCTGAAACGACCCAATTTGTATATGTGTACGAAATGACTTCGTACAGCTGATCGTCCTGTACGAACTAGGTTCGTCCAGTACGAACGGTTATTACAAGGTCGGTTCTAGAAACTGCTGAAAACTGTCCTAAGTCGGTTTATCGTTTGGACGAAAATTTGATCGTCTGGACGAAAATTTTCCAGAGAGCCGATCGTCCTGGACGATGATTTATTTCGTCTGGACGAAAATTTTCCAGAGCGCCCATCGCCGGGGACGATAATATGGTTTCGTCTGGACGAAAATTTTCCAGAGAGCTGTTCGTCCGGTACGAAATTTATTTTCGTCTGTACGAAAATTTTCCAGAGCGCCCATCGCCGGGGACGATATAAAAATTCGTCCTGGACGAATAGGACTTAGAAAAATTTTTCGAAGCAAGTTCCTATTCGTTCCAAATGCTCTATAGGAGATAACTGACAGATCGTCCAGTACGATATATATCGTCCTGTACGATCAGTATAGAATTTCAAGATCTCCTTAGTTTGTGTGTGTGATTTTATTCACTCAATTACAATCACTCCCTTTCAAAATTAATTCAAAAAAAAGACACTTCAAATAAACAAAATTTCTCATGTTGAATTTGATTTGAAGTTTTCGTAGTCTGGAGTCTGATTTTCCTGAAATGTTAGTATACACAAGAGCAAGTGCAAATCTTCTAAATTGTTAGGAGATAATTATACATCTGAACAATAATGTTTGGAATCATCAAAACTACATAAGTTGCACAAATATAAATCATTCAAATAGCAACTATTCAAACAATCTCCCCCTTTTTGATGATGGCAAAACAATTATTATTAGTATGGTTTCAAGTTAAAACATAATCTCTTATCTCCTAAACTCCCCCTGAATTTATGAGTACATTAAAAATTAAGGAGGCATTAAAGAACAAAAATTTTTGTTTGTTAAATTTTTTTTTCAAAAATTTTAACAGAAAACACAAAACACAAACAAAACAAAAATACAAACATAATAATTTCTCCCCCTTTTTGACAGCAACAAAAAGTGAAGAAGAAAAAGACAAGAAATGTAAATAATAATATGAAATTCATTGTTAAAATTTAATCTAAATTGTGATTTGACATAGAGTATGCAATTTTAAACTAAAGATATTAGGTCAATCATAGAAATTCATAAATTTATGAAATGATATAACATTGTAAGTAAGAAGAATTTATCAAAGACATGATTCAATTTAGACATTTTGATTATTGAAAATCATTACAAGTAAGATGAAAAAAAAATTCTATATTTCAAAGTTCAATAGAATATAAATGAACATTAGATCAACTTGAATTAAGAGATTAAACGAATTTGGAAAGAAGAGAATTACCACATGTGGTGCTTTGCACATCTTTTCAAAGTTTTGGGGCACATTTTTGTGCATTTGTCTTTGGTTGGGCTTATTTTGTGCCTCTTTTTAACTTTAAATAATTTTTGCGAATCCCTTTTGATTTTTGTACATTTGTACAATTTTCAAGAGTAATTTGACCAATTCTTTCCAAAATCTATAATCTAACATTTCAAATATTTCTAGGTGCATAAACATCATTTGAGCATAGAAATACAAAATAAGATAACATCAAAATTGCAATAACAATATTAAATTTTATGTAGTCTAAATGAATAGACATGAACTTAAAAATTCTAACTACAACAAGTTATAAACAAATTATAAATTTAGAAAGTCTAGATTTTCTAATATAGATAATCTCATATTACAATCAAATTTGAGCACAATGTAGATTAAAAATAATATTAATGAAATTCATAAAGATTAGCCACATTTCAAAACAAATCTAAGACAAACAAACTTTCATTAATTAAAAAAGAAAATTACATAAAAACATTGAACTTAAACAAAAAAAAACATAACAACAAAACAAAAAAAAAAACATCAGACACACATAAAAAAAAACTTCTACTGTTCTGGAGGAGGAGGAGGAGGAATGCCGCCAAAGAGATTGAAGTAGGAGGCCATTAACATTACATTGGTATTTATTTCATGAACTTCATCTCTAATATTACCAATGTCATGTTGCTGCTGCGTAAGATGAGCATCAAATTGATCAAACCTTTGATCAAGGTGAGTCTCTAGTCTATCAAATCTCTCAATCAGATTCTGGTAATCTGATTGAGAAGCAGAAGCTTGCACTCCTTCTTCTTCTTCTTCTGAAGCACTATCATGTGCTTTTTCTTTTTCTTTTTCCTCCCTGAATAGCAGTCTGAAAGATGCATCGTTGTAATAAACTGGCTCTTCATATTCCTCATCAGGATGGACTATATTGTACTTCTTCTCCAAAACATAACAAATCAAGTGCCCTAAAGAAATATTCTTCTTCCTTTTCTGATTAGGATGTCCTATTTCTGAAAGCCCATAGATATGATCTAGGATGAGTTGGGCTTCATCAATAGGTTGTCTTTTCATGATTAAAAAAGTTAGACAAGAAAGAAGAGGAGTAATGTTAATCCTATCACCGGCTTTAGGAATAATTGAGGATCTAAGGATATGCTGGATGATTCGGGCATCTTGGGTCATACCGGCCACTCTAGCAACATGATTGTCAATTCCATTTTCTCTAATTACCCTATTGATTTCATACCAATGGAAGACGTTTTCTGACATTAGGGTATGAGCTCTATATCCTTCAGTCCTTAAGTTTAAAAATGCACCAAGGTCGTGCTTGGTGATCTCAACTTTTTTCTTAAAAACAAAAGAACTAATGATAGAGTGGTCAGAATTGAAACTCATGTTGGCTAGGAAGTAATGGAAGGTTTGCTTATTGTAGAAGTGGACAAGAGAGAGAAAAAAAAAATTCGTACTGGACGATCACAGATCGTACAGACGATCCAATAAAAAACTGCTCTCAAAACGGTTTAAATTCGCGCAAACTGTTTCTTAACACATCGTCCTGTACGAACAATTTCGTCCTGGACGATCTCCAAAAAAATTTTTGATTTTTAAATTTTTAAATTAACAAAAACAACAAAAAATAATCAACAACACAGAAAACATAAGATAAAAACATAAATTCAAAAACAATTCATACAAAAACACAAAAATTCACAAAATCACAAAAACAAAATACAACAAATATCAATGTTGCAAAGACATTTTGGTTAAGCATTCAAATCTATAACACCAAGCCTTGTTCTTAAAGTACTAAAGGTATCAAAGGCTAAAGGTTTTGTAAAAATGTCTGCAAGTTGATTTTCAGTTAAAACATGTATGAGTTCAATTTCTCCTTTGGATACATGATCCCTTATGAAATGATGCCTTATATCAATGTGTTTGGTTCTAGAATGTTGAATAGGATTTTTGGAAATGCAAATAGCACTAGTATTGTCACAATAAATTGGAATAGTGCCTATAGTTAATTCTAAGTCAATCAACTGTTGTTTTAACCAAAGTACTTGTGCCACACAACTTCCTAATGCAATGTATTCTGCTTCTGCAGTAGATAGTGCCACTGAATTTTGTTTTCTACTAGACCATGAAACTAATGAATTTCCAATGAATTGACATGTTCCAGAAGTGCTTTTCCTATCCACTCTACAGCCTGCAAAGTCAGAATCTGAGTAACCTATAATTTCAAATGAAGAGCTAAACTTAGGATACCAAATTCCTAAGTTTTGAGTTCCTAGTAGATATCTTAAAATCCTTTTCACTGCTGTCAAATGTGATTCTTTTGGATCTGATTGAAATCTAGCACATAAGCAAACACTAAACATAATATCTGGTCGGCTAGCAGTCAGGTAAAGTAAAGATCCAATTATCCCTCTAAATTTCTTTTGATCAACAGATTTTCCCTTAAGGTCTTTATCTAACTGAACTGAAGAACTCATTGGTGTACTAACAGGTTTAGCATTGTCCATTTCATATTTTTTGAGGATGTCCTTAATATATTTGGTTTGACTAAGAAAAGTACCTTCCTCAAGTTGCTTAATGCTAAAACCTAGGAAGTAATTTAAATCTCCCATTAGACTCATTTCAAATTCACTACTCATTGTTTTAGAAAAATCATCACAAAGATGTTTATTTGAAGATCCAAAGATGATGTCATCCACATAAATTTGAACAATAAGTATATCCTTTCCAATTTTCCTTAAAAAGAGAGTTGTATCCACACTTCCTTTTTCAAAAGATCTTTCAAGTAGGAAGGTGCTTAACCTCTCATACCAAGCCCTAGGTGCCTGTTTCAATCCATATAATGCCTTTTTTAATTTGAAAACATGATTTGGAAATTTAGAGTTTTCAAAACCTGGAGGTTGTTCTACAAAAACATCTTCTTCAATTATTCCATTTAAAAAGGCACTTTTGACATCCATTTGAAACAATTTAAAACCTTTAAAACAGGCAAAGGCTAGTAAAACCCTAATTGCTTCAAGTCTAGCTACAGGGGCAAAAGTTTCCTCAAAATCAATTCCTTCAATTTGGTTATACCCCTTAGCTACTAATCTAGCCTTATTTCTAATGACTACTCCTGAGTCATTCATTTTATTCTTGAACACCCACTTGGTTCCAACAACACTTTGATCTTTTGGCCTTGTAGTTAGTTCCCAAACTTTATTTCTTACAAATTGATTCAACTCTTCTTGCATGGCCAATATCCAAAATTCATCTGAAAGTGCTTGATCAATGTTAGTGGGTTCAACAGTAGAAATAAAGGCTGAATGATTGACTTCCTTGTTTAATCCACGCCTAGTTCTAACACCCTCACTTGGTTCACCTATGATTAATTCCTTTGGGTGGTTTTTAGAAAATCTCAAATCTCTAGGCAAAGGGTCTTCTCTTTCTAAATTTTCTTCCACATTTTCTTCCAAATTTAATCTATCTATCTTTTGAGAGTTTTCTTCAATTTCTTCTTCAACAACTTTTGGCTCTTCCATGTTTCCAATTTCATCAAAAACAACATGTGTGGTTTCTTCAATGACTAAAGTTCTTTTGTTGAATACTCTATAAGATTTTCCAACACTTGAATATCCAACAAAAATTCCTTCATCTGATTTTGGATCAAATTTTCCTAAGGCAGATTTTCCATTATTATGTATGAACACCTTGCAACCAAATACATGCAAATGAGACAAATTTGGTGTTCTTCCTTTTATCAACTCATAGGGTGTTTTATTCAAATTAGATCTCACATTCACCCTATTCAGAACATAGCATGCAGTGCTAACCGCCTCAGCCCAAAAATACCTAGGAAGAGAGTATTCTGCTAACATTGCTCGGGCGGCTTCTATTAATGTTCTGTTCTTTCTTTCAACTACTCCATTTTGTTGAGGAGTTCTAGGTGCAGAAAAATTGTGATCAATCCCCTTTTCTTTACAGAAATCTTCAAATCTTTCATTTTCAAATTCTCCTCCATGATCACTTTGTATAGAGATTATTTCACATCCTAGTTTTCTTTGTATCCAAGTTGAAAAATTTCTGAATTCCTCAAATGATTCACTCTTATGAAAAAGAAATTTAACCCAGGTGAATCTTGAAAAATCATCTACTATAACAAAACCATATACCTTTCCTCCTAGACTAACAGTGCTTACTGGTCCAAAAAGATCCATGTGTAGAATTTCTAAAGGTTTACTTGTCCTAAGATCTTTAATGGACTTAAATGAGGACCTTACTTGTTTTCCTAATTGACATGCATCACACAGATGATCCTTAGTAAAGTCTAGTTTAGGTAATCCTCTCACCAAATTCTTTTGGGTAATTTTTCTAAGATTTTTCATACTAGAATGACAAAGTCTCCTATGCCAAAGCCATGATTCATCAGAAACAGTTTTCAAACAAAAAGCAGTAGGAGATTGAATACAATTTAAATCTAGCATGTAAACATTGTTCACCCTTTTTCCATTTAAAACAATTTTTCCATTTAGGCTAATTATGCAGCTAGTAGGTAAAAATTTTACATTATAGCCCTTATCACAAAGCTGACTTATGCTAAGCAAATTATGTTTCAAGCCTTCAACTAATAAAACATTATCTATGAAAAAGTTTTTCAAGTTTCCAATCATACCTGATCCAACCACTTTCTTTGTGGTATTATCTCCAAGTGTAACCTTGCCTCCACTCCTGGCTTCCAGCGTTATGAATTGAGCAGTATCTCCAGTCATGTGCTTAGAACATCCGCTGTCCAGGTACCATATACTCTCACGAGGTCTTGTGTGAGAGTATACCTGCAAAATTCTCAAATGTTAGACCTGGGAACCCAAACTAGTTTGGGTTCACCTTTATGAAATTTATAATCAGATGCATGTGTGATATGTCTAGATTTTTGCATCTTAGATCTCCACACCAGATTAGGTTTTATCTTTAAAGTGCAGGTGTGAGATATATGTCCTAAAAATCCACAATTGTTACATTTAACATTAGGAAAAATATTCCTATGTTTTCTCTCATATGATTGTCTTCTAAGGGATTTCATAAATTTAGGATAATACTTAGGATTTGTAAAATCTTCATGTTTAGGGGGGATCCTATTATCCTCGAGAGCACTTATAGTAAGTTTATAAAATGAATTCATTTCTTCCAAGATTCGATTTGTATAATTGACTCTATATGTCTTGTGCTCAGATTCATCCTTAAATTTCTCAAATTCTTTTTCAAGTTCAACGTAGGATGATTTTAAATTCTCAAAATTTTTATTCAAGTCATCATATTCATCAAGTAGTTTCATGTGGTTGCTATCAATTAAAGCATGATCTTTCCTAAGGATTTCGTGTTCCTTATTAAGCTCTTCCAATTCTAAAACTATACTAGCATGCATCTTTTTAGTTTTCCTATATGCATCATGCATGTGTTCAGAAACTTCAAACAATTCATTATAAGTTAAATCACATACCTCTTCTTGATCTGATTGTTCAGCTTTATCTGCCATCAAGCAAAGGTTGGTGACTTCTTCTTCTTTATCAGTCTCAGATGAGTCTGAAGCTGAGTCCGCCCAAAAAGCCTTTTGAAACTTCTTCTTGCCCTTCTTTACCATTGGTTTCTCCTCTACCTTCTCCTTGCTAGGAGAGGCTTTGAGTTTTGGACAGTCAGTCTTTATATGGCCTGGTTTCCTGCATTCATAACAAATTACTTCATTAGAAACCTTGCCATTTCTATTATACTTACCTCTATTCCATTGCTGGCGTCTCTTCTGCTTCCTCTTTAAAAAGCTTTTGAATTGTCTAGTCATCAGTGCTATATCATCTTCATCCTCAGGTTGTGAGTGTTCACTTTCTGACTCTTCCACATTTAGTGCAATATTCTTGTCCTTTCTTTGTTCACCTACATCAATCTTTCTTTGACTTACTCCTTGCTCGTAAGCAATGAGTGAACCAAGAAGATTGTCAATAGAATAAATGTTCAGATCTTTTGACTCTGTAATTGCAGTAATTTTAGCATCGTATGCAGTAGGTAAACAACGAAGAATCTTATTAACCATTTCAGCATTAGTTAATTCCCTACCAAGTGCATGCAAAGAGGTGACAATTTGAGTGAATCTTGTGTACATGTCAGATATAGATTCATTAGGTTTCATGCGAAATAGTTCGTAGTCATGTAACAAGATATTTAGCCTAGATTGCTTAACCTCATTTGTCCCTTCATAAGTAATACAAAGTCTATCCCATATGTCTTTTCCGCTTTTACAAGTAGAAACTCGCATGTAATCTTCAGATTTTAAAGCACAAAAGAAACTATTTAAACATTTTGCATTTAATTGTGCTAAGTCACGTTCTTCTATAGTCCAATCTGCATAGGGTGCATCTACCCTAATTCCATCAACTAATCTAGTTGGTTTTGTGTAACCTTCCTGGACTAACATCCACATGCGATAGTCAAGTGACTGTAAGAAAGTAGACATGCGTGTTTTCCAAAAATCAAAAGGAATATTGTCAAACAGTGGAGGTCTAGTGATAGAGTAATCCTCAGGAGTGTTTCGGTTTCCAAATGTAGCCATCTACGTTAATCAAAAAGTAGTTCAAACTTATGATTTTGAAACAATGCTCTGATACCACTTGTTGAGTCTAGTAATTAGGTTGTTAAGCCTAAGTAAATGTCCCAAGGCTACCAAGAGGGGGGTGAATTGGTAGTTTTTAAAAATTTTAAACCCTCTTAAAATTAAAGTTGAACCGAAATGAAATTGTCTTTTAAAGTTTGTAGAAAAATGTTTTTCAACCACAGAGTTGTTAAAACAGAAATTTAAAATGCGGAAACGTAAAAGCAATAGAGTAAATGACACCAGATTTATAGTGGTTCGGTCTATAACCAGACCTACATCCACTCCTCAGAGGCACCCTCTGAGTATTGCACTAATACCACAAAGTGACTCTCCTTTAGCACCCACAGCAAGGCGGAGAAGCCTGTACAAAACCCTCTTTTCACCACTCCCCGGTGCGGCAGAGAACCGTCGTCCTTTTACACAATCCACAGTGCTGGCAGAGAACCGTCGTCCTTTTACACTCTCCTAGTGTGGGCAGAGAACCCTACGGCTGTTCACACTCTCCAAGTGTAGGCAGAGAACCTTCTTCCTTTTACACTCTCCTAGTGTAGGCAGAGAACCCACGGCTGTTCACACTCTCCAAGAGTCGGCAGAGAACCGGACCTTCTTGAATTATCTTCTCACAAGAACCTAAAAGAAAGAAAGAAAAGAGTGAAGGAATCCAATTTCACAAGTAGAGATTCTTACCTTAGCAATCCAAGTGAAGCCTTCTTGCTCCAATGGTAGGAATCCTCCTTTGAATGCTCTCTTCCACTCTCCCCTTGACTATTCTCTCAATAGGCACGAAGATCAAATGACAAAAAGATTGGGTGGCAGTCTAATTTGAAGTATTTATACAAAAGACAAGAAAAACCGCCCAAAAACTGCAAGTTTTCAATTCTGTACGCAGTGGATCGTCCGGTACGATCGTGGATCGTCCTGGACGATTTTACTTAAACGATCTGAAATGACCCAATTTGTATATGTGTACGAAATGACTTCGTACAGCTGATCGTCCTGTACGAACTAGGTTCGTCCAGTACGAACGGTTATTACAAGGTCGGTTCTAGAAACTGCTGAAAACTGTCCTAAGTCGGTTTATCGTTTGGACGAAAATTTGATCGTCTGGACGAAAATTTTCCAGAGAGCCGATCGTCCTGGACGATGATTTATTTCGTCTGGACGAAAATTTTCCAGAGCGCCCATCGCCGGGGACGATAATATGGTTTCGCCTGGACGAAAATTTTCCAGAGAGCTGTTCGTCCGGTACGAAATTTATTTTCGTCTGTACGAAAATTTTCCAGAGCGCCCATCGCCGGGGACGATATAAAAATTCGTCCTGGACGAATAGGACTTAGAAAAATTTTTCGAAGCAAGTTCCTATTCGTTCCAAATGCTCTATAGGAGATAACTGACAGATCGTCCAGTACGATATATATCGTCCTGTACGATCAGTATAGAATTTCAAGATCTCCTTAGTTTGTGTGTGTGATTTTATTCACTCAATTACAATCACTCCCTTTCAAAATTAATTCAAAGAAAAGACACTTCAAATAAACAAAATTTCTCATGTTGAATTTGATTTGAAGTTTTCGTAGTCTGGAGTCTGATTTTCCTGAAATGTTAGTATACACAAGAGCAAGTGCAAATCTTCTAAATTGTTAGGAGATAATTATACATCTGAACAATAATGTTTGGAATCATCAAAACTACATAAGTTGCACAAATATAAATCATTCAAATAGCAACTATTCAAACAAATATATCTGCTACTTGATCATGACTTGAAACATGAATCATTCTCGTACTTCCTTCCTTCACATGTTCACGGATGAAATGAAATTTGACATCGATATGCTTGCTTCTTTCATGATGTACCAGATTCTTTGCTAACTCAATTGCAGATTTGTTATCAACACGAATCTCGGTAGCTTCTGTTTGTTGGAGATTCATTTCATAGAGTAAATTCCTTAGCCAAACTGCATGACACACACATAATGCTGCTGCCACATATTCTGCCTCACATGTCGAAAGTGTCACTATCGGTTGTTTCTTTGATAGCCATGTGAATGCCGTATCTCCCAAAAAAAATATGTACCCCGATGTACTCTTTCGATCATCTATGTCTCCGCACCAATCACTGTCGGAGTAACCCACCAATTTATATTCATCCGTCTTCGAGTAAAATAATCCGAGTGATTCTGTTCCTCGGACATATCGAAGAATTCTTTTCAATGCCTTCCAATGCGTATAGGTCGGCTCTTCCATGAACCGACTTACCACTCCAACACTATAAGAAATATTTGGCCGAGTGCTTGTGAGATAACGCAAACTTCCCACCGAACTTCGATATTTTGTTGCGTCGACTCGATCTCCACCATCAAACCTTGAGAATTTGGCACCTAATTCCATTGGCGTTGTTACTGGATTACAATTTTCCATCTTGTTCTTCTTTAAGATGTCTTTTGAGTATGCTTCTTGTGACACAAAAATTTCTGATTTTCCTTGTCTAACTTCTAGACCAAGAAAATACTTCAATAAGCCCAAATCTGTCATTTCAAATTCTTGTTCCATCTCACATTTAAAATTTTCAATCATCTTGCCATTATTTCCCATGAAAAAAAGATCATCAACATAAAGTGCTACAAATAACAAGTTACCTCCTTTTCTTCTTCACATACAGTGCATGCTCATATGGGCATTGAGTGAACCCATTTTTCTTGAAATAAATGTCGATACGAGTATTCCAAGCTCGAGGTGCTTGCTTTAACCCATAAAGTGCCTTTCTTAACTTCAATACTTTTTGTTCTTCTCCAATCTTCTTGTAACCAGGTGGTTGTTCAAGATAAATCTCCTCTTCTATCACTCCATTCAAAAATGCCGACTTCACATCCATCTGATATATTGGCCATTCAAATTGTGCCGCATAAGAGATAAGAAGTCGAATTGTCTCCATTCTTGTAACTGGGGCAAAAACCTCATCATAGTTTATCCCCGCCTTTTGCAAATAGCCCTTTGCCACAAGTCGAGCCTTGTATCGATCTATCTCACCTTGAGCATTCATCTTTTTCTTGAACACCCACTTTACTCCAATAGGTCGACTTCTTTTAGGTAATTCTGCAAGTTCCCATGTCTTGTTTCGTTCGATGGACTTGATCTCCTCATTCATAGCTTCTTTCCACTTTTCATTCATCACCGCTTCTTCAAAACTTATATTTTCACCATCGGCAAAAAGAAAAATAAGATGTGCTTCGCTTGTAGAATCATACAACTCTTGTAGGCTTCGCATTTTTGATTGTCTTGATTCTTGCTCGACATTAGATGTTTGAGTATTTCTAGGTACCTGAGAACAAGTAGGAAAATTTGTTAGTGAAATAGTTGGTGATTCTCCACCTTCCATTTGTTCTTCCGATGAATTGTTCCAATCCCATTTGCTTGCTTCATTCACTCGAACATCTCGACTTAGCACCACCTTCTTATTTATTGGGTCAAGTAGTTTGTAACCCTTAGTTTGCTCATCATACCCAATAAACACATACTTCTTGCTTTTATCTTCAAGCTTTGTTCTTTGTTGATCCGGCACATATGCATAGGCTACACTACCAAATATTTTAAGATGCGAGACTGTCGGTTTTTTACCACTCCATGCCTCTTGCGGAGTTTTATCTTCTAACTTCATATGTGGGCATCTATTTTGTATGTAAATTGAACATTGCACTGCTTCCGCCCAAAATTCTTTAGGCATTTCTTTACTCTTCAACATTGACCGAACCATATCAAGAATGGTCCGATTCTTTCTCTCGGCCACACCATTTTGTTGGGGTGAATATGGTGTGGTTAGAAACCTTCTTACTCCTTGTTGCTCACAGAAACTTGTAAACTCCGCTGAGTTGTATTCACCACCTCTATCAGATTGCAATGCTCTAATAAACTTTCCGGTCGTCTTCTCCACCTTGGCTTTGAATTTCTTAAACACATTGAAAGTCTCAGATTTTTCCTTCAAAAAATAAACCCAAGTTTTTCTGGAATAATCATCAATAAAAGTAATAAAATACCTTTTACCACTGAAAGATTCAGGAGTGATTGGCCCACAAATGTCAGTGTGTACCAATTCAAGAATACTTGATGCTCGATATTCTGCCTTTTTCTGAAATGAATTTCTTGCATGTTTCCCAAATATACAATCTTCACAAAGCTTGTTGGTGTAATCTACTTCTGGTAGTCCATACACCATTTTCTTCTTCAACAATTTTTGTAGGCCTCCATAGTGCAAATGACCAAATCGTAAATGCCATAGAGACGCCTTGTCTTCTACATCAACTTGCAAGCATTTTTCTCGTACATAAACCAAGTTGATCTTGTACATTCTATTCTTTGCCATATTAATTTGTGTGACTAACCGCCCCTTCTTATCTTTCAATTGTAGAACTTCATCTTTCATGAACACTGAATATCCTTTCTCCATGAGTTGCCCCATACTAAGTATGTTGCTTTTAAGATCAGGTACAAAATACACATTTTCAATTAGGCCTTTTGCGCCATCTTTTTGCATGTAAGAAATTGTACCTTGACCTTTTACTTGAATCTTTGATGCATCACCAAATGAAACATGTCCATCCTCAACGACCCACATTTCCTTGAACAAATGTCTATGCCCGCACATGTGGTTACTAGCACCAGTGTCGAGATACCAAGTCGTCTCATCACTACTGTTCTTTTCATCATGAGCTATCATGAGAAGCCCATCTTTCACCTCTTCTTCTGTTACAAGATTTGTATTCTCCTCAATTTTCTTTTCACCATAACAATCTCTTGCATAATGCCCAAATTTGCCACAATTGTAACATTTTTTAGAGTTGCAGTCCTTTGCATAGTGACCATACTTGCCACATTTGTAACATTCAACATTTGAATGATTTTGCCAACCGCCTCTTCCACGTCCTCGTCCTCGACCTCGCCAATTTTGTTGATTTGCCTGTTCCCTTTCTTCAAATTGTCTTCCGTAACCACGACCTCTTCCACCACGTTCATTTCCACGACCTCTTCTTCCTCGTCCTCTTCCACGAAAATTTTGAGAATATAGTACCTTATCATCTTTAATTGTTTCCTTTGATTGAAGAACTTCTTCAAGCGTCTCCTCCTTCTTTTTCTTCTTTCGTTGCTCATGTGCCTCAAGAGAGCCAGCAAGCTCTTCAAAAGTTAGTGTGCCGAGATCCTTTGATTCTTCAATCGCGCATACAACATTCTCAAAATTATTGGTTAATGACCGCAATATCTTCTCCACAACTCGGGCATCGGTTAACATCTCACCATTTTGCTTGTGTTGATTTACTACGGCTTGCACACGAGTGATGTAATCAGATACACCTTCTGACTCTTTCATCTTCATCCCTTCCAATTCACCTCTCAAAGTTTGGAGGCGTACTTGTTTGACACGATCAGCACCTTTGAACACTTTCTCTAATGTGTTCCACGCTTCTTTTGAAGTTGTCACTCTGGCAATCTTCTCAAAGCCCGACTCATCTATTGCTTGATATAGCAAGTAGAGAGCCGTTTTATCCTTCGCACGCGTCTCTTTCAACGCCTTTAATTGGTTCGCCGTCATGCCCGCCGTATCCGTCACTTCAGCGAAGCCGTTCTCAACGACTTCCCATGCATCTTGTGCGCCCAACAATGCCCGCATCTGAATACTCCAATTATCATAATTTGTCTTCGTGAGTCGTGGTAGAGGTATTTGTCCCATCGGAAAACTTCCAGAATTTGCCATGACGCTCTGATACCAAATTGTGAAAATAAACAGAAAAGAAAATTGGAAGAAGAAGAAGAAGAGAAAAAAATGGTAGAAGTAGTAACACACAAACTTTTTCTTCTATTAATTTATCTCATGCACACATTACAACTCTTTTATCTAAATTAGACATCACTTCACATACACCCTTTCACTTTCAAATGAAACATTACTTCACACACCCTTTCACTTACAATTAACTACATTTAATTAAGAAAATAAACCACATCCACACAAATGAAAAGACACATCCATTCAAATAATATGATTAAATATTTTGAATTTATTAACAAAGGTACCTACGGTGCTTCGTGAAATCTGGACGACTGGTTGCCATCCACGATGCCTGACCCATTCCTTGGTGAATTTTGTGCATGGTTTTTTATATAGGTGTGAAAATAAGAAAAAATATCTATCGAAAATACTGATTAGTATTTGTGGGCTGAGAAAGTTAGACGTGTTGGATTATTCAGATTGGTGGAAGGTAGAAAATTTTGATATGGAAGAGATGCTGATGGCAGCTCTGATTTGTTAACATCCTCGATTCTTTGCCGGTATTTGGGGCGTTAATCAACAACTGTGGCTCCGCTAACAAAGGCGCCACATCGGACCTACGACGGCGAAACCATACAGCTAGTGGGTAGGGACGAAATTTGCACATGCATTTCACACTTGAAAATGAATATACCAATTTGGAGAAGAATGACGGCATATTTAATATTATGCATCAACTCAAAATTAAAAGTTGTTATCATTTTGGGTGATGGTTTGACGCATTAAAATCATTAAATTTGTTTTTAATAACTGTTGCGTGCTTTAATATTCATGACGGTAGAGAAATAAAATTTAATATCTTAACTTTAAACGAAGATCTAACACACAAGCAGATAAAAGAGATGGTGCAACATTCATAAGAGACCCAAGAGTTTCTACATGAAAAATCTTGAAAATTAGAAAAATCCACGAGATCTAGCACAATTTGAATGATTCCACTATTATTTGCAATCAACTATAAATGTGGTCCTTCCTTAGGAAGAATGTCTTGGGTTGATGTAGCAAATGTACATCATATTACATGGTGAGAATTGGAAGAATTAATATTGAAATATTTGTTTAGTTTGTTGAATCATAGTTGACGGACGACTGAGTTCAAAAAGATCATAGTCTGGTGAAGGTGGATGGAAGGATCATTGTCTGGCGAGGGAGGTCAGAAGGATCATAGTTGGCGGGAGACAGTGGTCAGAAAGAATGTTGTTTGACGATGGTGTTCTGAAGGATTGTAGTAGGTGATGGAGGTTGGAAGGACCGTAGTTGGCTGGAGATAGTGGTAAAAAAGATAGTTATCTGGTGATGGAGGTTAGACGGATCGTAGTAGGTGACAGAGGTTGGAAGGACCATAGTCGGTAGGAGACAGAGGCCAGAATGATTATTGTCTGGTGATGAAGGTTGGAAGAACCATAGTAGCAGACTGAAGTTAGAAGGACCATAGTCGTTAAAAATAATATTATCTACCGACGGAGGTTGGAAGGACCGTAGTAGGCGATGAAGGTTGGAAGAATCATAGTTAGTAGGAGCTAGGGGTCAAAAAAATAGTTATTTGGCGATGGAGGTGGGAAGGATAGCAGAAAGAGATGAAGGTCAGAATGATCGTAGTTGGCAGGAGACAGGGTTCAGAAAGATTGTTTGTTTAATAATGGATTTTGGAAGTACTGTAGTTGGCGACGGAGGTTGGAAGAATCAAAGTTGGTGGGAGATAGGTGTTAGAAAGACCGTAGTCATAACGTGGTGGTTCGGCGAAGGTTTAGGCATTTTTTGATGGTTTGGTAGAACACCGACTTCTTTCGGTGGTCCGGTGAAAGTTCGGGTCTCAGTGTATGGTCCAGCGGTGGTTTGGCAGAACTCTAGCATTAGGCGTTGGTGCGACAGAACTCCAACATTAGTTGGTGGTTCAGCCGAACTCCAATGTCGGGCGGTGGTCCAACATTAGCGGTTGTCCTAACGAAAATCCGGTTTCAGGTGATGGTCCGGGGAAACTTGGGAATCAGGCAGTGGTCTCTGACATATGTCCGGTCTCAAGTGGAGGTCCTAACAGAAGTTCGGCGTCAAGTGGTGTTATGGCAGACCTCCGGCGTCAAGAGGTAGTCCAGCAAAAGTCCGGCGTCCGGAGGTGGTCTGACAGAACTCCGACGTCAGGTGCTCGTCCGGCGGATGTCTGGGCGGGGGTCAAGGAGAAGAGAGGAGGCAAGAGTGATATCCTATCTCTCTTTTTATTCCTTACTTGGGGTCCCCTTTCATGAGAATGAGGGGCTTTATTTATAGATTATCTAACTTGGCATGACTTATAAATAGATGGATGATTAGGGGGTAAGCTGGAGCTAGTAGTTGGGAGGGACGACCGATGCTGATTCCCTTGATCATAGACTGTTTACCAAACATTTGAATATCTTAGTGATTTCAGCATTCAGTGATCTTGGCCTCATTGGATTCAACTCGTCTAGTCGCTCGATTCGACTATAAGCATGTCACATTTGAAAACTATTTGTTAATCCAAATTATTGTTTGAACCTTCCAACAATTTTTCGAGTCCTTAATTTGAACTCATTTGGGCTCAGATAGAGTCGATTTTAGTGTCGTTGTTTTCATAATTCCGAAAAGCTCTGTTTGACTATAAGCTTTTTGAAATCGGAGTTTGCATGGTCCCAATTTTAATTTTGGAAGTTTCCAACTTGATTTTGCCACGAGATTCGTGCCCGATCAAGATTATTTTTTTATGATGTATCAAAAAATATCTTACATATTTAAATATAAATTATAATATATTTTTTAGAATAATTAGATCATTTGAATTAAATTTATATATTTATGTGTATATATATTAAATTCAAATTTTCTTAATTGATGGTAAACTCCTAACCAATATGTCAAAGATGAGCCACATTAATATTTTTACTGCTATTCACTTTTAACATCAAGTAATTCAGGCATGGGTGACGGTATGCAGAGGGATATCTCAATGACAAGGAAGAACAAAACTATTTAAAAAAAAAAAAAGGCAACTATTAAAAAACTCTTTATATAAATAAGAAAATGTTTTGGTCGAATAGGGAGTTATTGTTTATCTTTAGATTGATCGCAATTATTTTTTATGAAAAAGAGCCATTGCTATTATCATGCTTTCTTATTCCGCTACATGCATTAATTAATAAAATATTATTCATAAAAATAAATTTAAATTAAAACTTTTCTGCATAAATTAATTTTTAAATAAAAATAAATGTATTTATGAGAAAACATAAATAATGATATTTTAAAAAAATTATGAAGATTATTTATGATAGGTCACAATAAATTGCTTTTACCATGCACGAATCTAGACATATAATTGAAAAATTACAAAATTAAATATAGAACCCTCTAAACTTTAATTTCAGCAAATATATAGTGAATGTCTCGGCTAGATGGATGCAACCACACAAACAATGTCCAGTTTGAATAGGAATGAGCCTAAATCATGGGTCTGAAGTGTATTCAAAAATTTAGATACATCAATTAGAAGGTCATATATTACTTAAATTTTGCATGTTTTTAGTCAAATTGAGCGACTTGACAATATGAATCCAACGTGCTTTAAATCACTTAATTATGACATCATTAAGGTGCTTAAATGCTAAATAAAAGCTATATGATCAATGCACTCAGTGCAGACTATCTGATTGAGTTCCCCATAACTACTTTAGATTTTCATCATATTTATTGGGCATGCCACACAAAAAATCTATGAATTGGCCCCCTCTTCCTATGTGAGGGACAAGACATGGAGTTGGAGCTTGGGACCTTAGGTTAGAGATTCAAGAAAATTTTGAAAAATCCCAGAGCTTCATTTGAGTGCCACTCTTAGAAACTTTTGTCAGCTTACTAACACTAAACTTTCATCGTCATATTACCACATGATCTTTGTTATGACTTTTATCGTCGGACCTCTATCATACTATCATCACTGACCTTTAGTTAGCCATCTTCGAATTCTGACTAGATATCTCTACTAAACCTTGATGTTGTCACTATCATAAGACCCCTGTCATGCCTTCATTTCAAGACATTCATCGATGGACCATTTCTTCGTTGCTATGCTATTGAACATCTATCGCATTGTCGTCTATGGTGATCGTGCCACCATTATAGTCTCATGTAACACTCATTTCTTGGTTATGGTCCTCATTCCATGTTCGTCCAACTATAGTCCTTCAAACCTAATTGTCCAAGTGCCTTACCTCTAACCACCATCATTTGATAATGGTTCTAATGTCCATTATCGCCTGACTACAGTCCCTCAAACCATCATTTCCTAACTATAATCTCTCTAACCATCCTGACAGTGCTTCCTCAACCACAATCTTTTGCCTAAGGTCACCTAACCTCTATTGACCAAATTTTATTACATAAGCCTTTTCCAAAAGATTACGATTCCTATGACCTCCATTTCCTATATACAATCTATCTGAAAACCATCACCTAACAATGATCTCTTCGATCGTGATCACCTGACTACTTTTCCTTTAATGTTTGTTCCCTAGCTATAGTCCATCTGATCATTGTTTCCAACTACAACCCCTTTTACCTCCATTGCCAAACTATGGAAGGATGGTCCCTTTGACTAGTGCCGCCTGACTATGATATTTCCAGCAATCATCACCAAAAAACTACCCCTTCAACCTCATTTTCCTTACCACAATCCCTCTAGCCTCTATATCCTAACTTTGATTCTTCTTACCATCTCCTGACTACAATATCATCTAAGGCCTCATAAGTTTACGGGGATATCTTTCAACTCGACCTTTCCCTCGATCGAATAGACATACCACCATCAATGCTTCGACATAACCAAAATGAAGTGGCATTTTAGGAAGTTAAGTATCTGATTCTTTTGACTCGACCAAATCTCAACTCATAGCTATCATGAGCTAAAGGAAATCACCGTCATATGTAGTAGTTTAAGGATTGTAGCTACGCACCCACTACCATGTCAAGTGTGTTACATCATTAATTTACTGGCCAGTTTAAAAGGCTCTCCTAACTTTTTAACCCTTTAAGAATCACAGTAGTGACTCATTTGAAAGAAAAGACCAAAAGAAGATGAAGATTCATGCTTATGTATATCAAGCTAAGACACATGTCATATATGGTTTACAAAGGGCCATAACCATGGAGGCTAATACTAGAGTAAAATAAGAGAACTACTATATTAATATTAAAATAACTTATTATGACATGAACTAATCTAGAAAGTTATAGCAATTGGTATCTTTGTTGCTACATAAGTGCATGTGTTGATTAGAGAATAAAGTGAATGAGAAGAGTGTTGATCCCATGAGAAAAATATGTATTCTATGAAGAACCCTAATACTATCAACTAAAGCACCAAAGTTATCATACTAAATCAAAAGAAAGGTTATGTTCCATGATAAACTACTAAATATGGAAAAATATAAATTAATCAGGATTAAATATGTTTTAAACTTATAAAGAAAAAATTTATAATGTTTTCCCAAGTAGACACTTAGTTTTTTTTTTTTATGAATCAGATTATATACACCCTTATATCTCTTTAAAGCTTATAAGGGTATAAAGTAAAGCTTTTACCTCACTACAATGAATCTTTCACCATAGACCCTAGCATCTTATCCATCCTATACATAGGTATAAAAGTTTTCTATTCCAATCCAACTATTTATTTCATCATTCTGCCGCATAGGCAATGAATCGCAATAGGATTTAACTTCAAACATGGCCAGTGCATGTTATAAATTAAGTATGAGAGAGATTAAAAAAAAAAATAGTTTTTGAAATAGAACCTTCTAATATAAAACTTGATACATTCACATTGAAAGCCTAAAATAAGATAATTCTCCATCCATTAAAATATTTTCCTGTAAAACTTACTCCATTACAAACATCATAAAAAGTTACAATAGTTTAGCTGGAGAAAATATCTCTAGAAGAGTGATGTAAATTTTTTTTAAAATAGATGCTTCTTGGATTCAACTCCTTTAAACATGTTCATCATTCCCTCTATACTCCCACACTTTTATTATTTTGTGCATATAAAGGATGACCAACAACTAACATATTCACAAAAAAATAAAAAGTAGATTTTAATTACTCTAACTTCTAAGCCACGATGCTGCAGGTTATTTGTCATCATGACACTTTGGGGACCAAAATTATGGGATTAGTTTCTTTATAAAAGTTCAGAACTTAAAGTGCAACGATGTTTAAAATGTGGCACTTAGGCACTACTTGTGTTACGATGCTTGACAACATGACATTGCGGTGCTGAATTAAAGTGCAAAATGATAAAACACTAAGCACAACAATGCTTTATTTAGGTATCAGGGTAATAGCAAAGTTGTTGTGTGGTTATTCAGGGTGCTAAGGCACTGGTACAGACTTTACAACTTCTTATATTTTTCCTAAGGTTTTCTTGCACAACATAAACTAAAATATACATTTTCATTATATTTTTATACATTGAACTATAACACAATTTCTACTTGACACATTCCCCCTGACATAAGTTATTGCTTGTCTTGAAGCAATGTGATTGTACCTTTAATTAATTAACACTTTTTAACAAAATTGCATGTTCAAAATGATTAAATTGTAAGAAAATACTTCATTCTAATTTGGTGTTTTTTGAAATGAATCAAAGGTTGTCAATTCCAATTACAATAATCACTATATAACATTCAAATTAATCATTTTCATTAATATTAATATGAAGTTCATCTAATATAAGTGCATATTCCAATTTTGAATGCTTGATTAGATATCATGATTTGTTATTTAGAAAATTTTCATACTTTTTAATCTTTGTAATTCATTTATAAACATCAATTATATGATATAATACTTACACTTCTCTTATTTTAATTTTGGTAGTAGGTTCTTTTTAGAATAAGCTTTATCAGGTACACATTATTTTGTTTTAGTGCCAAATTTTCTACTAGATTTTATTTTTCTTTTTCTTCTTTTTCTCTTTTTCTTTTTAGTTTTTGGAGTACCTTTGTAATAATATTGATTAATTGAGCACTTTATTACTACAGTTAAAATAAATTTTATTTAATACAGTTTATTAAAAGCTCCCAAATACCACACTTTAGTTTATAAAGAATTGCATAAATTAATATCTTTTTTTAAACTTTGTAAATCAATCTACAACTAGTAGTCAAGTTCTCTGAGTGTTGAAGAATTTCAATTTTATTATGAAGTATTGATTTTGATTATTTTATTTTTTGATGTTAAGATTCCTATAATTCTCATTTTTTATCCTTTGATCATTACACTAAGCACCTATAGTATTTTATTTTTTTAAAATTTTCTATAATTTTAAACTACAAATTTTATACAAGTTGATTAAATATCAAGGTGCATTTTAATTAATATGAGTAGCAATCAATATTTAAGCTTGTAGGGAATGGAAAACTGAATAAACTTGTGAGAATACTATAAATGATACTAAATGTATAAACATAGCATGATACATAATGAAATGAAAATAATACCTTTGTTTCCTCCCAAGCAGCGTTATGTTTTAAGTCATATGTAAGACAATTTTTTATTTAGGATAAGCCAACTCAACAACAATCCTCATGCAATTAATGTAAAAAATAACAACCAATATAATGTTTTAACCTTTGGACATTAACCTTAAAATTTTAGTGGCCATACTATAATTAATCTCTATACCTCAAAAAGAAGACATTTCAGTTACATTTAATGGTCCTAATCACTTGGAAATAAGTTTTTCATAAAATAATTTTTATCTTGAATTAAAAAAAAAAACTTTTTATCCATGGTGAATTTTGTCTTATGAAGCATACAATCATGACATCTTTTCATTTTCTCCGTGTACACTTTAGAATTTTTCTTATCTTTGCTTCTAAACTCTTTTAACTCATTCATTTAAGCTACAAAAAATTATCTTTTAATGACATATATGTTAAGACACTTTTATTTAAGTGTCTTAAGAAACATTTATTAGGGCACATTTTTGTTTCATGCGCATATTCTCATTTCACGCTAATTAACAATGGGATTTGGTGCTAACAGCAACATCATGCCTTCTTTTTGTTCTTTCACAATTTGCCCATATTATACTTGTTGCCTCCTTCGTAGACTGCTTATGTCACATGCACATTCTCTTTGTTTAACATTTCTAATTATCAGTTGATTGTTGCCTCTACATCAACAATCTTGATGACCAAATAAGGTAAAATGTTGTTAATCACTGGCCTTAATCCCATGAATCCTGAATGCCCACTATCTAGGGCTTAATAATTTTTCTTCTTTCTTCTATTGATTTCTAGGATTCTTAAGGTTCACCAAAATTTTGAATGATCGATACTCGCCTAATGCCGATTGTTTGTACATTACTTAAAGATAAATCTTTCATTGATCTTGAAGTTCATCAAGAAGTTGCTCTGATTTTAGTTCACTTCATTTTTCTTATTTTATTCCTCAATTCTTCTGTTCATATAAGAAAGATTCCTTGATACTTGAGAGTTTATAGTTTGCTTTAGTTAACTTGAATGCGTTTTATGACAACATTGCATTACTTTTTTTTCTTGATTTTTTGTATTAACAAATTTATATATTTAAAATACATTTACGGATAGAAGTTGGATCATTGTTAAAGGAGTAATATTGTTTTTAAAGGAGTTAAAAACCTTATAAATTTTGTGTTTGGTAATGGAAGTTCAAGTAGAATGATACTATGCCCATGTAGCAATTATGGAAATAGCATTTGTAGGACAAGAGATGATGTTGAAGCTCATTTTCTTTGGTGATGATTCAAACCTGGATATTACAATTGGACTGCTCATGGAGAAACTTCATTTAGAAATTACATTGGATCACATTCCCTCATTGTTGATGATGTTAATGATGTTATGAAAGGGCTATTAAATTATGCATTTTGGTTTAAAAGTAGCACTATAGATGAATAAAATAAAATTTATAAACCAAAATGCAGATGCTGCCAAGTTTTATAAGCTGATAAGTGACTCACTCAAGAATTATCTCCTTGATGTAAAAAGTTTTCAAAACTTGATTTTCTTGTTAGACTAATTCAACATAAATGCCTTAGTAATTGGACTCAAAAATCATTTATGATGTTTTTGACTTGTTAAGGGAAGTAATTGAAGATATTCACATACCAAAGCTTTATTACAAGACTAAGAATCTTAAGTTAAAAAACATTATGATCCATGTCACAATGACTACATTTTATTTTGAAGTCCTTATGAATTTAATAATGAATGTGATATTTGTAATGTGACAAGATGGATTGCAAAAAATAGCACTTTAAAAAATATATGAACTAAAAAAATTAAAAGGTCCCAGGAAATGTCATGTGGCACCTCCCATTAACATCAAGATTGTAAAGATTATTCATACCATCTAAGACTGTATCATATATAACATGGCATAAGAAAGATCACATAAAAGACGGTTGCTTAAGGCATCCCGCTGACACTCTAGCTTAGCAACACTTAGACTATGAAGATATAAATTTTTCTATAGATCCTAGAAACATTCAATTAGGTTAATCATCAAATGAATTTAATCTTTTTGGAATAATGACTTCAACAGATAGTACTTGGCCTGTAGTATTGATGTCATATAATTATCCACATACTTGTTTATGAAATCGCAATACATGATGATTTCTTTGCTTATTCTTTGGACAACTCAACTTGGAAATGATATTGATGTTTATTTACAACCAATTATGGTTGAGTGAAAAGAATTATGGGTAATTAGTATGAAGAATTATGACACATGTTCTAAGGAGAATTTTCAAATGCAAACTTATCATGTTATAGTACAAAAGGGGAGTTTGCATGCCCTATTTGTAAAGATAATACATGTTTTGTGTGGTTACATTTCAGTCATAAAATATGTTAGATATGACATCAGAGGTTCTTAGATGACGAACATCTTCATATTAAAGATAGTTAATTTTTTAATGGTTGTGAAGAACATAGGATAATACTACCACCTTTTATTGGATCCAAAATTATTGATATGTTAAAAAATATAAATGTGATGTTTGGAAAGAAAACACCTGCCAAACCTAATTTTTCTTATAATTTGAAGAAATTTAGTATATTTTTCATGTTGCCATATTTGGAAAAAAATTCTTTTAAGTCATAATTTAGATGTCATACTAATTGAAAAGAATGTATGTGATAAGCTTTTGGTAAACAAACGTGGAGAATTGGGATACTTATTTACTTTTTATACTTCATCTGAATATGCTTATTTACTTACTACATACTTTACTATGAAGAAAAAAAATTGTAAAGTATTAAAGTGCCAGATCGATATGCATCCATTATTTCAAGATGAGAGAAATTGAAACAACTAAAATACTTGGATTAAAGTGCCATGATCATTACATAATAATGCAATAATTGCTTCTATTATGCTTAAGATGAGTCATGCCTAAGTTGGTTTGCTCTCCTCTTATTCATCTGAGTCATTTTTTTCAAGGCTTATGCTCTAATGTTCTTTTCCCAATTGAGCTTCTTTGATTGGAAAAAGAAATCACAATTACACTTTGCCAGCTTGAAAAGATATTTCATCCTTCTTTTCTTTTATAACATGGTGCATTTGATAATTCACTTGGCCACCAAGATTGGAGTCAGAGGTATACTATTGATAGGTTAATCATTATTTATTGTATCACTTATTATTTTATCCTATATAACTTTAATAAAAAATAGATATATTTTATCAATAATTTTTTTTTAAATTTTTAGGAAAGTTAAAGTTATATGTTCGCAATAGAAGTTGTCCATTGGGTTCAATTATAGATGGTTGTATTGCGGAGGAATGTTTAACATTTTTCTCTTTATATTTTGCTAAGCATGTGGAAACTACATAATGAACTTGGAAGAAATGAATTTGATGAGAATGTTTTGAATTAAGGACTTAATAGCTTTGTAATAAATGGTTGGGAACTTTGAAAAAGAGAGGTCAAGATCTACAATGATGACACTCATAAAAGCACTTCGATATGTCCTTTTAATTGTGAGGAAATAAATATATATGTTAGGCAGAAAAAAAAAGTTTAAGATCACATATTTTATTTTATTTATATAAATAATACTATTATATTCTTATAAATGTTATGATTATATACAATGAACATTAAACTACATTTAATTAAATGATCAGACAAAAAGGTCTCCCTATAGAGAGTATGAAGCTAAAGGATTATACAATGATGATTTCATTTCTTGTTTTTCTAATAAGGTTAGCGTTATAATGCTAACAGACTTTACATGAGAATTTTTACTAGTTCTATTTTCTTTGTTTTAATATATTGCTTAAATTGATCAATGGAAGGATGATACTATTTCTATTTATTTGAGGTGGTTAGCTAGAGCTCTGTCTAATGTTTTCACTTTATACAAGAAATACTTTATAAATTATTTTAGATTTCATGTTGTAGCTTTGATAAAAAAAACTATAAAACTCAAAATTGTGGAGTGATAGTTAAATCTCTAACTTCAAGCTTCGCTAGTTTCAATTATAATAACCTTATTTTAAGTCACTTAACATACTATGGGATCTTAAAAATATAATTGAATTGGACTTCACCGTAGAGCTAAGTGTTATTTTATTTTAGTTTAATTTGGTTTCTAAAGGAAAGAGATTGAAGGAGGATGAAGATGGCTTCATCTTGACTATTTTTAATAAAATTAAATGACATCATGAACCTTTTGTGCTTGCTTCTCAACTTCAACAAATTTTTTTTGTGGCAGATCTTATTGATCTTACATAGTATATTGTTGTTACAACATCACCAAGAAATAATTTTGGTAATATTCACATAAACACCCATGTTGATGACTACTTGCAAAGTGAGACTTGTACTCAGCAGTATTTTATTGATGATGAATTTCAATGGACTAGAGATGAAGTTGTAGGCATTCTACTAGAGTAATTTATTTGTGTATAATTTATTTTGTAATGTAAAACCCTTATATAATTACTATGTAATATTTTTAGATTTTATGTGTTTCTTATATGTGTTTATCTAAAGGTTGCATTTAGTTTTGACGTAATGAACCTTACAACTTTTTTGAATATATTATACACTTTAATTTTCTCCATAGATTATCTAAGCAACATAGGTGAAAAATTGCATGTTTTATCTTCTATTAAACTCTACTTAGGTATATGTTTTATAAGTACTTTTAAGAAATGCCACCACACACCAGAACTTATGTTAGAAATATAAGATGCAGACAACAAACTTATGCTAAAATAGATGTTCCAACAAATAGCACTGAAAAATATATTGCAGATCTTCCTCTTATTTAAGATATTATCAAAACTTTCTATGCTTTTTTTTTACATTTTCACTTATCTTACTTACAATATTTTAATTTTAAGATATTTCTTCTTAGCACGTAGAAGATTTGAGGAGCAAAATTGAAAAAGAGGTCAAACCTAGATGTGTAGTATATAGAGATATCAAGCTATCAAACATGGTGGTGAATGAGTTATTATTAGTTTTAATAAATATGGTCAACCTATTTGACAAAATAATCTTTATTTGTCTAGTTTATAAAAACTATTGCTTGGAATTGGAAACATGCACCTATTGGTATCAGAAGTTGGTAAAAATTATCAAAGTCTTTAAAAAAATATGTTAGAAGTTCCTCAAATATTTATCTACATGATATGCTTACTTGTTTTGCTTGATTTTAGTTGCATTCATAAAATAGAAAAATTCTTTGGATAAAAAAATAATTATTATTTTTAGAAGAATTTTGAGATTCCCTGTAGTAGTGATGTATGGGTCCTTTAATCAATTGGAAAGAAATGAAGGAATTGGAAAGTATACATTTAATCTAGACATTATAATCCAAATATGTCCCAAGAATTATAACTTTGTAATGTGCCAAAATGGATACTCAAAGACATTGAAAAAATCTTATATTATATTGGAATATATAAGAATGAAAGATATATTATCATAGCTTCTAAATTTTAAAGCGTTATTCATGTCATACTTTTTTACTAATTAATTTTTGTATTCATTGTATATGTGAGCGAAGAAAAAAGAGTATGTCAAAAAAGTGTTTGATACACATAATTGAAAAAGAAGTTTCGATCAAGTACATGAAAATCATGTAAATTTATATGTAAATAAATGTTTTTGTTAGTTTATATATTAAGCATTAATTTTAGTGACAATTATTCTTTTATTTTAATTAATTTTTATAATATTTATTTAATTTTTAGGATAGTAGAATAGGTCACTCACTAACAAGAGTTGAAATGTTTGAAAAGTATTAAGGCTTTTGGAGGTTTGGTAAGTACGTATAATAAACTATTTCATAATTTAATTATAAAGTATACAAAAATTTATGTGAAAGAGTTAATATTCATTATATTTAGGAAAAAATGAAGGAAATTAGAAGTCAAACAACTCAAATAAATGTTGTTGGAATAGATTATATTTTCTCAAAGGTTTTTAGAAATGACAAAGTTGGAAGAATTGCATTTATCAATATGGTGTAACTCCTTTTGTTGCATGTGGAGAAATCCCAAATCAAAATAGCGCTTATAGATTAATAGAAGGTTACAAGAAATATTTCAGAAAAATGGTAAAACAAGTTCAAGAGGAGAGCAACAAGCTTGTTGGCCTCCGAAAGGATACCGCTTGGTGGGGGTACAATGCAAAGGGTATGATCGCACTATCCCATAAGACAAAATGGTCGCAGACCTTTTCAATATTTGCAAGTGGGCCAATGAGAAAGTAGATGAGATCATACATATGATTAACCATTGAGGATAGGGGATTTCACCTACGCACCTCAATGGGTAAAAATTTGTATAACCTGATCAATGTCATGAGATTTCCCCTACCCGATATATCATCTTGAGTGGAGTTTATTTGATTTAGGATTTAGTTTCCCATGGGCGCAAGCCCCAATAGTAAATCTTAAGTTGGGGATTAAAAAGAAAATCGATTAAGGATTATATAATATTCTCTCAATTAGGATTGGAATATAAGGAGGAGTTAATGAACCTCCTATTCAAAGGGAAGGGAAGGTTCAACTTGGCTTAGTCTACATGATCGACTTACATAATCATCCGGAAGTACTAAAGTAGTGAAAAAAATTGGAGAAAAAATAACATTACACTCTGAGCATGAAATAGAGAAAGATGGAGGTAGCTTCATCCATGTGACGTAGATAGGTGAGATTTATAGTGGGTTTAGTGTTCTACACATAACACTTACACCCGTGTCCTTGTTAATGTATTCTGGACTTATATCTTGCCTAAAAAGGTAAGCTAGTTAACCACCTAATCGTATAAAATCCATATTGTTAAGTCTTTATGAAAGATGAGTGGGAGGTTGAGTTTTTTTTTTTTTAGAAATTAAGGCCGACATCTAGAGATATTCTTAAGTGGCTTTGTACTTATCAAGAGTAGTATACTACTAAGAATAATGCAATTAAATTTTAATTTTAGTTAATTTTTAATGTAATGTATGCTAAAAATAATTTTTAAGAAGATTAGGCTTCCTAAGGTTTAGCACTGCTTCTTCATAGGTCAGATTATTTGAACTCTACCAATAGGCGGGAAAGTGTCTAAATAAGGAGAGAGGAATGCATTAATATGCTTGTATCCAAGGATGACCTCTAACTTATTACCTAGGTCATTATCTTTCTATCTTATTTAATTTCTAACATTTTAATTTTTTAAACCAATAGAAAAGTTTTTTCCCTAAAGAGCTAAGTGAAATCAAGCGTATATACATATAAGAAAGAAACCTATAGAAAGAAGGCAATTTTTATTGCTCAGGTAAAGTAAATACATCAATAAAATATCCACTAAAGCAAAAAGAGTCCAAAAGTCCATGACAAGTGTAATATAATATACAACCAGGGTCTATAGAAAAGTAAAGATGGATAGGCTCCATCGACAATAACATGGATTCTATTCATATAGAATGACACAAGTCTTAAAAATAAGGCATTTTATCTTAACCTTCATCTTCTATCCTTCTACGGATTGTTTTCCTTCAATCTTCTTATAGTTTGTCCTCTAGAAGGATATTCAAACGAAAATAAATTCTCCATAAGGGGTTTTCTTTTCTCTTTGCATCCCTTATTTTTTAAATGCCTAATTTTTATAAACTGTTACCACTCTTTAATTCAGAATACATTACATCAGAAAACAAAATCTAGACTCTCCTGTACGGTCATCCTAAAAGTTAAAATAAAACATCCCAAGAAGTTATATATGAAAATAAAGTACTCATGCTAGCAACACTTAGACATGCTCTTTTTGATTTTGTCGTTAACTGGCTGAAGCATTGGAAGCAATTATACATATGATTTATTTATTTTAGCCCCTTTTTTAGCACTGTATGAACATGGAAACCTACAAAAAAAAATCATTAGTATAAAAGTTTCTCATAACGTATGGATAATCTATCGCATATCATATTACAAAGAAAATATACTAATAAAAATTGCCATCATAAAAATTATCATAAAGGACAAAAATAACTAGTGCATGTGCCACATGCAAAGCATCACATCAAAGAAATAGAAAGAAAATAATGACCTAACCTAAGGCTAAAAGTCGAGTCCTAAAAAATAATTTTATATGTGTATAGTAGGCTGTGTGGTCATAGATATGTCCTATGTTGGGGAATTAGTTTAAGTTATTTGTGATTTAATTTATTAAAGGTCAAAAAGAAATTTGGATTAAAGTTTAAATATTATTGTATTGAGGTTAATTTTAATTAATTTAGTTGTTTGGTCAATTTTAATGCTTAAGATAATGTTCTCTTAAATTTAAGTTGAATTAGTGAAATTTAGAATGTCCGGGGTTAGCTTATCGTACAAGGTCAAAGGGGTCCCAAATTGACTTTTAGAAATAAGCTAATTTCTAGGATCCTAGGATTTTCATTAAATATTAGATTTTATGGGGAGTAATTATACTTTAAGTTTGTTGGATTTTGAGTTTTTTATAGAAAGTTATGATTTTTAGAAGTTTAGGCCTAGTCATTGAACTACGGTTAACTAGGGAGTTGACTTTTTAATTTAGGTTGATTTATGGAGATTTCATGTTTTTAATAATTACTAGATTTTAATATTATTTCAATGCCTTTTAGTTTACCCAATTTTGATTTTTTTTTGGAATTAGTTATGATTTTTTAAATTTGGGATATTTAATGAATTATTAAAGTTGCTTAATTATTGATATTTTATCGATTTTCATTTAAATAAAGTCCAAACCTCTTGGAATCACTTCCAAAGGTCAAGAATTACCTAAGGAAGCATTTCTAAGTGTTTAGAAAATTTTAGAACTTTTAATAATTTTTATTAATTAATTTAAATAAAGGGTGATTTTTATTCCAAATTGAATTAATGTTCAAATTAAAGTCAAATTAAGGGGCTTTTAATTTTCTTGGATTAAGGATTAAATTTTAAAGAGTTTGATATATTATTGGAAATTTTTAGATTTCTTTTTAGATTTTTTAAAATTTTCTAAAATTATTCGGTTTAATTAAACGTATGTATTTGGGTTTATTAATTATGTGTCTTAAAAGGGTCCTAAAAATTTCTAAAAAGTTCTAAGGGATTTTAAATGTCTCTAAGTTTTAATGTTTCAAGTTTCATGTTATTTGATGATGTACCCAAAATCGCTTAAATTTCATTAAGTTCTTTAGACGGGTCTTTAATTATTATCCTTAAGGTGTCGCTAGGTTGAGTAGGTTCAAATGAAGTGTCAATGACTATCCCTTGGATAACATTAAGAAAATGCAAGACATAATCACAAGCCAAGTCATGTCCTCAGAACTAGGAGAGCCTATACTAAGTGCTCGTGCATCCTAAATTTTTAAAAATTAAACAATAATTAATAAGATTAATGATATGATTAATGAATAATTGGAGTCCAATTATTCACTAACCCTTCCCCATGAATTCTATTGACATGATTAATATACACTAAAAAATTTCAAGAAATATCTCAAAATTCAAAGATTTAAATATAAATAAATATATATATACACACACACACACACACACACACACACACACACACACACACACACACACACACACACACACACACACACACACACACACACATATATATATATATATATAATTAAAATATATATCTCTTAACATATATAAATATATAAGTTTTAACATAAAGTAATTAAAAATAATTTAAAAAATATTTTCTTTTGAGAGATACATTGGTCATCCAGAAATAATTTAAAATAACTAAAAAATAAATTTATAATTTTCAAAATATTTAATATAATATTTAATTAAATATTAATTAAGTATTAATGTAATTATACAATAAAGAAAAAATAAGAACAATTTAATTTAAAATCTCTAAAATTAAATTTAAATAAAAAATACTAAATTTTTTAAAACATTTAAGGAATTATATTAATCTTTAAGCTTTTAATTGAATTTATTATGAATTTTAAAAGTTTAAAATAATGAAAAGGTATTTAAAATAATTTTAAAAAAATTAATACTTAAAAAATTATTAATAAATTAAAGTAAATTTTAAAAGCTCTCTTAAAATTTAAAAAAAAAAAATTTAAAATTTAAAAAAAATATTTAAGTTTAATTTAATTAAATATTAATTATGTATTAAAATATTTAATTTGTAAAAGACTACTGAAAATAAAAACATCTCTTAAATTAAACTTAATTTTAAAAAAATTTTAAAAAAGATTTTAATTATTTTAAAATAATAATATTAGAAAAATATAATTAGATATTTAAAAGTTGTATTAATTATTATTTATTTAAAATATAAAAAATAAATTTTAAATTAATTTAAAATTATGATAAAATATTTTAAAATAATGATTTAATTATTTAAGATATATTAATGTGAAATTTCTTATTTTTAAAAATGTTCAATATAATATTTAATTAAATATTGAATAAATGTTTAAAAATAAGAGTTTTTAAAATAATTTAAAAGATATAATATATTTAAAATAATTTTAATTTTAAATTAAAGGTTATTTAATTTTGAAAATTTTGATATATTAAATGTAATTTTTTGTTTAAAAATAATATCTAAATAATTAATGAAAGAATTCTAGTTAAAAAAAGAATAAAAATTAATTTTAAAATAATATTTAAATAAAAAAATGATAACGAGAATATGTCACAGGCTATGATTGGGTAATCCAAACTACAGGTAATCATTACTAATGATTGCGGTGCCATGCAATCATTGGTTATGATTGCCGCAACGCTAGTATTAACTCCCGCGGGCGGGCAGTTGTCTGATCTTCCATGGATTGAAATGGATGGTCAAATTCTTTTGAACGGAGAGTGAAGATGTGGGATCAGATCCATGGTGGAATGAATGCCGCAGAACGGCTAGATCTGAACTATTGATCATGAGATGAATGATTCAGATCTTACGTAATGTGAAGGTTACATAAATCATATCCTAAAATGATATTATGCCTTATTCTCTTAAAAGGATGGATTAAATCAAATGAAATTTTAAACATAATACCTACATATGAAGAGCATTAATGGGGGACCAAAAGCGCGATCTAAATTGCACTGTATCAAAGCTATTTAACTCTAAGTGTTATAGACTAGGATTTAGGATTTTGCCTAGTCCAATGGATGGATTTGAGAGTTCTTGAACTTATTTCACTTGTAAACTATCCACTCTCCTTTTTGTAAAAGAAATCACATTCTAAAATGCTATGGATCGATGAAAAATCACCTTGGAATGATTACAGTTTCAGGGCACCAGAAGATCACCGCCAACAGGGTCTCGATGGTGGATTTAGCTTAGAAGAGGTGGAGGGAGACTAGGGAAGCTCACACAAAAGAAGACTCAGGCTTAGGGAGGCTTGGGAAGGAAAAGTATGCAAGGTTTCTCTAATGAATCCCTAAGACCCCTATTTATAGTTTTAATTCTATGATGGATGGCTAGGATCATTTCTAGGGTTAATTAGGAGGGATCTAGGATTCCTTGGCCATATTTTAGGTCAAGGGAAGGCTTGGAGAAGTTTAAATGCTTAAGGGGGCATAAATTTTACCTTAAAAGGTCAAATTTGACCAAATTAGGTTTGGGTTGACCAAGCTAAGTGACGATTAGGTCAACATGGTCAATAAAGTCCAAATTGACTAGGAGTTCAACAAAGGCGGTGCAAAATTGATTGTGCAACATTGATTGAAACTCAAATAAAGGGGATCTGGAATAGTTTGGTAAATATAGGTTGACTTGGTGAATAAGCTTGACCCAGGACCTGGGTTTGGGGTCAACTAACTTTATTTTACTCACAAAACCTAATAGAAGCGGTCTTAGTGTCTAGCTTGGTTAATTTGACCAAGTCAACCCCCTTGATCTAAGTTTAATGAAAAGCATGGTCAATAAATGGACCCCCAATAGGGGCAACGAACAACTAGTGAATGACACGTGTTGGAATTATCTGAATGTGATAAGTTAAGTAAGATATGGAACATAAAGAGGATAACAAAAGAAAGAATGTATGGAGATTATCTATCTGCCTTACCCTTTTGTAATGGTGGAATAGAGAAGAAAACAACGGTAGAGGGTCTCACATTCACCTGATCATATCAAAACAGTGAATATATATAACTCAATATTCAACAGACCATATTAAAATAATGAAAAAAAGAGTAAAAGGGAAACGTTAAACAACTACCTACCTGACCATATCGAAATAATATAATAGAAGGTGGAACAATCCCACATTCACCTGACCATACCAAAATAGTCAATGAGGATGACTCAATACTTGCTTAACCATAATGAAATAGCAAGACAATGAGGAAAAGGTCTGACATCCACTTGAACATATAAAAATAGTGAATGCTGACAACTCAATATTCACCTGACCATATCAAAATAGTGAAATAAGGAGTGAAAGATAGCCCAATAACCCCCAATTTAATTATTTCAATTTTAAATTTTCTTCAAGCTTTCTTATTATGGAAGCATTAGATTGCCAACATAGTCTAAACATATAGAAATAATATATTTATTAAATGGGTTGAAGTTGTCCTGTTGCAAGAGATTAAAGCTCATAATTTCCTTCAATTCTTCTGGAACAATATCTTACATCGATTACCAATTGTATGTTTATTGCATTGATTGATAAAATTTAAATCTACATTGTATGTTATATCTATATTAAAAATTTAAACCCTTAAATATCCTACATAACTCGATGGTTTGAACTACACAGAATTTGATGATGTGGTTATTAAAGGATATTTTTCATGTATGTTGCAAAGTGGTGAAGTATGCCTCCTAGGGACTCTGTCAGACACCCAACTAAGAAAGGTTCAATATTTGCCTCACCATATCAAAACAATAAATGTGAACATCTCAGGACTCACCTGACCGTCTCAAAATAGTAAGTAAGGAGTCAAAGGTCTAATTTATGCCTCACTATATCAAAATAGTAGAGCAAAAGAGAAAAATTACCTCGACAACAACCCAACACACACCTGTATAGGGATATGAGGGAAAAGGAAAAGTAGGTGGGAGAATTTGAAAGGAACAATTGTCTAAGAAATCCCAAGTCAATATTTTAGTTACCATATCATAATGGATAACTCATCATGACTACAAGTAACCAAATGTTGGCGAAATTTCTTAGGCAACACTAAAAGTATATGAAATGGGAGCATCAAATTGATGCTTTGGTGGACAAAAAGATTAAATATGCCATCAGTAATGTGTGAGAGGGGCAATCTCATTCCAAGTGGGTAACAACTGAAGTAACAAAGGGGAAACACTTGTTGCAACTTAGTTTTAATAACTATATTTTTTTATCATGTGTATTTTTGATGATTCCAAAATATTATTATATTGACTACTATTTCTCTTAACATATATTAGAGATATTGCTTTTGTTATTTGTGTGTACTAATATTTTTAGAAAAATCATACTCTTGACTGTTGAAGACTTCAAGTTAGATTAGATTAGGGTTTATTATTTTTGAATCTATATTTCTAAACATTTCATACTTTTTTTGAGTCTGAGTGTGTGTGATTGTTATAGGATAACCTTACACACACACACACACTAGGGAGTGTAAAAATTTGTAACTTTTTAAAACTAATCGTATTATACAATTTTACATTGGATGGGACAATTTGGCTTGAGCGTAACTCCAGAAAGTAGTTAATTAAGCCATGCCAAGAAAATTTTCTATGTCCTATTTATTTTGTATGAAGTTAGCTTTGTATGTATGACTTCCTGAGTATGAAATAAATATGTACAATTTCTTCTCAATGAACTCCTAATTTTTTCTAAACTGTTCAAACTATATGATCATAGATTCGTATAGATGATGTCTTGAGTATGAAATGATTGTGTATCTTTTTGTCTGAACGAACATGTAAATTTTTGGAACTATTCTTACTATATGATCATAGGATCATACAAAAGACTTCTAGAGTTTGGAATGGTTGAGGCAATTTTCGTACAAAACAAAACATGGTTTCATTAAAACTGTTCGTACCATATGATATGGATTTTGTGTAGTTTGTTATTTAGAGTTCAAAATCATTTCGTACTGAATCATACAAGATGAATCTGTTCAATTTTGAATTAATCATATTGTACGATATAAGTTCATACTAAGGTCAATAAGAGAATTAAATCAATTTATGCTAAATCGTACGAGTAAATTTTGAACTATTAGTACATACGATCATTGATTGTACTATATGATCGTGGTTGGTCAAATTATAATTTTTTTATTTTCTAAAAAGTTTTTCATGTCTTTCATATATAATGTCCTATAAACTGACTGTGGATGGAAATCCTTCTTCATTTTTCTTTGAGAGTAAGCATGAGAGTGATTTGGGAGTGTTTGAGAGAGAGTTCTAATAAGTTGAGAGTGTGATGGGTTCACAAGCTTACTCAAAGGTGAGAATCTCTTTATACTTTTGGTAAATCTCTTTTTTACTTTAAAGATGCTCGAGAGAAGATCATTAAAGAATTTTGAGTTCTCTATTAACACTTGGAGAGTATAAAAGGTGGATGATACTCTACTAACACTTATAGAGTATGAAAGGACATCAGTACTCTACCAACACTTGGATAGTGTGAAAGGATGACATTACTCTATCAAAAATTAGATGGTTTGAAAAGACGATGGTACTCTGCCGACACTTAGAGAGTGTGAAAGGATTACGGTACTCTGCCAACACTTGGAGGGTGTGAAAGGATGACAATAATCTACCACACTGGGGATTGGTGGAAGATATGGTAATTATAAAGGCTTCTCCGCCTTACTATGGGAGAAAAAAGAGAGTCACTTTAACAATAGTGCAATACATGAAGAGGAAGTCTTCAGCGAGTGGATGTAGGTCTAGTTGGACCAAACCACCATAAATTTATGTATTATTATTTTATCGCTTTTTTAATTTTCTGTGTATTTAAATTTTTATGGTTGAAAATTTTTTAAATTGGTTAAATTTTTTTTCTTTGTCAAAATAAATAGAAAATAGTTTAATTTCCAAGTGATTTTAAAATAACCAAATTAACCCCCTCTTTGTTAGCCTTGGCACAACAACATTAGGTCTAAGAACCTAAATAAACCTTTAAAGTGATATAAGAGCCTACTTTCAAAAATTAATGTTTAGACAAATTTTTGAAAATGATCATGGCTGTTTTTGGAAATCGTAACAAAACTAAAGGGTATTTGATCAGTAGACCCCCATTAATTGATAATATCCCTTTTGATTTTTTGAAAACATGAATGTATACTTTTCTTCAATCGCTTGACTATCGCATGTAGATTTTATTATAGGAAGGATATAATAGGTCAACGAGACTTGTAGATAGCCTTAGAACTGAAACACCATTTGCTGATTGGACTGTAAGAGAATGAGAATAAGCTCAATTAAATGGTAAATATTTTAATAGTTTTTCTGTGCACTTAAACTTGAAGACTACAAGTAGGTTTCTACATATAAAAGTGGAAAAGAAATTTTGGATAGACTTTGTATCACTTATGAAGGGACTAACAAAGTGAAACAATCTGGATTGAATATTTTGTTACCTGATTATGAACTATTTTGCATGAAACTAACTGAATCAATCACTGATATGTATACATGTTTCACTCAAATAAACACCTCATTGCATGCTTTAGGTATGAAACTAATGAATGCTTAGAAAGTGAATAAAATACTTCATTGTTTTGCCTACTACTTATGATGAAAAAATAATTATTATTATAGAGTAAAGATTTAAATATTTATTACATTGACAATCTTCTTGGATCACTAATTGCTTACGTGCAAGGAGTGACTTAAAGATAGATTGGAGAAGAACATAGTATTGAAAGTGGATGAATAAGAGAGTGAACAGTCTTAGCTTAAGGATGAAGATGAAATTTCCTTGATGATAAGGAAATTCAAGAGTTTTCTAAAAAGGAAGCAAAGGAGGTGTCAGCAGTGGAATAAAGGTAAGTTGCACAAAAATATTAAGGCCTCTAATGATATTATTTTTTATGAATATAAGAACCCTGGACACATCAAATTTGAATGCCTAAATCTTAAAGCCAATCCTAGCAAGGAGAAGGTGGAGGAGAAAACAAATGTGAGGAAGGAAAAGAAGTGATTATAAATAGCTTTTTAAACAAACTCTGCTTCAAATTCCTTAGAAAAAGAAGCAGAATAAGAAGTCACCAAAGTTTGTTTGATGGAGGACAAGCTTGATTAGTCAGATCAAGAAGAGGTATATAACTTAACTTGTAAAGAGCTTTTGATGTTTATGTGAAAGTACATGCTACATATAGAAAACTCAAAAAGATGCATGTTAGGTTGATTTTAGATTTCCTATAATTACAAAAAGAGTATAAAATTCTTAGGAAATATCTTGCACAAAGTGATAACAACCACATGAAACTATTAAATGAGTTTAATGAATTAAATAAATAGAATGAATTATTGAAATCATCCCACATTGAACTTAAAAATGATTTTAAAAATATTAAAGGATGAATCCGATAAAAGAGAGCACTATTTGAATATTGACAATGCTATGTTAGAAAGTGCAAACTCATTTTTAAAACAGAATTAAAAGCATATGAGAAAAATAAGATTCCACCCACACCTAAATAATTTTTTAATGCTAATAAGAATTCAAAAAATTTAAAAACTGGGAAAAGATAATCTTACTCACATAGATTGAAAAATCATTTTTCTAGAGATAAATGCTTTTCTTGTAGAATAATTAGACATATATCTCATACTTCCACTATTCATTATAAATTATATCTTGTGTGGATCCCAAAGATGCATAAAGAAATCATATCATACATGCTTCTAGATTGTTTGAGATTATTGCAACTTAGTTCTTGATTGTTGATATTCTTGCAACATTTTATGTTTTTTATGTTTTCAAATATTATTGCTTTAATTATTATTTCTCCTAACATATTTTGGATGCATTATTTTGCTATTCGTTTGTATTAACATTTCAGAGAAATCATACTCCAGATTATTTAAGACTTTAAATCAAAACAATTTAGGGTTTATTGAAAATGAAGTTTGTTATTTTCATTTTATTCTGTCTGAGAGAGTGTGTTGTAAAGGGAGTCTAGAGAGAGAAGCTGCAAGAAATAGAGAGAGAAAGTTTAAACTTTCCTTTTCCCGGCTCTTCAGCCGGTGATCCTGAGGACAGAACACCTATGGAGGCGGATGCTCGTTGATCGTCGATGGATATTTCGATCCATAGGAACGTAAGTAACAGCCCGACGAAGGAATTTGGTGATGGAATCATTTTTGAAGAACATTCAAATTCAAGAAAATCAATGGATGCAGAGGAAGCATAGAGAAGAAGATCAAGAGGTATGCTTGTTATAAACGAAAACATTGGCAATGTTTCCCATATCTTCAAGCAGGTAGAAGGTAAAGGGAAAATGATTGATTCTAATCCTGATATCGATACGCCTTGCGGATTGAAAAAACTGGAATCATCAGCGAATAGCCATGAATTGGAGGCGTCCTCATAAGGTATGAACATTTTTGTTCAAAGATTTGGAAACCCAATTGCTATCCCTGATAGCGATGCAGTAAATGAGATTCCCCAGAAGCCAAGAAACAATGAGGCTATTCTGAAATCATACAAGCAGGCAGTCCACAGATCAGCATAAGGAAAGTGTTGCCAATTATATTACTGATCAATTGACGATGAAGACTGTAGCTAATCCGGCAAATGACAATATATGATTTAGAAAACCATATATCAAATTAAATTTCAATGAAGATGAATTAGTGTTATTAAAGGATGGGAAAGCTGTGTTGTTAAAAAAAGAAGCGAAAGCGAAGAATGCAGAAGTGCTCAATAAGTCTTTGGTGTGCAAAGTCTTTGGTAAAGATATATAACCTCATGTTGTATCTTGGGAACTTAGAAGACAATGGGCTAAGTACGATAAGTTTCATTTCACCACCATCGGATTGGGATGGTTTCTCTGCTCTTTCAAGTCGGTGGAAGCAATGGAAGGAGTTCTGACGGGAGGACCGTGGTTTGTGAACGAACACATAATAGGCATGGATAGCTGGACTCCAGAATTCTCATCATCATCTATGAAACGTCTTTCATCGCCCATTTGGATCAAAATGTCTCATCTACTACTGCAATGTTGGGATAAAAATAATATTGCTAGAATTGCCTCGAGAGTTGGGACACCTCTGATGCTAGATGGCCACTTGTTCCATTGGGGAAGAAGAGAGTTTGCAAAAATTTGCGTCCGAATCAAGCTCGATCAGATGCTGCCTGTTGGAGTGTGGGTGGATAGTATGGGAGGTAGATTCTTCCAAAAACATGAGTATGAAAGAATATCAAGTCTCTGTTTTGACTGCGGTAAAATCGAACATGTAAAAGGAGACCGCAACAAACAGAATGTTGAGGAAATTATTAGTTCTTATGAAGAAACTTCTTCAGCTCTACAGAAGATGAAGGCTGTGGAAGAATTCAGCACTTATGGCCCTTGGGTTTTGGTGAATAACAAGAGGAACGAGATAAATGTTGCAATCAATAAAGAGGTAACCAGGAAATTAGATGCAAGAAATATTTCATGAAGGAATACATTGAAAGAAAAAACAAGTCTTGGGAAACTGGAAAAGACAGAACAACAGAGCAATAAAACGTTGGAATCACATTTAGCCAATGACAATCGAGAAATTGAAGAAGGAGAAATTTTTATTGATAAGGTGAATGGAACAGAACTGGACCGCATTGAATCAGCTGAAATTGATCTTGGTCAATCAGAAGGTAATAAAGCAGAAATTTCAAAGGATTCATGGGAAGGAAAAACAGAGCAGGGAACTTTGCCCATAAGTAACCCCTTCAAAAATCTGGAAGGAGAAGTGGCAGAAAACCTGATGAACACTATGAATGAAGAGCTGGAGAAACAAGATGAGAGTAATGACAACACCAAACTGACCAAGAATGTCATACAGGACAGCAAAAAATCTACTACAAAGGAACAGGGGGATAGCAGCATCTTGATCACTAAAGTGTCCAACAACAAAACTAAACTTTCCAAAGAAATGAAAATGTTAGGTCCCATTAAAAGTGTTAAGATAGTTGCTATTTGCATATTTTACATTTTTGCAACTTGTATAGTTTTTGATGATTCCAAATATTATTGTTCAGATGTGTATTTATCTCCTAACAATTTTAGAAGATTTGTATTTGTTCTTGTGTGTACTAACATTTCAGGTGAATCAAACTCTCAAACACGAAGTCTTTAATTAAAATTCAGCAAGAAATACTTTTAGTTTTTGAAGCTTAAAATTATCATTTTAATTGAGAGGGAGTGATTATAATTGAGTAAATAAAAACATACACACACACACACATAAGGAGATCATATAAAATTTATACTTATCGTCCGGGACGATTTCTCTCTGTAAGAATTTCGTCCAGACAAAAATAATTATCGTCAGGGATGATTTGGTCTCTATAAGAATTTCGTCCAAACAAAATTAATTATCGTCAGGGACAATTTGGTCTCTATAAGATTTTTGTCCGGACGAACATATTTTTGTCCAGACGATATAACCGACTTAGGACGGTTTTTCTATATACATTCTGCAGTTTTTTGAACCAACCTTGTTATAACCGTTCGTACCGGACAAACTTGGTTCGTACGGGACGATCAGCTTGTACGAAAACATTTTGTACACATATACAAACAGGTTCGTTTCAAGGCTTTTAAGTAATATCGTCCAGGACGATCCACGATCGTACGGGACGATCCACTTCCCAAAGAATTGAAAACTTACAGTTTTTGGGCGGTTTTTCTTGTCTTTTGTATAAATAGTCAAAATTAGACTATACCAAATCTTTTTGCCATTTGATCTTCGTGCCTATTGAGAGAAAAGTCAAGGAGACAGTGTGAGAGAGAATTCAAAGGAGGATTCCTACCACTGGAGCATGAAGGCTTCACTTGGTGTTTAAAGGTAAGAATCTCTACTTGTGAATTTTGATTACTTCATTCTTTTCTTTCTTCCTTCTAGATTTCTTGTGAGAAGATCTATCCAGGAGATCCGATTCGCTGCCGACACTTGGAGAGTGTAAACAACCGAAGGGTTCGCTACCGACACTTGGAGAGTGTGAACAGCCGAAGGGTTCCTTGCCGACACTAGGAGAGTGTAAAAGGACGAACGATTCTCTGCCAACTCTGTGGATTGTGTAAAAGGACGATGATTCTCTGCCGCACCGGGTAGTGGTGAAAATAGTGCTTTTAAAGGCTTCTCCGCCTTGCTGTGGGTACAAAAGGAGAGACACTATTGGTTTTAGTGCAATACTTAGAGGGTGCCTCTAGGGAGTGGATGTAGGTCTGGTTTAGACCGAACCACTATAAATCTTGTGTCTTTTACTTTACTGTTTTTATTTTCTACAATTTACTTTTGTTTAAAAAATACCCTGTGGTTGAAAAACTTTTCTATAAAAGTTTCATTAAAACTTTCATTTCGGTTCAACAAAACTTCAAAGAGGGTTAAGTTTTAAAATTACTAATTCACCCCCCCTCTTGGTAGCCTTAGGACATTAACTTAGGTCTAACAACCTATTTACTAGACTTAACAAGTGGTATCAGAGCTTTGTTTCAAAATCATAAGTTTAAACTACTTTTTGATTAACGTAGATGGCTACATTCAGAAACCAAAATACACCTGAGGGTTCCTCTATTACTAGACCTCCACTGTTTGACAATATACCTTTTGATTTTTGGAAAACACGCATGTCTACTTTCTTACAGTCACTTGATTATCGTATTTTGATCATAGTCCAGGAAGGTTATACAAAACCAACTAGATTAGTTGATGGAGTTAGAGTAGAAACACCTTTTATAGATTGAACTATAGAAGAATGTGACTTAGCTCAACTAAATGCTAAATGTTTAAATAGCTTCTTTTATGCTTTAAAATCTGAAGACTACATGAGGGTTTCCACTTGCAAAAGTGGAAAGAACATATGTGATAGACTTTGTATAACTTATGAAGGGACTAATGAGGTTAAACAATCAAGACTCAATATTTTGTTATATGACTATGAATTGTTTCGCATGAAACCAAATGAATCAATTTCTGACATGTACACAAGATTCAGACAAATTGTCACTTCTTTGCATGGACTTGGTAGGGAATTAACTAATGCTGAAATGGTTAATAAGATTCTTCGTTGTTTACCTACTACTTATGAAGCTAAAATTATTGCAATTACAGAGTCTAAAGATCTAAACATTTATTCTATTGACAATCTTCTTGGTTCACTCATTGCTTATGAGCAAGGAGTAAGTCAAAGAAAGATTGATGCAAGCAAACCACAAAAGGAGAAGAATATTGCACTAAAAGTGGAAGAGTTAGAGAGTGAACACTCACAACCTGAGGATGAACACGATATTGCATTAATGACTAGACAATTCAGAAGCTTTTTAAAGAGGAAGCAGAAGAGACGCCAGCAATGGAATAGAGGTAAGTTTAACAAAAATGGCAAGGTTTCTAATGAAGTGATTTTTTATGAATGTAGGAAACCAGGTCATATAAAGATTGATTGCCCAAAACTCAAAACCACTCCTAGCAAGGAGAGGGTAGAAGAGAAACCAATTGTAAAGAAGGGTAAGAAGAAGTTTCAAAGAGCTTTCTGGGCGGACTCAGCTTCAGACTCATCTGAGACTGAAAAAGAAGAAGAAGTCACCAATCTTTGCTTGATGGCAGATAATGTTGATCAATCAAATCAAGAAGAGGTATGTGACTTAACCTATGATGAATTGTTTGAAGTTTCTGAACACATGCATGATGCATATAGGAAAATGAAAAAGATCCATGTAAGTGTAAGTTTAGAACTGAAAGAGCTTAAGAAGGAACATGAAATCCTTAGAAAAGCTCATGCATTAATAGATGACAACCACATGAAACTACTTGATGAATATGATGACTTGAATAAGAATTTTGAGAATTTAAAATCGTCTTATGCTGATCTTGAAAGAAATTTTAAAATATTTAAGGATGAATCTGAGAGCAAAACATATCGAATCAATTATACAAATCGAATCTTGGAAGATATGAATTCTTTTTATAAATAGACAATAAAAGCTCTTGAGGATAATAGGATACCCCCCAAACTTGAAGATTTTATAAATCCTAAATATTATCCTAAATATATGAAATCCCTTAGAAGACAAACAAATGGAAGAAAACTTAGGAATACTTTTCCTAATGTTAAATGTAATATTTATGGATTTTTGGGACATATAGCTCACACCTGTACTTTGAAAATGAAATCTAATTCAGTGTGGAGACCTAAGATGCATAAACCTAGACATATCATACATGCATATAATTATAAATTGCTAAAAGGTGAACCCAAACTTATTTGGGTTCCCAGGTCTAACATTTGATATTTTTGCAGGGTTACTCTCACACAAGACCTCGTGAGAGCATATGGTACATGGACAGCGGATGTTCAAAGCATATGACTTGAGATACTGCTCAATTCATAACGCTGGAAGCCAGGAGTGGATGTAAGGTTACACTTGGAGATAATACCATAAAGAAAGTGGTTGGTTCAGGTATGATTGGAAATTTGAAAAACTTTTTTATAGACAATGTGTTATTGGTTGAAGGCTTAAAGCATAATTTGTTAAGTATAAGTAGGCTATGTGATAAGGGCTATAATACAAATTTTTTACCTACTAACTGCATATTAAGCCTAAATGGGAAAAAATGTTTTAAATGGAAAAAGAGTAAACAATGTTTACATGCTAGAATTAAATTGTGTTCAATCTCCTACTGCTTTTTGTTTTAAAACTGATTCTGATGAATAATGGCTTTGGCATAAGAGACTTTGTCATTCTAGTATGTAAAACCTTAGGAGAATTACCCAAAAGAACTTAGTGAGCGGTATACCAAAACTAGACTTTACTAAGGACCAATTTTGTGATGCATGTCAATTAGGAAAACTAGTGAAGTCCTCTTTTAAGTCCAATAAGGATCTTAGGACTAGTAAACCATTGGAAATTCTTCACATGGATCTTTTTGGACTAGTAGGAACTATAAGTCTAGGAGGGAAGGTATACGGATTTGTTATAGTGGATGATTATTCAAGATTCACTTGGGTTAGATTTCTATTTCATAAGAGTGAATCATTTGAGGAATTTAAAAATTTTTCGGCTTGGATTCAAAGGAAATTAGGGTGTGAAATAATTTCTATACAAAGTGATCATGGAGGAGAATTTGAAAATGAAAGATTTAAAAATTTCTGTAAAGAAAAAGGGATTGATCACAATTTTTCTGCGCCTATAACCCCTCAACAAAATGGAGTAGTCGAAAGGAAAAATAGAACATTAATAAAAGCCGTTCCGAGTAATGTTGGCAGAATACTTACTTCATAGATATTTATGGGCTGAGGCGGTTAGCACTGCATGTTATGTTTTGAATAGGGTGAATGTGAGATCGAATTTAAATAAAACACCCTATGAGTTGCTAAAAGGTAGAACACCTAATTTGTCTCATTTGCATATTTTTGGTTGCAAGGTGTTCATTCATAATAATGGAAAATTTGCCTTAGGAAAATTTGATCCAAAATCAGATGAAGGAATTTTTATTGGATATTCAAGTGTTGGAAAATCTTACAGGGTATTCAACAAAAGAACTTTGGTCATTGAAGAAACCACACATGTTGTATTTGATGAATATGGAAATTTGGAAGAGCCAAATGTTGTTGAAGATGATATTGAGGAAAATTCTCAAAAGATTGATAAAATAAATTTGGAAGAAAATGTTGAAGAGAAATTGGAAACAGAAAACCCTATGCCTAGATATTTGAGATTTTCTAAAAACCACCCAAGAGAATTGATTATAGGTGAACCTTGTGAGGGTGTTAGAACTAGGCGTGGATTAAATAAGGAAGTCAATTATTCAGCCTTTATTTCAACTATAGAACCCACTAATATTGATCAAGCACTTACTAATGAATTTTGGATATTGGCCATGCAAGAAGAGTTGAATCAATTTGTAAGAAATAAAGTTTGGGAATTAACTTCAAGGAAAAAAGATCAAAGTGTTGTTGGAACCAAGTGGGTGTTCAAAAATAAAATGAATGACTCAGGAGTAGTCATTAGAAATAATGCTAGATTAGTTGCTAAGGGGTATAATCAAATTGAAGGAATTAATTTTGATTAGACTTTTACCCCTGTAGCTAGACTTGAAGTAATTTGGGTTTTACTAGCCTTTGCCTGTTTTAAAGGATTTAAATTGTTTCAAATGGATGTCAAAAGTGCATTTTTAAATGGGGTAATTGAAGAAGATGTTTTTGTTGATCAACCTCCTGGTTTTGAAAATTCTAAATATCAAAATCATGTTTTCAAGTTAAAAAATGGCACCTAGGGCTTGGTTAAGATACTTACTAGGAACTCAGAACTTAGGAATTTGGTATCCTAAGTTTAGCTCTTCATTTGAAATTATTGGTTATTCAGATTCTGACTTTGCAGACTGTAGAGTGGATAGGAAAACCAATTCTGGAACATGTCAATTATTGTAAATTCATTTGTTTTATGGTCTAGTATAAAACAAAATTCAGTGGCCCTATCTACTGCAGAAGCAGAATACATTGCGTTAGGAAGTTGTGTGGCACAAGTACTTTGGTTAAAATAACAGTTGATTGATTTAGGATTAACTATAGGCACTATTCCAATTTATTGTGATAATACTAGTGCTATTTGCATTTCTAAAAATCCTATTCAAAATTATAGAACCAAACACATTAATATAAGGCATCATTTCATAAGGGATCATGTATCCAAGGGAGAAATTGAACTTACTCATGTTTCAACTGAAAATCAACTTGCAGACATTTTTATAAAACCTTTAGCCTTTAATACTTTCAGTACATTAAGAACAAGGCTTGGTGTAATTGATTTGAATGCTTAAATAAAAATGTTTTTGCAACATTGATGTTTCTGTTTTTTGTAGTTTATGTTTTTATGATTTTGTTTTAGTGTTTTTTGTTTGTTTTTGAGTGATTTTATATTTAAAGTATGTATATTTGTCTTTGTTTATTGTGTTTTGTATGTTCATTTAGTTTCTTTGATGAAAATACAAAAATTCAAAAATTTGTATTAATCGTCCGGGACGAAATATTTTCGTACGGGACGATGTGTGTAAAATGTCAATCTGCGTGATTTCATACCATCTTGAGTGCAGTTTTTAAAGTAGTTCGTCTGTACAGTTTGCACGATCGTCCGGGACGAAATTTTTTTTCTCTTTCTTTTCTCTCTCAAACGTCGGGACAATTGATTGGAGCAGTTGAAAGGATAAGACTATTTTTATTATGAACTTCGTCTGTACGAACCTGAACTTCATCTGGAAGAAAACATGGCGGTTCAATATAGGGGACAGTTTTCAACTGCCATTAAAACGAGTTAACTTTTGATCATCTGTACGAACAATAATCATCTGTACGATTGGTCAAGTCAAAAAATCTGTACGAAAGGACATATCGTAAGTTGTGTTGATTACGAAAAGCCATTATATTTTGGATGAATTTGATCGTCTATATGAAACTTTTTCGTCCAGGCGAACGATAATTTTTGTCTAGGACGAACAGTTTTCGTCCAGGATGAACATATCGTTTTCTTTAAATAAGATGGCTTTCTAACTCAACAATCACATTTCCAAACATCTCTTTCAATCCCTTTCGATTTCTAGATCAACAATGGCCTCCTCTAGCAAGCGACAAAAGGTTTTAGCAAAGAAACCCCATAGGAATCCTTCAAGACAACTTTCTTTCAAAAGCAAATGAGGAATCCTTTCCTCGATTTGCCTCTGCAAAAATCACACCATCTCGCATTCTGATCTAGAGTGAGATAAATTTCAAGGTAATGCATCTTTTCGCTTCCACTCAGTTTGAATTTATCCTAACTCTCATCCACCTCTACAACAAACAGACCTTCCTTTACTTCCTAGCAAATATGAGTTTCAACTCCGACCACTCTTCTGTTAGTTCTTTTATTTTTAAACAAAAGGTTGAAATCACAAAGCATAACATAGGTGCTTTTCTTAACTTAAGAACTGAAGGTTTTATAGCCCACACCCTTATGAACGATAACACCTTCAAGTGGTTTTAAATCAATAGGGTGATTAGAGGAAATAGCCTAGATTATCATATTGCTAGAGTTTCTGGAATGACCAAAAATGCTCGAATCATCCAGCACATTCTTAGATCTTATATTATTCCAAAAGCTGGTGATAAAATCAACATTACTCCACTCCTTTCAATTGTGACATTTTTGATTATGACAAATAGTCCTATTGATGAAGCCCAACTTATCTTAGACTATCTTTATGGGCTTTCCAAAATTGGGCATGCTTATCAGAAAAGAAAAAGAAATATTTGATTAGGTCCCTTAGTTATCTTTATTTTGGAAAAAAAATACAATCTAGTGCTTCTTGATGAAGAGTATGAAGAACTTGTCTACTACAACGATGCTTCTTTTAGAGCGATCTTCAAGGAGGAAAAAGAGAAATCACATGCCAGTGCTTCTGAAAAAGAAGAAGAAGGAACACAAACATCTGCACCTCAACCAAATTATCAGAATTTGATTGAGAAATTTGATAGACTTGAGACTCATTTTGATCAACAATTTGATCAAATTGATGCTCAACTTCAGCAGCAGCAACAGGAGATTGGTAATATAAGAAATGATGTTCATGAAATTAACACCAATGTTATGTTGATGAGTTCCTACTTCAACTTGTTTGGTGGAGTTCCTCCTCCTCCTCCAGAAGAATAGAAATTTGGGTGTTGATTTTCTAGATGTTTCATGTATCAATTTTTTCTTTAGTTGTGTTTGTTTAAAAGTTCAGTGTATTTTTCCTTTTGTATTAGTATTGATATTATGAATTGATATTGTAATCTTTTCATTAATATCAATATTTGTTGTGTTTGCTTTAGATTTGAATTGTTTTTGAAATGCATTTAGTCTTTTTGAATTTCATTAGTCTTTTTAATCTTAATTGTGCTTAAATTAGATTATAATTTGAGATTAATTTCATTAGAAAATCTAGTCTTTCTAAATTTAAAATTTGTTTATAACTTGTTATAATTAGAATTTTTTATTTCATGTTTATTCATTTAGACTACATTAAATTTAATATTTTTATTGCAATTTAGATGTTTTCTTATTTTGTATTTCTTTGTTCAAGTGATATTTATGCACTTAGAAAAATTTGAAATTTTAGATTATTGATCTTGGAAAGAATTGGTATCAATTACTCTTGAAAATTATACAAAAAGTATAAAAATCAAAAGGAATGCGCAAAGGTTTGCAAATGTGAAAAGAAGCACAAAATAAGCCCAATGTAAAAATTGAAAAAGATGCACAAAAATGTGCCAAATACTTTAAAAAGATGAGCAAAGCGCCACATGTGGTAATTCTCTTCTTTCCAAATTCTTTCAATCTCTTAATTCAAATTGATCTTATATTCATTTATATTTCTATTTAACTTTGAAATATACAATTTTTATTCATCTCTCTTGTAATGATTTTCTTTATCTCAAATGTCTAAATTGAATCATGCCTTTGATAAATTCTTCTTACTTACAATGTTATATCACTTCTTAAATTCTATGAATTTCTATGATTTACCTAATCTTATTAGTTTTAATTTGCATACCTTATGTCAATCACTTCTTAGATGAAATTTTCATATGGATTTCATATAATTACTTACATTTCTTATCTATTTCTTCTTCACTTTTTGTTGTTGTCAAAAAGGGGGATAAATTATTGTGTTTGTATGTTTTTGTATGTTTGTATTTTGGTTTTTTGTCATTTGGCTTATGTTATTAGTATTGTCTTGTATTTTTTATTTTTTATTTGTTTGTTTATTTTAAAAATTTTGAAAAATAAAAATTGAGTTCTTTAGTTCAAAACGCCTCATTTTCATGTATTCAACATTTCAGGGGGAGATTAGGAGATTTTTTAAAAATTAAAATCATACAAACAATAATTGTTTTGCCATCATAAAAAAGGGGGAGATTGTTAAGATAGTTGTTATTTGCATGTTTTACATTTTTGCAACTTGTATAGTTTTTTATGATTCCAAATATTATAGTTCAGACGTGTATTTATCTCCTAACAATTTTAGAAGATTTGTATTTGTTCTTGTGTGTACTAACATTTCAGGTGAATCAAACTCTCAAACACGAAGTCTTCAAATGAAATTCAGCAAGAAATACTTTTAGTTTTTGAAGCTTAAAATTATTATTTTAATTGAGAGGGAGAGATTGTAATTGAGTGAATAAAAATATACGCACACACACATAAGGAGATCATATAAAATTTATACTTACCGTCCGGGATGATTTCTCTCTGTAAGAATTTCGTCCAGACAAAAATAATTATTGTCAGGGATGATTTGATCTCTGTAAGAATTTCGTCCAGACGAAATTAATTATCGTCAGGGACATTTTGGTCTCCGTAAGATTTTCGTCCGGACGAACATATTTTCGTCCAGACGATATAACCGACTTAGGACGGTTTTTCTATATATATTATGCAGTTTTTTGAACCAACCTTATTATAACAGTTCGTACCGGACGAACTTGGTTCGTACAAGACGATCAGCTTGTACGAAAACATTTCGTACACATATAGAAACAGGTTCGTTTCAAGGCTTTTAAGTAATATCGTCCAGGACGATCCACGATCGTACGGGACGATCCACTGCGTACAGAATTGAAAACTTGCCGTTTTTGGGCGGTTTTTCTTGTCTTTTGTATAAATAGTCCAAATTAGACTGCCTCCAAATCTTTTTGCCATTTGATCTTCATGCCTATTGAGAGAAAAGTCAAGGAGAGAGTGTGAGAGAGCATTCAAAGGAGGATTTCTACCACTGGAGCGTGAAGGCTTGACTTGGTGTTTAAAGGTAAGAATCTCTACTTGTGAATTTGGATTACTTCACTCTTTTCTTTCTTCCTTCTAGATTTCTTGTGAGAAGATCTGTCAAGGAGATCTGGTTCGCTGCCGACACTTGGAGAGTGTGAACAGCCGAAGGGTTCTCTACCGATACTTGGAGAGTGTGAACAGCCGATGGGTTCTCTGCCCACACTAGGAGAGTGTAAAAGGATGGACGGTTCTCTGCCAACAATGTGGATTGTGTAAAAGGACGACGGTTCTCTGCCACACCGGGTAGTGGTGAAAAGAGTGCTTGTAAAAGCTTCTCCACCTTGCTGTGGGTGCAAAAGGAGAAACACTATTGGTACTAGTGCAATACTCAGAGGGTGCCTCTAGGGAGTGGATGTAGGTCTGGTTTAGACCGAACCACTATAAATCTTCTGTCTTTTACTTTACTGTTTTTATTTTCTGCATTTTACTTTTGTTTAAAAAATACTCTGTGGTTGAAAAACTTTTCTATAAAAATTTCATTAAAAACTTTAATTTCGGTTCAACAAAATTTCAAAGAGGGTTAAGTTTTAAAATTACCAATTCACCCCCCTCTTGGTAGCCTTGGGACATTAACTTAGGTCTAACAACCTATTCAATAGACTCAACAGAAGGGAATCATGGAATAAGAAAAGGCGAAGGAGGAGCAGAGAAGGCTGGGGCCTCAACCCCACGTTTAATTTAATGTCTTCAATCTTGTTTTGGAATTGTAGGGGAGCAAAGAAGAAAAAAGCCTCCCACTACTTAAGAAACATGGTTGGAGAGAATGGACTATGTTTCATTAGTTTGACAGAAAGCAAACTGGAAATGTTGGGAAGTAATGAAGTCAGAAACTTGGTCTGGAATGATTGGGAGTTCTACCATGAGGCAGCTTCCGAAACTTCTGGAGGCATTCTGGCTCTCTGGAAATACAGAACAATTTCTTAATGTCATTTTCTCATCTAGACAATGCATTATAGGCAATATTACCACTCCTAAAGGTATAATGGCCAAAATCTGTATTTTTTATGTGAATAAAAACATAAATTAAAGAAGAAAGCTATGGATTTTAATAGAGGAAAACATGAGCTGCGAATTGCCTTGCTTAGTTGGAAGTGACTTCAAATGTCTACTGAACCAGAATGAGAAGAAGGGAGGAAAGAAATTTATCTTTTCTCAAGGTCCCACGGAAATGAAAGAAGTCATGACTAATAATGACTTCCATGACATCGGTTTTCATGGACCAAATTTCATTTGGTGCAACAACAAAGAAGGCCTAGAAAGAATTTGGGAGAGGTTGGATTGAGTTTGGTTAAATTCTAAAGCTATGTTGGAATTTCCTAATGCAGTGGTTAATTATCTCCCTAGAATTTCTTTGGATCATTTTCCAATTCTACTACATATTGACAACAAGATGCAACATAACAAAAGAGAATTCAGATTTGAGAACATATGGTGTTCTTATGAGGCAGCAAAAGGAATCATAGCAAAATCCTGGAGGAAGAATGATTTTGTTAATTCTAATGATATTCTCCAACGGAAAATTAAAAGGTCCCTTAAAATCCTTTACTTTTGGAGCAATATCAAGTTGAAAGAACTGAATGTAAAGATTCAAGACTTGAAAAATGAGATAATACAGCTACAAGATCTAGAAGGAAAAGAAGGAGGTCTGAACTAGGAAAATCTAATACTTCTCCGCAGTAAGGTGCTTGAGTTCAATACAAACTTGGCAAGAGTTTCCACTTGGTGGAGACAGAGATCCAAATGTCAGTGGATGGAAGAAGGTGAGAAAAATACTAGATACTATCATACATTTGCAATGACAAAGAAAAGAGGCAACCAAATTTTACAAATTGAAAGGGAAGAGGATCAATGAAAACAAACCAAGAAGCTATTCATGAGATTATCGAGAATTAGTATGCAAAGAAATGGGGAAACCATAAATGCAATTTACAGGAATGGCCTAAGTTTAAAACGTCAGAGTGCATCCAAACAGATAATTTAAATTTTCTAAAAGCTGACTACACAAGAGATGAGCTGGTAGTTACGTTGAGGAAAATGGATAACAATAAATCTCTTGGAGCAGATGGCGCCAACGCATGCTTTTTTAAAAATTACTTGAACATTGTCGAAGAAGCAAGCTGGAATGCAATCGATGAATTTTTTAAATCTGGAAGGATGCCTGAGCAATGGAAGGAGACGACGGTTGTGTTGATTCTGAAAATTCAAAATGCGAAAGAATGCTCCAAATTCATACCTATTTGTCTTTGTCTTACGGTCTAAAACTAGCTACAGATATGATTCTTAACAGATTCAAAAATTGCCTCCCAAAAGTTTTATCTGAATATCAAGGGCCATTTTTTCCGGGAAGAAGTATTTCAGATAACTTCCTGGTTGCACAGGAAATCACTAGCAAAATTAAAACGTCTGTGGCTAAACCGGGATATTTTCTCGTGAAGCTTGATATGGAACAAGCTTATGATAGTATGTGTTGGGAAACTCTAAATGAAGTTTTGAAATTCACTGGCTTTCCTGAGAATTTGATATAGCTGATTATGCAATGCGTATCTAACCCAAAATACTCAATAGTGATAAATGGAAAAAGAACAATCTGGATCAATGCTCGCTGTGGCTTCAAACAGGGTTATCCCTTATCGCCAAGCCTGTTTATTTTATTTCTGACCTTCTTTCAAAGGCTCTTCACAGGAGTAATAACAAGTTGGGGATGAAATTAGTTACGAATATGGAAAAAGTAACTCATCTCCTATTTGCAGATGATATTCTTGTTGTAGCCGAGGCCTCTAGTGATAACGCTAGAGCTTTGAAGATCATCCTAAAAAATTACTACGGCTGGACAGGACAAGCAATAAACTCCCAAAAATCAATGGTCTTATATGGTAAAAGTGTATCCAGGAAAATAAGAAGGAAGCTGAACAAAATATTGGGATACAAAGAAGTCAAGGAACTCAGTTATTTGGGCATCAAATTGGCTTTAAGGAGACTTAAAACTGAAGATTTCAGCAACACCATTGAAAAGGCTATGAACAAACTTAATTCATGGGGATCAAGATGGTTATCATTGGCTGGAAGAATAATCCTCATCAAATTAGCCTACTCAAATATGATTTCTTACCAGGTAGCTCTTTCCCTAGTTCCTAAAAGTATTTTGCTAAATATTGACAAAATATGTAGGAATTTTTTGTGCCATAAAGAAAATGGAAACCAAGGAATGCACTATATTGCTTGATCAAATCTATGCATACCTACCAGTTTAGGAGGTTTTGGCATCCACGGTGCATCAGAAAGGAAAGGGCCTTTAAGAGCAAGAATGGCGTCGATGTATTTATAGAACAACAACTCATTGCTCTGTAAATTCTCAAAAGGAAATATGGTGACAAAATATGGGAGGAAGGTATGAAGAAAGGTTCATCATCAGCTTGGAAAATCATCAAAGATGGCATCAAATCTTTGAAATAAATTGTAAGATGGGTCAATAATGGTAATAGCATTAACATTACCAATGACAACTGGATTCTAGATTGTAACCTTAACAATTGGCCTGCAACGTACAATGTAGTAGATCTCTCAGATAAAAAGGTAACCTTTCTTATGGATCAAGATGGAAATTGGAATTTAGAGAAATTGGCTGTTTTTTTCTCTACATACATGATAAATCTAATACAACAAATGGATAAAGGGCGAGGTTAACAGAGAAGATAAGCTAGAATTAATATGCAGCAATTCAGGGAAGATGAAATCATCTCTGTGTACTGAAGCCAATAACAAGAATCTTGACAGCAATCTAAGCAAGTCTAATTGGTTGAAAAAGCTGAAACTCAACCGGAGAACTCATTTGTTTTGGTGGAGAGCATTGAATGATGCACTACCAACTAATTCCTGGTTAAGCTATAGAAAATTAGCTAATAATTTAGATTGTCCTAAAGGATGCAAGATGAGGGAAGATACAGAGCATATAACCACTAAATGTGGTAAGCTTTTGGAGATTATTCTAAAACTGAGAAACTGGGGTTTTAGCATTCCTTCTTTTCAAAATCTTGATGAATGCATTAAAGAACTCAGTTCTAGAGCTGACAATGGACTTGCAATAATTTATGCATTGACCGTTTATTATAGCTGGAGCTCACGGAATCTAGGAATACATAGTAGATGCCCATTGTATACATAGCAACTGAAGTAATATCTCAAGCATCATTCTTTCATAGCACTAGCAGCTGAAGTCATATCTCAAGCATCATTCTTTTAATCTATCTTTCAATCTAATACATAGCAGTTGAAGTCATACAATTCGGAACTTCCCATTGCAAACATAGCAGCTGAAGTCATATCTCAAGCATCATTCTTTCAATCTACACCAACCGAGAAGAACTGGAGCACTAATCAGTAATTGCTGGCTAAAGCATGGTGTCCCCCTCCAGAAGGTTGGTTAAAATTGAATGTAGATGTGGCTTTGTTGAAATCGAACCTGGCGGGAATATCATGGCTGTTTAGAGATTGCAAAGGTAGAATGACATGTGCTTATGGAAAGAAGATGATGCATTAGGACGTTGCTCATCTGGAACTTAAAGAATTTCTCATGATGGAAAAATACATTCAAGATTAGTTTTGTGAATATAAGGGGCTAATCATTGAAGGAGACAATGTGAATATCATAAAGATGCTCCAAGATTCTATAAAAATGAAGACTAATAAAGGTACGAAATTGGATCTGTCTTTCCTACAAGTGTTCAAAAATATTCTTTTTCTCTTTACTCCTGGAGATTGTAATAAATTGGCTGATTATTGTGCCAAGTTTGCTTTGTTATGCAATTTTTTTTGGGACTCCTTTGTTGAAACAGAACTTCCAACAAGTTTTTTACACTTGTTTAGGAAGGACTGTCATGGAGTCTCTTAGTAGATGCCCATTGTATTCTCTTGATTTTCATTAATGCTAGATGCATCCTTTATTCACAAAAAAAAGAGAGAGTGTGTGCTGTAATTGAGTAACTATGCACACACACACACACATCGGGGGAGAGATCAAAATTTGAAAATTTTAGATTGATCATATTATATGAATATAGTTCACACAAGATGATTTGTTTAGTTCTTTTTCCCGATGAGCAGTCAAAAGAACAGTATGATGAAAATTTTCTAAATATCCATCACATTGTATAATCACAATTTGTACACACCTTCCAGATAATGAAATGGATGGATCCCTATTCATTCTGAAAGATTTTTTCTAAGAATGGATTGTACTGTACGATCACCATTCATACATGCCTTCTAGTGTACAAAATGGATGGGTCCATTTTTATTCAAAAATAATTTTTCTAAGTTAGGATCGTACTGTACAACCAAGCAATCTTACATGCCTTCCAGAGTACGAAATTATGAGGCCCTTCTTCGTCCCGGCTTTTCGTCCCGAAGAACTTGAAAATTTTCTAACTGTTCATCTTGGATGAACTTTATTCGTATCAGATGATGATAGTCAATGAATTATTTAATATTGATTCACAATAGGTTTATACACAATAGTTTTTGAAATGTTCATATGTACGAACATATTGTACGATTGTGTACACTCAAAATTGAAAATTTCAGTTTTATGGATAACTTTTCATGTCTTTAGTATAAAAAGTCCACTAAAATTGACGTGAAAATATCTTATCTTTATGATTTTTCAAGGGAAATTGAAAGAGAGAGTGTTTGAGAGAAATATCTTATAAGTTGAGTGGAAAGGGTTCACAAGGTTACTCAAAGGTAAGGATCTCTTTGTGATTTTTGTTGTCACTCCTCTTCTTATCTTTCTATTTACTCGTGATCCAGTACTTTCCTGATAATTGGAGAGTATGAAAGGATGACGGTTCTCTGCTGACACTTGAAAGGAGGGAATAGACGACAGTTCTTTGCTGACACTTGGAGAGTGTGAAAGGATGACAATTCTCTACCGCACCTGGGATTGGTGGAAGAGAGGTTTTGTAAAAATTCTCCACCTTGCTATGGGAGAAAAAGGAGAGACACTTTGGTAATAGTGTAATACCTGAAGAGGGAGTTTTCAGGGAGTAGATGTAGGTCGTGTTTTATCGAACTGCTATAAATCTGTCTTTTAATTTATACATTTTTATTTACTGCAAGTTATTTACTATGTTTGAAAAGTTCGTTTTTAAACTCTAAATTTAACTTTAAATTTTAATTAGTTTTCTAAAAAATCTAAGATAATTTTTTAAATTACCAATTCACCTCCCCTCTTGGTTAGCCTTGGGACAATATCTAAGGTTTAACAACCCATTTAAGAATCAACAAGTGGAATTTGAGGTTTATTTCAAAACCATAAATTTAGACTACTTTTTGAAAAAATGAAAATACTATTAAAAATTAAAACACAGCAGAAGCTTATTCGATAACTAGATGTCCACTATTTGACAACATCCCTTTCAATTTTTGGAAAACATGTAAGTCTACTTTTTCGCAATCACTAGATTATCGCATGTGGATCCTAGTTAAAGAAGGATATACTATGCCAAGTAGATTAGTTGATGGCATTAGAGTTAAAACACCCTTTGTTGACTAGACTATAAAAGAACGTGGCCTAGCACCACTAAATGCAAAATGTTTAAATAGTTTATTTTGTACACTTAAGTTAGAAGATTACAAGTGGGTTTTCACTTGTAAAAGTGGAAATTACATATGGTTTAGACTTTTTATTACTTACTAAGAGACTAATGAAGTAAAGCAATCTAAACTAAACATCTTATTACATGACTATGAATTGTTTTGCATGAAACCAAATGAATCTGTTTTTGAAATGTATATAAGATTTACTCAAATAGTCACTTCTTTACATGCATTAGGTAGGGAACTAACGAATGCTAAAATAGTAAATAAAATTCTTCATTGTTTTCCTGCTGCTTATGATGCAAAATTAACTGTTATTATAGAGTCTATGATTTAAATATTTACTCTATCTATAATCTTCTTGGATCACTAATTGCTTACGAGCAAGGAGTGAGTCAAAAAAAGATTAATGCAGGTAAACAATAAAAGGAGAAAAAAATAGCACTAAAAGTGGAGGAGTCAGAAAGTGATTAGTCATAACCTGAGGATGAGGACAATATTGCCTTAATGATTAGGAAATTTAAAGTTTTCTAAAAAGGAAGCAGAGGATATGCCAGCAGTGGAACATATGTAAGTTCAATAAAAATGTTTAGGTTTATAATGATGTAATTTTCTATGAATGAAGGAAACCTGAACATATAAAATCAGATTGCCAAAATCTAAAAGCCACTCCTAGCAAGTAGAAGGTAGAAGAGAAAGGGAATGTGAAGAAGGTCAAGAAAAGATTTCAGAGAGCTTTTTGGGCAAATTCAGCTTCAGATTCATCAAAAATAGAAAAGGAGGAGGAAGTCACCAACCTATGTTTAATGGCAGATGATCTTGATCAGTCAAATCAAGAAGAGGTATGTGACTTAACCGATAATGAATTGTTAGATTTTTCTAAAAGAATTAATGATGCATATAGAAAATGTAAGAAAATGCATGCTAGTCTAAACCTAGAAATGTAAGAATTACAAAAAGAGCATCAAATCCTTAGAAAAGATCACGCATTGATAGGTAACAACCACATGAGCTTACTTGATGAATTCGATGAGTTAAATAAAAGGAATGATCTTTTAAAATCTTTTTATGCTCAATTGGAAAAAGAATTCAAAGATTTTAAGGATGAATCTAAGAGTAGAGAGCACTATTTAAATTTTGATAAGAATGTGTTAGAATACTTAAACATATTTCTTAAATTGAAAGTGCATGCTGTTGAGGAAAATAGGAAACCCCCAACACTTAAAGAATTTACTAATCCTATTTGAGGTCAAAAATTTTAAAACCCACGAAGAGACATATTAATTATAGAAGATTGATAAATTAATTTCTTGGAGTTAAATGTATTTCATGTGGGTTGATTGGACATATTTTATAAACTTGTATCTTAGATAAAAAAACTCATTTAGTGTGGAGAACCAAGATGCATAAACCTACTCATATCATACATGTATCTAGTTTTATTTTACTAAAAGGAGAACCCAAACTTATTTGGGTTCCCAAGTCTATCATTTGATTCTTTTACATGCACGCTCTCATACAAGGCCTCGTGAGAGCATTTGTTACCTAGATAGCAATTACTCAAAGCATATGACTAGAGACACTCTACAATTTATAACACAGGAAGCTAGGAATGGAGGTAGGGTTACATTGGGAGATAACACCACTAGAAAAGTGATTAGAACAAGTTAGATCAAAAACTTGAAAATTTTTTAATGTTTTACTTGTTGAAGGCTTAAAGCATAAATTATTAAGTATTATCCAACTATGTGATAAAGGATATAGTGTAAAACTTTTTCCTACTATCTGTATATTAAGCCTTAATGAAAATGATGTTTTGCATGAAATAAGGATAAATAATGTTTATATACTAAATTTGAAATATATTAAAACTCCTAATATATTTTATTTAAAAATAATTTCTGATGAATCATGGTTGTGGCATAGGAGACTGTCTTGCGAGCATGAAAATCCTTAGGAAATTATCCAAAAGGATTTGATTAGAGGTATACAAAAACTATACTTTACTAAGGATAACCTTTATGATGCATGCCAATTAAAAAAATAGGTGAAGTCCTCATTTCATTCCAATAAGGATCTTAAAACTAGTAAACCTTTGATGATTTTGCTTATGGATCTTTTTGGACTGGTTAGCACTGTAAGTCTAGGAGGGAAGGTATATGGATTTGTGATTATTGATGATTTCTCTAGATTCACATGGGTTAAATTCTTATTTCATAAGAGTGAATCATTTAAGGAGTTTAGAGATTTTTTGACTTAGATTTAGAGGAAATTAGAGTGTGAGATTTTAAGAATTTAAAGTGATCACGGGTGAGAATTTGAAATGAAAGATTTGGGAATTTTTGAAAAGAAAAAGGAATTGATCATAGTTTTTCTTCACCCAAGACTCCTCAGTAGAATGGGGTAGTTAAAAGAAAAAACAAAATATTAATTGAAGCCGCTAGAGCCATGTTGGCATAATATTCACTTCCTAAATGTTTTTGAGCTGAAGTAGTCAGTACTGCATGTTATGTTCTGAAGAGCGTGAACATTAGGTCAGAATTGAACAAACACCCTATGAGCTTCTTAAGGGGAGAACACCTAATTTGTCACATTTGCATGTTTTTAGATGTAAGGTTTTCATACATAATAATGGAAAATCTATCTTAGGAAATTTTGATCAAAAATTAGATGAAGGAATTTTTCTTGGATACTCTAATGTTGGAAAATCATATAGACTATTTAACAAAAGAACTTTGCTAGTTAAGGAGACTATAAATGTTGTATTTGATGAATCTGAAATTTTGAGGAGCCAAACTCGGAAGAGGATGAAATAGAAAATAAAAGATTAATTTGGAAGAACTTTGTTCATATCAGATGATGCTCGTGTATAATTCATTTCATACCAGTTCATAATAGGTTCGTGCACAACAGTTTTTAACTGTTCATACGTATGAACGTACGATCATATTGTACGGTCGTGTATGCCCAAAATTGAAAATTTTAGTTTTCTGTACTATTTTTTGTGTCTTTAGTATAAAATGACCACTAAAACTGATGTGAAAAAGTGCAATTGAAAGAGAGAGTGAGAGAGTGTTTGAGAGAGATTTCTTGCAATAGAGTGTGAAGGGTTAAAAGGTTACTCAAAGGTAAGGATCTCTTTGTGATTTGTGTTGTCAATCTTCTTCTCGTCTTTCTTGTTGCTCGTGAGAGGATCTTTGGAGAAGATTCTGTAATCTAGCAACACTTGGAGAGTGTTAAAGGATGATAGTTCTCTATTGACACTTGAAAGGTGTAAATAGATGATGATTCTCTACCAAAACTCGGAGAGTATGAAAGGATGACAGTTCTTTACCGCACCTAGGATTTGTGAAAGAGACGTTTTGTAAAGGCTTCTCCGCCTTTCTGTTGGGGCAAAAGGAGAGACACTTTGGTAATAGTGAAATACCTTAAGAGGGAGTCTTTAGGGAGTAGATGTAGGTTGTTTTTTATCGAACCACTATAAATTTTTGTGTCTTTTAATTTTAACATTTTTATTTACTGCAATTTATTTACTGTGGTTGAAAAGTTTTTTTTAAACTCTAAATTTAACTTGTTTTAAAATTCAATTGATTTTCTAAAAAATTCAATGTTTTTTTTTAAATTACCAATTTACCCCCTCTTGGTTAGCCTTTGTACAATATCTTTGGTTTAACAACCTATTCAAAAATCAACATATATTAATTTTGACAAGAGGATAACCCAAACTTATTTGGGTTCCCAAGACTAACCTTTGATGACTTGTAAAAATCCTCTCATCTAAGACCTCATGAGAGTATTTAGTACCTGGACAGTGGATGTTTGAAGCATATGATTGGAGACACTATATAATTCATATTGCTGGAAGCCAAAAATAGGGGCAAGATTACACTGGGAGACAATACCACTAGGAAAGTGGTAGGCACAGGTATGGTTAGAAACTTGAACAAATTTTTCATTGAGAATGTTTAACTTGTAGAAGGCTTAAAGATTAATCTGTTGAGTATTATTCAGTTGTATGAGAAGAGTTATAGTATAAAAATTTTTCCCACTAGCTCTATAATAAGCAAGAATGGAATTTATATTTTAAAAGGAATTAGGGTAAACAATATGTACATGCTTGATTTAAATTGTATTAAATCTCCTATTTATTGTTTTTTCTAAAAATAATTTTTGATGAATCATGGTTATGACATAGGAGACTTTTTTAAGCTAGCATGAATAACCATAGAAAAATTACTCAAAAATAACTTGCTAGAGAAATATCAAAACTAGACTTTACTAAGGATCACCTATGTGATGCATGTTAACTAGAAAAAAATGTGAAGTCCTCCTTTCATTCAATTAAGGATCCTAGAACTAGCAAAACATTAGAACTTATTCATATAGATCTTTTTGGACTAGTTAGCACTATAAGTTTAGGAGATAAGGTATTTGGATTCATGATTATTTATAATAAAAATTTTATTTCATAAGAGTTAATCATTTAAGGAATTTAGAAGTTTTTAGCTTGGATTTAGAGAAAAATAGGATGTGAGATATTATCGATTCAATGTAATAATGGAGGTGAGTTTTAAAATGAAAAATTTGAAGATTTTTGTAAAGAGAAAGGAATTGGTCACAATTTTTATCACCTAAGACCCCTCACCTGAATGGGGTAGTTAAAAGAAAGAACATAATATTAGTTGATGCCATGTTAGTAAAATATTCACTTTCAAAATATTTTTAAGCTGAAGAAATTAGTAAAACTTTTTATTGAAAGTTCGATAGGGATGTTAAGCTCTTATGAACTAGTCCCAAGGCTAACCAAGAGGGGGGCGAATTGGTATTTTAAACAATCTTTCTATCAAAATACAATCTTAAAATAAAAACTAAGGTTCACCACAAAAATCAAAGTACGGAAAATAAATGTAGAAGCAATAATAAAGAACACAGAAATTTATAGTGATTCTATCAACATGACCAACATCCACTCCACGGAGGCGCCCTCCGAGTATTGAAATAAACTCAGTGTCTCTCTTTTTGCCCTCAAAACAAGGTGGAGAATCCTTTACTATCCTCCTTTCCACTAATTCAGGTGAGGCAGATAACCCAACGCTTTTTCCTTCCTCCAAAAGCTGACAGAGAAGCCAACTCCTTTTACTTCCTCCTAAAGCAGGCAGAGAACCTTGATCAGATGCCAAAGTTTACCTCTCTAGAACCCCTAAGGAACTAAGGATGGTGACTGAAGAAGATGACGATGGATCCTTTCTTGAAGAAACCTTTGTGAGCTCCCTCACAAAATCCGCCTTACAAGAACTTCTCCATCTCTCCCTTGATCCCCCTCTCCTCTTTGCTCTCTTAGGTTAGAACAACAGCAAAAAATGAGCTCCTGGGTAAAATAAGAGCTCTTAAATAAAAGAGTTTCAAAAAAACTCTTATTTTATACAAAACAAATTTATCATCCAGGATGATATAAATATCATCCTGGACGATCAACATAAATTTTGCTCAATCAGCTTGGACGATTTAGGACGATTATAACGTTTTTGTTCATATTGTCCAGGCCAATAATATATCATCCTACACGATTAGTACAAATCAAGGAATATCATCCTGACAATCATACTAAATGGATGTCTGGATGATGGAAAAAATAGCTTGATCATCCAGGCCAATCTCACGATCGTCTCGGACGATTAGTTCAAATTTATGAGACTTGTCTAGAGCATTGCTCTGAATAGAAGCTGGCCGATGTCAATCATCCAAAAGATCATCCCGGATAATCCTATGAGATGATGTGATCGTACAATCAAACCTTAATACTTTCCTTAATTACCAAATAAATTTAGGCATAATTAGGCCGCATCGTCCAAGACGATGTCCTAAATGATGTCCAAAAATAAAAAAAAATACCTAAATAGATCTAACGACTGATCTTTTTAATTTGAGCCTACCATCTAGTCCGATATAAATATCATTCAGGATGACATGCTTAATGTTGGATACGTTAACTAGGATGCCCTAATTAGGGTTTCTATTTTTAACAGATCGTCCAGGATGATGTTTGGATTGTCCCAAACGATGTGATCAAAATAGAGAACTGTAACTAACGGACATAAATTTTCCCCCATGTGTGTGTGTGCAAGGTTACTTAGCATCAAGAACCACATCATTTATAATAAACTCAAGAAAGAGAAAAAAATTATAAATTGATTTAGACCTAATCTACACAATCTTGAGATAGCTTGAGTTGCACTCGATCTTGTGGGCCTATAAATTTAGTAGGCCAAGCAGTTATAGAAAACATGAATGTTTGCTATCATCAAAATTCTGATCCATAAAATTAGATTTGCAATAATCCCCCCCTTTTTGATGATGGCAGACCCAAAAATAATCTAAGCAGTTCCAACCAGTTTAACGAAAACAGATCAACTATCTAATAACAGAAACAAAATATAGAACAAACAGTACATCTAACTACTCCCCCTTTTGACATCAAAAAAAGGAAGAGGGAAGCAAAATAGAAATAAAGCAAAGAATACAAACAGAAACAAACTACAAAGAAAAAAATAAAAAGAACAAACTAATAAAAAGATAGCCGCTGATCATCTGATGAAGATGGAGGTGGTGGTGGCAGGTGAAAGTAACTGGAAAGGATAGTGAACTGCTCTCTAAACTAGGCCATATCTTGGTCATGCTGGTGCTACAAGCAACTGATGTCTTTAGTATATTGCTGCTCCTGCGCAGCAACGAAAGTCTTGAAATGTGCCTCTCACTGGTCAAATCGCTCAACCAGCTAATCCAACTAAGAGTGCTAGCAGAGTGGAGCAGGTGCAAGAATGGGAACGGTAGCCTCCTCCTCCATAGCTCCCTCAGCTTCCTTATCCCCTAGGTGGAGACGAGTACTGTGAAGAGTGTGGAAGGAATTGTTCGAGTAGAAAGCAGGCTGATAGTTAGGTGGTACAGGATATTGGAGGTTATATTTTGATTTTAGAACATATGCAATGATATATACTAGGGCAAGATTGGTCTTCCTCCTATGTCTTGGATCTCAAATAGTAGTTAAATGCTAAATATAATAAAAGATCAGGTCAGTGGCATTGAATTTGTTATGGGCCAAAATGTAGAAGGTGGTGATTGAGAGAAGTGGAGTAATATAAACATAATTACCAGCTTTAGGAAGGATAGAGGTGTGAAGTACATGTTGGATTGTTCTAACATCTTTGAGAAAGGTGTTAGTCTCTCCAAAGTGAAAGTTAGCTTTGGTGTTTTTGAAAATGGTTTGCTGGAGCCTAGTCGTAATCAGGGTCAGAATACAGGGTGTAGAGATTGTCCCCTATGATGGAAAGGTGCAAAAGTTATGACACTCTTGATATGTGATCTCGACGGGACATCGATTCACATAGGATCTGAGAGAAGTAAAACAAGAATTTATGCAGAGACTGGCGAAGAATTCAAAGAGTAATTTGGAATTGAAAGGGATAGTGAGTGTATGGAGGAAACACAAGAAGATGTGAGCAAATAGATCAAGTATCAGATATGAGAGATTGTTCAAGTTGACAGATCGGGAGATAGTGATTCCGGCCATCTTATACCTTTGGTAGGCGGCTTTATCATCCGCCTCAATGAATCGAGGGTCCAGAGCCAACCTCGAGGAATTCCTAGAAGGATGGCGAGATCGCTTTTTGCCGGCCATTATAAAAAAAATAGAGCAGAAGAGTAAGAGAACAAGGGGGTTTGAGAAGGTTTAAGTGAGAAACAATTGACTGAAAGGCTCAGTTTATAAAGAATCGACATGATCGTCTAGGACGATCATAAAATCATCCAGGCCGATCAGGTATTATAATTGCGTCCAGGCCGATTAGTCAAAAAGGCAGTCATATTATCCAGGACGATCAAATATCATCCGGGATGATAAAACACAGGCAATCGTCCCAAGGAGTCAAGCTGAATGATCGTTGAAAAAGAAGACCATCTTGGATGATTAGGTGAATTGTCTAAGACGATGCACAATAATGGATCATATCGGCCGAATTTAAAAATGTTTAAAACATTGTCACATGTATTATCTAGGACGAATAGGTGGATCATCCTAGATGAACAGGCGGATCATTTTGGACGATCACCAATAATTGATCGTACCAAGTGAATTTAAAGTGATAAAATGTATTGCCATGTATATCGTCCAGGTTGAACAAGTGTATCATATGGGCCAATTTTCCAAAAATTGAGCAAAAGTGAATAACATATTCCAGGAAAAAAGAGAATCATCCAAGCGATCACAGATGATTTGATGAATTGTCTAAGACGATGCACAATAATGGATCATATCGGCCGAATTTAAAAATGTTTAAAACATTGTCACATGTATTATCTAGGATGAATAGTTGGATCATCCTAGATGAATAGATGGATCATTTTGGATGACAGAAGATGATCAGATCGTCCAAGATGTTAAAGTATCATCCAGGATGATTAGAAGCAAAAAAATTCATTTCAGACATTCAGGCGGGAATTTAAAGTAAGTTGAGCCGTTTGTCCAGGACGATAAAAATATCATCAAGGACGATGTGACAAAAAAGGTTTAAATTCAGAAGATGGATAGAGATGATCAAAGAAGGCCTAAAAACTTAAAAACATATGTAAAAGATAAAGTTAGACAAAAACATTTAAAATAGAAGAGACAGATAAACAAAATAAAAAATAAAAAGTAATTTTATCATTTTTTAATTTTAATTTTTTTTATTTAAAAACAAGTAATGAATATAATAAAATCTCCAAGTGATTGAATTTAAGGACTTATAAGACCAATGAGTTAACATTGATGAAATCAGAAAATGGTTGAATATCTGATCTTGGTTACCCTAGCTCGGACATCTCTTAGGGCAAAATCATCTTTTGAAAATAAGAGACCTAACTCAGAACCAACCAATTGGATGAGAAAAAAGAGATCCAATCAAACCTTGGTTCCAGAAAAAATTTCTTATAAAATAATATACTAAAGTGATTTGTCACAATTATGAAATTTGAAATAAAGCCATTGAAAATATCAAGTAACACATGAATTCTTCTAAGATTTAAAGATTTTGAAAGAGAGGGAAGCTTTTCTTTTTGTGGGCTCATTTTATGCCTCTTATCAATTTGATTAGCGCACTTTGTGCATGTTTTGATTTTTGATACACTTTGTATATTTTTTTAATTTTTGGAGATCATTGTGCATCTTTTATTTTGGCATCATTAGCCACTTTTTTTGTTATTTTTCCAAACTAGATCCCTTTTCAAAACTCTTAAATATTCTCAATTATGAGTATATCTTCTAGTTATTAGAGAAAAAATCTCACTCTCTAATAAAAGGAAGAATAAACCATGAAATAAAATTAAATTCATATGATAAATAAACAACAATATTTCAAAGAACTTGAAAGTAATAAAAAGACTTTTGAACATTATATATATAAGATAGATTAGAGTAGCAAGATAATGAAGATCTTGATTGAAAATTCCATTTGTTAATTTGAGATAGACTTTTGTTTAAAAAAGAAAATTACACCACAAAAAAAGGTTAGAGGGTTGGAATCATTCAACAGTGTTTCTCCCTTTAACTAATTTAGGGATATTTAGACAATGACTATAAAAATCTAAAAACCAAAAACTAAGACAAAATATCATTTCAAATGAAAACAAAAAAACATTAGGGATGAAACAACTAAAAAATCAACAAACATGAAAAAAGAAAATAATAATAATCAACAGAGTAGTAAACATGCAATCAAGAAATTATTAAGCAGCAAGTTTAAGCAATTATGATATGCGAGCCTCCACTATCTAAGTATCATATGCTCTCACGAGATCTTTGGTGAGTGCACACCTATAAAAATCATCAGCAGTTAGATTTAAAAACCCAAATAGGTTTGGGTCCCTTCTTATGAAAAGAAAAATGCAATGCATTTACATTATTTTGTGAAACATGTAATTTTGGTCTCCATATCCAATGTGTACTATGGTGAATAGTGCAAGTGTGTGAAATGTGCCACATGAAAACCATCTAACTCTGGAAAAATAATTTACTAATCTGTTTGGGTTATAATGCCTCTTGCTAGGTTTTGTCTTTAGATCATGTGTTGATGTATTCCAATTTCTTTCAAGTGCATTCAATTTAGCTTTAAACCTCAAGTTAGCACTTTATAAAGCTGCATTATCAACTCTCAAATTATGCTCCATATGGTCAGATTTATCAATTTATGTCTTAAAATCAAATTCAAGTGAGGTGTAGAATGCTTTTAATGAATCATGCTCAATAACCATCTCTGAGTACTTTTTATTCAATTCATTAAACAAATCAAGTAAGGACATATGGTTTCTATCAATTTGGAGGTGATCCTTAATAACAAATTTATGCTCTTTTTATAAATTAAAAAACTCCAATTTCAGACTAGCATGTGTTTTCTTAAATTTTCTATATAATGCATGAATTTTCTCACATATTTTAAGTAGTTGATCATAGGTTGATTGACATACCTCTTCTTGGTCAATTGTTCTAGATGATTATCGACCATCAAACAGAAGTTTTTGGTTTCCTCCTCTGCTTCAGTCTTAGAGAAGTTAGATACAGAATCAGCCTAGAACGCCTTTTAGAATCACTTCTTATCCCTCCAGAACTTAGGTTTCTCCTCACCCTTCTTTTTGCTTAAGTGAACCTTAAGTGTAGGACAATTAGCCTTGACATGTCCAGGTTTCTTGCATTCAAAACAGACAACATCAAAAGAATTTTTATAATTTTTGCTATCATTATCTTTTTTTAATTTCTGATGATGATTGTTATTTTTCTTAAATAGCTTTTAAATTGACTAGTGATGAAGGTACCATCATCATTTTCAAATCTGAAAGAATTAGTGTCTGTGTTGTTGGCTTTTAGTGCCATAGTTTTTTCCTTTTTTTTCTCACCTGCATCAAGAATTCTTTGATTCACCCCCTACTCGTACAGAATGAGTGATCCAAATAAATTATCAACATAATAAGTATTTAAATATTTGATACAGTGATCTTAGCATCAAAAGAAGAAGGCAAGCATCTCAAAATTTTATTGACCCTTTTGTAATTAGTTAGCTCTCTTCCTAAAGCATGCAATGATGTGATGATTTGAGTAAACCTTGTAAACATGTCATAAATTTATTCAGAAGGTTTCATATGAAAAGGTTCATTATCATGTAATAGAATATTTAATCTATATTGTTTAACTTTATTGGTTCATTCATAAGTTACACATAATCTATCCCAAATTTCTTTACCAGTTGTACAAGTTGAAACACGAATATAATCTTCAGATTTTAAAGCCTAGAAAAAATAGTTCAAACATTTTGCATTAAATTGTGCTTGATATCTATCATCAAAAGTCTATTCATTTAAAGAAAGTTTAGTTTTAATGCCATTAATTTCACATGTAGGAGGTGAATATCATTCTTTAACAAGCATCCATATGCGATAGTCAATTTATTATAAAAATGTAGACATGCGAGTTTTCTAAAAATTAAAAGGAATATTGTCAAATAAAGGCGGTCGGGTAATAGAACACCCTTTTATAGTATTACGATTACTGGAGTTGGCCATAGATTGAAATTCAAAAGTTTTCAAAAACTCATTTTTATGAATCCCGCTCTGATCCACTTGAACTTTCATTAGGGATGTTAAGCCCATATGAACTAGTCCCAAGGCTAACCAAGAGGAGGGGTGAATTAGTATTTTAAAAAATCTTTCGATCAAAACACAATCTTGAAACAAAATCTAAGCTTCACCACATAAATCAAAGTGTGAAAAATAAATGCGGAAGCAGTAATAAAGAACACAAAAATTTAAAGTGGTTCGATCAACACAACCTACGTGCACTCCCCGGAGACGCCCTCTGAGTATTGTACTAAAGTCAGTGTCTCTTCTATTGCCCCCACAGCAAGGTGGCAAAGCCTTTACAAACCTCCTTTCCACCAACCCAGGTGAGGCAGACAACCCAACTCCTTTTTCTTCCTCCAGAAGCAGGCATAAAACCAACCTCCTTTTTCTTTATCCTGAAGCAGGCAGATAACCTTAATCAGAGTCTGAAGATTACCTCTCTAGAACCCCCAAGGAACTATGGATGATGACTAGAGAAGATGACGAATCCTTACTTGGAGCAACCTTTATGAACTCCCTCGCAAACTCCCCCTCACAAGATCCTCTCTATCTCACCCTTACTCTCCCTCTCCTCTTGGCTCTCTCAGGTTAAAATAGCAGCAAAAGATGATCTCTTGGGTAGAACAAGAGCTCTTAAATAGAAGCATTTCAGAATAACTCTTATTTTATACAAACTGACTCTATCGTCTAGAATAATATACATATCATCCTGGATGTTCAGCATAAATTTTGCTCAATCAGCTTGAACAGTTTGGGATGATTAGAAGGTTTTTGTTCATATTGTATAGAACATTAACATATCATCCTATATGATTAGTACAAATCAAGGAATATCATCTTGATAATTGCACTGAATAGATGTTTGGACAATGAAAAAAATAGCTTGATCATCTAGGCCAATCTCACGATCATCCTTGATGATTAGTTCAAATCTGTGAAACTCATCCAGAGCATCGCCCTAAATAGAAGCTGGCCGATGTCAATCATCAAAGAGATCATCTTGAATGATCCTGTGATAATCCAAGATGATGTGATCGTGCATTCAAATCTTAATTACTTTTCTTAATTACCAAATTAATTTAGGCATAATTATGTTGCTTTGTTCAGGATGATGTCCTAGACGATGTTCAAAAATAAATAATACCTAAATAGATCTGGCGACTAATTCTTTCTAATTTGAACCTATTACTAGTAGGCAAGGCATTCGCAGAAAAACATGAATTTTTACTATCATTAAAATTCTAATCCATAAAAATAAGATTTGCAATAGTTATGTTCTGAATAGGGTGAGTATTAGATCCAAATTAAATAAGATAGCCTATGAACTTCTTAAGGGAGAATACCAATTTTATCACATTTGTATATTTTTGGATGTAAGTTGTTCATTCATAATAATGTGAAAACACTTTTAGGAAAATTTGATCTAAAATCTAATGAAGGAATTTTTCTTGGATACTCTACTATTGGAAAATCTTATAGAGTTTTAATAAGAGAAATTTGGTAGTTGAGGAGATCACACATGTTGTGTTTGATGAATATGACATTTTGGATGAGCCATGGTTGGAATAGGATCATATTGAAAATAACTCCCAAGGAATTTAAAATATGAATTTGGATGAAAATGTGGAAAAAGAAAATTCTTTACCTAGAGAATGAATTTTTTTTAAGAATCACCCTAAGGAATTAATTTTAGGTAAACCTAATAAGGGTGTTAGGACTATGTATGGACTTAGCAAAGAGTGAGCCATTCTACCTTTATATCAATGATTGAACTCACAAAATATAAATCAATCACTTTCATATGAAGTTTAGATTTTGGCCATCTAAGAAGAGTTGAATCAATTTATAAGAAATGATGCTTAGGAATTGATTTAAAGGCTAAACGATCAAAGTGTTGTTGGAACTAAATGGGTATTCAAAAATAAAATGAATGATTCAGAAGTTGTGATAAAAAATATGGAACTATTGGTGGTTAAGGTGTATAATCAAAAAGATGGGATTGAATTTGAAGAGGCTTTTGCCCCTATAACAAGAATTAAAGTAATTAGGATTTTTTTAGCCTTTGCTTCTTTTGAAGGATTTAAATTATATCAAATGTATGTCAAGAGTGCGTTTTTGTCATTAGTGAAGTTTGCATTACTAATATTGAAAAGGCCCAAAGAATAAAAAAAGGAAATACGCAAAAATGTGCTCAAATAAAAAATATGCATGATGGTTCACAAAGTGATAAGTGGTACAAAATTATCCCAAATATAAAAGATGCACAAAGAGTGCTATAACTATTTGAAAAGATGCGCAATATTTTAAATTGAAATTTTTATTGTGTTCTTTCTACTATCTTTCAATCTCTTATCTAAATCTATCTAATTAACAATCATACACATTAGTGAATTTGAAGTTAATTAATCTTCATTTCAACTCATTACCCAAATCTGCCATAGCATTAACAAATTTTTAAAATTCTTAGCCAACAGTAATTTACCAAAGAACATGGCCACGATCTTATCTTTAACTCTCTGAATAATTCTATTATGATTCATGACCACTCCATTGAAACGGGAATTATTTCTAAGCAACCATAAAAACCTAAGAATAAGAGAAGGAATAATGTTCCTGATATGAACTATGGAGTTATCAAACCAATAGTTAAGAGTAGAGTAGATAGAAACCTTAGCATTAAAACAAAATCAGATTGAACTCATCTATTATATGTGTTTGGGCAATTTGACTGTTGATTTTGATATAAAGGTTTACCATTTATGAATTTGTTATACATTAGTTAATTTTGAAAATTTATTTATAAACCTTCATATGTAGTAACTTACATACACTCAACTTTTGAATTTAAGTATTTTAATTTTTTACAACTAAGAAAAATCAAACAACAAGTTTTGAAGTTATAATACTTATTTTCCTTTGGCTTTTCTTCTTTCTTTTTATCTTCTTATAGTTTTTTTTTTTCTTTTAATGCTCATGAGTACTAAAATAATGAATTCAAATATCTAATTAACTTTATTTCATCAAGTGATCATAAATTTGAATTATGAAAGGATAGTTAAAAGTTCACTAATTCCATATTTGAATTTATGATAAGTTTTATAAATTAATCTATGAACTACCTTTTCCTAAATTTAGTTATTCAATATTGTAATGAGTAGTCATGACCCTTCGTGTTATAGCTTTTATATTGAATGTAATGTATACATTTGTATAATTTTTCTTATATGCATGATATAATTTTAAAATTGAAATTATTTTTCTTTGTTCATTCAATTTGGAAATTTTAGTTTTATATTATTCAACATTTAAAGTGACTTTTAATTGCTGTTTTCTTTTTGGTCTAATAAGATTTCATAATGTAATTTAAAAGAAGACATTACAATAGTTAAGCAAGTAGGAAATTAAGTTATTAAAAACATTTAAGAAAAAAAACATAATTAGTAAAAATAAAAAAAATAATAAAGTGCAAAAAAAAATGTAAAGAGAATACAATAAAGGCTTTTTTATTGCAATGGTAAATAGTGCATAGCCTTTTGCATTACATTATAAGCATACTATCAAATACTACCAACAACTTGTGCACCACTACACTAACTATCGAAAGAACTATCCTCACAACATCCACTCAAAAGCTCTAAGCGAAGAAAATAAAAAATATAGAAAAGTAAAAAAATTAGAACAAAATCTCTTCAATCATTATCTCTCTCAGGAAAATTAAAATAAAAATGAAGAAAATAATAAAAAAAACTCTCCTAAATTCTAATTGTCTTCCTTCGCCTCCTCAAAATCATAATCATTATATGCTACCTTTCATATTGTATGGAAATGGAGCAAGTCAAGATTATCCATAAATGAACTCCTCCTATACAAACCAACAAATGATTTATTGAACATTTAAGCATAGTTTTACAACCATTGCTACATTCCATAATATGGGCTAATAAATTTGAAATCTCCTCGTACCACTATTGTCTTGTTATAACTCGAGCTTATGAGTTTATGTTTTTGATGATAATAAATATTATTGCTCACATCCTGTTATCTCCTTATATTTATAATATATATATATTTTGTGTGCGTACTAGCTTTTCAAGATTATTATGCACCATTAATTAAAGATTCAAGGCTTAAGAATTGGTAGAATCTGTTATGTTGTAACATTTTTTGTAATATTCATTGATGTATTTTTGATTTCTTGAGTTAAGTCTTATAAGGGTATATGCTTGCTTGGTGACCATGCACACACATACTCAGGGGGAGTGTGATTGAGTCGAAACCAGAAGTTCAAGTTTCGAACTAATCATACTGGATAATTTATATCATCCAGAACGATCAGCTCACTGAACTAATCATATTGGATGATTTCAATCATCCTGGATAATTCATTATGATCTTGGAAAATAGATGTGAATGATAATTTAGGCATGGATTTAAGATTCATATTTTGTTCTAATCATCCCAGACAATCTAGTTCATCCTGGGCAATTAATACCAAAATTGATCATCTAAAAGGGATTAATTATGATTAAATTATTCAATTAGATTTTTATGGATGATTTGTATATCGTATTGGATAATGTTTGCTGACATATTTGATTTTCTTAAATCTTCCAAGATGAAGTACCATAAATTTTCTTCTAATCATCCATGATGATCTATAATATTATCCTAAATGATTTGTATAAATTTGAATTGATTGTCCAAAACTATCCTGATATCATTCAGGACTATTAGGTCAAATTCTGCACATTGCACTAGATGATCTTGTGATCATCCAAGATGATATTTATCTCCAGAATTGAGTTTTTAGGGTTTTCTAAAGCCCTCTTTTAAGTACATCATACGGGATGATCCTTTTGGCCAAGATTATTTTCTAGGATTTTTCAAAGACCTTTATTTAAGCTTTGTTAAGGAACTTGGTAAGTGTCTTTCAAAGCCATTATGTCTTCGTTCTTATAGAGAATACTTGAAGAGAGAACTTGAAAGGGAGAGAGGAAAGGGTGGAGTTTGAAAAGGAGAAGATCTTTGGAGGTGGTTTCAAGAGACTGTAGAGAGGGTTTAGCACAGTTGCTTCAACAAGCTTGCAACTAGTGCCATTAGATTCAAAGTTCATCCTAAGGGAAGTTTTGGGAAGAAGAAGATCTCTTGGTGTCAAAGGACCTGGCTATTCCGCCACACCGAGGAAGGTGAAAGTGATTTTGTAAGGGCTTCTCCACCTAGTTGTGGGGGCTAAAGGAGAGTAACTAAAGGTTTGTGAAATACTCAAAGGGTGTCTACGAGGAGTGGACGTAGGTCAGGTTGGACCAAACCACAATAAATATGGTGTGTTCTTTCTGATTATTTTTTGCACTTTATTTTTATTACGATTAACTTCTTGTGTGAAATCTCTGATTAATCTTTTTGCTGTTGATTTAATTCATTTTTTGTTGTAATACATAAAAGATTTTTATTTTAGTTAAAGAAGTTTTTAAATATCTAATTCACCCTGTCTTGGTTAGCCTCGGGACTTGTTCATAAGGTCTTAACAACCCTAACAAACTTTTAAGTGGTATAAGAGAAGGATTCATAAAATCAAGTTTTTTAAAACATTTTAATTTTGATCCACGGCTAACTTTTATAATCGTAATATTTCAGAAGGATATTCAATCACCTGACCCACCTTTATTTGAAAATATTTCTTTTGATTTTTGGAAAATTTGCATGTCTACTTTATTTCTATCAATTGACTATTGAATGTGGCATATGGTTCTAACTAATTAATATGTACCATCATGTGTTATAGATAAAATTAAAAATGATATTCCTTTTAATCAATTGAGTAGGGTAGAATAAATTAATGCTTCATAGAATGCTTAATATTTTAACTATTTTTTATTTGCTTTAAATTCTAAAGATTGTATGTTAGTATCCATGTGCATTACTGGCAAAGAAATTTGGGATAAATTACACACTACATATGAAGATACTAGTGTAGTCAACTAATCAAGATTGAATATTTTAATGCATAATTATGAACTATTTTGCATGAGATCTTATGAGACTATACTAGACATGTATAACCAGTTTACTCAAATTATTAATTCATTACAAGCTTTAGGTAAAGAGTTGTCAAACTATGAAAAGGTTAATAAAATTTTACATTGTCTACTTGATAAGTATGATGCCAAATTTGTTGCTATTTATGAATAAAAAAATTTGAATGAATATTCTATTGATAATTTGATTGGCTCACTCATTGCGTAGAAGAAAAGTATGGGTAAAAAACTTTTGGAAGTAGGTGAAATGATAGTGCTAAAATTTAATGATATGGAGAAAAGATGCTTAGTAAGTGACGAAAGTGATGAGTTTACAAGAGAATTTGAAAGCCTACTAAAGCACAAGCAAAAGAATAAACAAAAGTGGAACAAAGGTAAAAATGATAAGAATATTAAGATTTCTTCTGAATTTTTTTTCTTTAGATATAGGAAACCCAGACATATGAAAAATCAGTTCCCTAATTTGAAGACTCTTCCTACAAAGGAAAAAGGTAAAGCTAAGGAAGTTATAAAAAGGTCAGATAATAAAAAATAAAAAAATCTCTTCAATAGACCTAGTTTTTGAATCATCAGACCAAAAGAAGGGTAATGAGGTATAAAGTTTTGTTTGTGTGTTTATGTGTTTAGTTATTGTATGTATATATATTCTTTGTTTTATTTTCTTTATTTTAATTGTTTTTTTGTGCTTTTTTTTATTTTTATTTTGTAATCATTCTATTTTATTTTTTTTGTATATTCTTATGATTTATCACAGATCTATACATACAAATCACTATTCAGATTATATTTCCTTAAGTGAATCAATTCACTTCTCTCAATTTCTTTTTAAAAATAAAAATTTTACCTTCTTTTTACCTAAAAATTTAGTTAGCAGTTATTGCCTTCCCTTATTCAATTAAAGGAGGAAACATCGATGATTGTCTCTCTTCTTCTAACATTTTTAGTGGTATATTTTCTTTACGGAGTTAAATATATTTCAAATTTAAAGTTGGAATTTGAAATTAAGATCTATTTTATCTTCTTACAGTAATTTATCTCATATGAATAATATTCAAAGTCATTAAATATCTTTCCAGTTTTTTTGATTAGGTTGTTGCATTTACCATATGAATATGATTCTATTTTGTGATTTATTTTTCCTTATATTAAAGAGTAAGTTTTTCTTCTCTTATATTCGGAATATATCCTAAAAACTGAGAGGTTTCAAAAAGGTGCTAGCTCGCAACAATGACAAGAGGCATAAAATGAGCCCAAAAGAAAACTAGAAGGAAGCGTAATGATCACACAAAAAAAAGATACACAAAGTGTATCAAAAATAAAAAAATTCACAAAGTGCGTCAAACGACTGATAAGAGGAACAAAATGAGTCCATAAGAAATTGTGCTTCCTTCTCTTTCAATCTTTAAATCTTAGAAGAATTCATCTGCTATTTGATATCTTCAAACACTTGATTTTTAAAAATTATGATTTTGGTTGATCACTTTGTAATATTATTCTATCATATATTTTTATAAAAAGAAGTTTGAACATATCACTTTTCTTATACGATTTTATGTCTGAATAAGATTTTTGTTTTAAAAATGACTTTAACCTTTAAGGAGCTTGAGCTAGGGTTGATAAAATTCAAATTTATAACCTTTTTGGATCTTAGTACAGTCAATTTATTTCTGAAAGTTCGTTAGGGATGTAAGCCCTATAGAACTGGCCCAAGGCTAACCAAGAGGGGGGTGAATTGGTATTTAAAAAGTTTCTCTAACCAAAGCACGAATACAAACCAAATCACCACAAAGAAATAAGTGCGGAAGATAATAAATGCGGAAGAAGTAAAAAATAAGAACATAAGGGTTTATAGTGGTTCGGTCAACTCGACCTACGTTCACTCCTCGGAGGCGCCCTCTGAGTATTGCACTACAATCGTGACTCTCCTTTAGCCCCCACATCTATGCGGAGAAGCCTTTACAAACACCTCTTTTTGCTACACCCGACAAGGCAGAGAACCTTCTTTTTCTTCCTGCTGAAGTAGGCAGAGAATCTCGATTGCTTGCTAGAACTTACTTTTCCCAACCCTTCCAAGGATAAGAGAATCTGTGGAAGAAGAAGTGGAATAATGCTTGGAGAAACCCTTGTGAATCCCCTCACATGCTCCCCCTCACAAGATTCTCTCTCTCTCTCTCTTCCTCTCTGTCTCTCTCTCTCCTTTAGGTTTTCTCAGGTCAAGACAGCAGCCAAGGATGTTCAAAAATATTAAACAAGAGCTCTTAAATAGAAGAGCTTCAAAAGAGCTCATTAATTGTAAGTTGTCGACTATATCGTTCAGGACGATATGCAAATCATCCTGGCTGATCAGTATAAATCCCATGAGATTAGCCAGAGCATCGCTCTGAATGCAAACTAGACGATTGAAAATTGGCTTGATCATCCAGGACGATCTCAAGATCATCCCGACTGTTCGGTTCAAATCAGAGGAAAATCGTCCAGAGCATCGCCCTGAATTCAATCTGTCTGATCCAGATCGTCCAGCACATTGCTCTGAATTTGTGCTGGCCGATATTTATCGTCCAGGAGAACCTAAGGGGTTTAGAATAGATTATCCCGACCGATCTTGCGATCATTCGGGATGAAGTAATCGTATCATTCATCCTTAATTACCTCTTTGATTGTCTGATCAATTAAGGCATAATTGTGAATATCATCCAGGCCGATCCTAGATCATCCCAGTTGATTACCAAAAGTATAGAATACCTTAATTGTTTATGGTGGAAATTTCTTTCTGTTTTGAGCCTATCATCCTATCCTATACAAGTATTATCTAGGTCGATTGGTTAATGATGGCTGCCTAAATTAAGAAACCCTGATTAGATTTTCTATTTTAAGCCCGATCGACCAGGACGATGTAAATATCGTCCTGGCCGATTTGAGTAAAAATAGAAATTCTAAGTATCTCAAGTGTGTGTGTAGGGTTACTTTGCATCAGTCACACCAAAGATTACAATTGACTCAAGAAGAGAAAAAATAAATTTACAGACTGACTCAACCCTAATCTACCCATTCTTGAGTTGGCTCAATTTTTTCCATCCAAACTTTGATTCCTGAAACGTTAGAAGTATAAGACAGTCCAAGACAAGTAAGAGTGTTTGCCAATCATGAAAACATAGTTCATAGACCTAAATTTGTAACAATCTCCCTCTTTTTTTTGATGGAAAAATACTATGACAAATATTTAAAAAAATAACAGTGTAGCACACGGAATCGAAAGGGCAAGAACCATCCTAAAACTACTCCCCCTTTTGACATCTCAAAAAGGAGGTAATCAAGAACAAAAGCAAACCACAAGACATCCTCCTTTTTTTTACCAAGGCATGAAGATGATGTAGTATTCCATGTGATAGATTTTAAAAACTTGTGAGTTAATGAGTTAACAACATCAATAATCCAAAGAACGGTAGAATATTCGATCATGATTACCCTTAGCTCAGACTTTCTCTTAGGGTAGAATCGTCTTTTGAAATTAATGACCTAACTCAAAAAATCAATTGGATATGAAAAAAAAAGAATCCATTCATCACTTGGTTTAAGAAAAAAATATCTTGTAGAATAATGAACCACGGTAAATTTGTCACAGTCGCAAAACAATCGAAATCACGTCTTTGTTACATGAAAGCTTTCTAAGTTTTAAAAGATTTGAAAAGAGAGAATAGCTTGCCTTTTAGTGGGCTCATTTTATGCCTCTTGTCACTTTGATTGGCTCTTTGAGCATCTTAATTTTTGATACACTTTTGTGTATATACTTTTTCTTTTCAATTTGGCGTCATTGGCCATTTTTTTTTAATTTTTGTAAGCTAAATTTTCTTTTTCAATCTCTTAAAAAAGACTTCTTAGTTGTGAGTATATCTTCTAGATATTAGAGAATAGGAGCTCTCTTTCTAACATAGAGAAGAACTATCCACAAAATAGAATCAATAACCAATGACAAGAGTAACGAGGAATCTTGATGTGACAAAAAAACTTTAAGCATTATAAATACAAGATAGATTTACTTATGCAAGTTTATAAAAGATCTTAATTTCATACACAATCTTTAATTTGAAATAGATTTTTGATTAGAAAAGAAAACTATGCCACTAAAATAGGTTAGAGACGGAGACACAATCACAAAATATTTTTACCATCTAATAGATTAAGAGATGTAAAACATTAACTACAAATTCTCAAAAGCAAGGACAAGGCATACGATATCATATCAGCAATGATTTTTGAAAGCTAAAAAATTAAGAAAAGCAACAAGAAAGCAAGCTAAATCAAAAAAATAAAAAAACTAAAAAAAAAAAAAAAGAAAACAAAGAGCAAAAAGGAAAAACAATTAAAAGAAAAAGAACAAAAACCAAGTAAAGAAAATAGAAGATCAAGTTTATGCAGTTATGTCAATCACACCCAATTTGGTCCTTAAAAAGCTAAAAGTGTCGAAGGTCGGTGGTTTAGTAAAGATGTCATCCAGTTGATTTTCAGTTGTCACATGGTGTAACTCAATGTCTCCCTTAGTCATATGGTCTCTAATGAAGTGATGCCTAATGTCAATGTGCTTAGTCCTTGAATGATGGATAGGATTCTTAGAGATGTATATGACACTAGTATTGTCACAAAAGATTGAGATGGTACTTACTGGTAATCCAAAATCCAATACCTGTTGTTTCAACCAAAGGACTTGGGCCACAAAAATTCCAAGAACAATGTACTCAGCTTCAGTAGTGGAAAGTACAATAGAATTTTGCTTCCTACTAGACCATGAGACCAAAGATTGTCCTATGAATTGACAAGTCCCTGAAGTACTTTTTCTATCCACCTTGCATCCTGTAAAATCAGAGTTAGAAAATCCAATAATCTCAAAAGAAGTGATGTGTCTAAGATACCAAATCCCTAAGTTTGGATCCCAAAAATATATCTAAAAATTCTCTTAACAGCAGTCAGGTGGGATTCCTTAGGGTCGACCTGAAATCTAGTACAAAGGCAAACACTAAATATTATGTGGGGTCGGCTCACAGTCAAGTAGAGTAAAGTTCCAATCATGCCTCTGTACTTCTTCTGATCAACATACTTACCACTTGGATCCTTATCCAATTGAACACTAGAAGTCATGGGAGTATTAATTGGCTTAGATTTATCCATCTCATACTTTTTCAAAATGTCCTTTATGTATTTTGTTTGATTAAGAAAAGTTCCATCATCCAATTGTTTTATGCTAAACCCCAAAAAATAGGACAACTCTCCCATCATACTCATCTCAAACTCTCTACTCATTTTTTTAGAGAACTCATCACAAAGTTTTTTATTAGGAGATCCAAAGAGTATATCATCCACATAAATCTGAATAATGAGTAAATCGTCTCCAATTTTTCTAAGAAAAAGGGTGGTGTCTACGCTCCCATTAACAAACTCCCTTTCTATTAAAAATGTGCTAAGCCTCTCATACCATGCTCTTGTTGCCTGCTTTAAACCATACAAAGCCTTTTTTAATTTAAAAACATGATTTGGAAATTGGAAACTCTCAAAACCTTGGGGTTGTTCTACAAACACATCCTCTTTTATTTTCCCATTCGAAAAAGAACTCTTGACATCCATTTGATAAAGTTTAAATCCTTTATAACAAGCAAAGGCTAATTGCACTCTAATGGCTTCCAATCTAGCTATAGGGGAAAATGACTCTTCAAAGACTATCCCTTCTATTTGGTTATACCCCTTAGCGAGCAAGCTTGTTTTATTTCTAACCACCACTCCTGAGTCATTCACCTTGTTCTTAAAAACCCACTTTGTCCCAACTAGACTTTGTCCCTTAGGTCTTTGTACAAGCTCCCAAACTTTATTCCAAACAAATTGGTTCAACTCCTCCTGCATGGCTAAAATCCAAAACTCATCAGTAAGGGCTTGGTTTATGTTGGTGGGTTCAGTCATTGAGATAAAGGAAGAGTGGTTCACCTCCTTCCTAAGACCATGTCTAGTCTTAACTCAATTAGAAGGGTCTACTTAGATCAAATCCTTGGGGTGACTTATAGAGTATCTCCAATCTCTAGGTATGATCTGAGAAGGTCCATCCCTTTCCTCCTGATCTAAATTTTCTACTCCTTGGGTGACATCTCCTACTCCTTCTATGTTTTGGTGACCTACTTCCTTCTCCAAATTTTCTACTCCACTAATAATCTCTCTAATATCAACATCATCCTCAACTTTATGCTTTTTAGGATCAGACTCATCAAATACTATATGGGTAGTCTCTTCCACCACTAATGTTCTCTTGTTAAACACCCTAAAAGACTTCCCAACACTAGAATATCCCAAGAACACTCCTTCATCAGATTTAGGATCAAATTTTCCCAAGTGAGACTTCCCATTGTTGGGAAAGAAAACCTTACAACCAAAGACATGAAGGTGGGAAAGATTAGGTGTCCTACCCTTAAGGATCTCATAGGGTGTCTTTTCTAATTTTGCTCTAACATTCACCCTATTCAACACATAACAAGCTGTGTTAACCGCTTCAGCCCAAAAGTATTTTGGAAGTGAATACTCAGCAAGCATGGCTATAACGGCTTCCACCAAGGTCCAATTTTTCTTTTTAACTACCCCATTTTACTGAGGGGTCCTAGGAACTGAAAAATTATGGCTAATCCCCTTGTCCTCACAAAAATCTTCAAATCTTTCATTCTCAAACTCTCCCACAAGATCACTATTGATGGTCAAGATCTCACAACCTAGCTTTTTCTGAATCCAAGTAGAAAATGTTTTAAACTCCTCAAATGACTCATTTTTATGTGTAAGAAATATAGTCCAAGTGAACCTTGAGTAGTCATCAACAATCACAAAATCATAGACTTTCCCTCCCAAGCTGGCAGTGCTAATGGGTCCAAACAAATCTATGTGAAGTACTTCTAAAGGTCTAGAGGTACTAATTTCCTTAGTGGGGTGAAAGGTGGAGCGGACTTGCTTTCCTCGTTGACAGACATCACAAAGGTGGTCTTTTGAAAACTTGAGTTTGGGGACACCTCTAACTAGGTCTTTTTGGGTCACTTTCCTAAGGGTTTACATACTTGCATGACATAGTCTCTGGTGCCACAACCATGAATCATCAATCACTATTTTTAAGCAAAATAAAGCAGTACATTCAATGTTATTTAAATCAAACATGTAGATGTTGTTGATCCTCTTTCCCTACAAAATAGTATTGTTACTTAAACTTACAATGCATGAATTTGCGAAAAGTTGCATGATGAAGCCTTTGTCACAGAGTTAATGTATGCTGAGCAGGTTGTGATTCAATCAATCTTCAATCAAAACATTTTTAATCATAAGGTTCTTGGAATTACCAATTATACATGTGCCTACCACTTACTTGGTGGTGTTATCTCCAAGAGTAACCTTCCCTCCTGTCCTGGACTTCAACGAAACAAATTGATTGGAATCACCAGTCATATCTTGAGAGCAACCGCTGTCCAAGTACCACATACTCTCACGAGGCCTTTTGTGAGAGCCCACCTATAAAATTATCAAATGTTAGATTTAGGAACCCAAGCATGTTTGGGTTCCTTCTTATGAAAAGTAGAATATAATGCATGGGTGGTATGCTGTGAATCATGCACCTTGGGTCTCCACACCCAATGTGTACTATGGTGAATAGTGTAAGTGTGTGAGATGTGTCCTAGCACGCCACTTGAAAAACATCTAACACCTGTAAAAGAATTTCTTAAATGGTTTGAGTTATAATGCCTCTTCATAGGTTTTGGCTTTTGATCAAAAATTGGTGTCATCCTAATTTTCTTAAATGTATCCAATTCATTTTGAATCCTCAAGTTAGTAAATTTTAGGGCATCATTATCAATCCTCAAATTTTTCTTCATCTCTTTAGTCTTTTTAAAATCAGATTCAAGTGAGGTGTGTGTGACTTTTAGTGACTCATGCTCTTTAATTAATTCAAAATGCTTTTTGTTTAACTCATCAAATTCATCAAGTGGAGCCATATAATTTGAATCAATTGTTGAGTGATCTTTAGTCATAATTGCATGCTTTTTTTGTAACTCCAAAAATTCCAATTTTAAGCTTGCATGCGTCTTCTTGAGTTTCCTATATGATGCATGAATTTTTTCAGAAATTTCAAAAAGTTGATCGTAGGAAAGTTCACATACCTCTTCTTGATCAAGATGATCATCTGCCATCAAGCATAGTTTTGTTGTCTCATCTTTTTGTTTCATCTCCGATGAATCCGGTGTAGAATCCACCCAAAACACCTTTTGGAGTCTTTTCTTGTCCTTCCTGAACTCCCTTTACTTTGTTTGAGTGATCTTAAGTGTAGGACAATCGGCTTTCACAAGTCCAGGCTTCGTACATTCATAACAAATAATATCAGAAGATCCTTTAGAATATTTGTTATCCTTACCTTTTCTCTAATGATGCTTTTTCTTTTTCCTTAGAAAGTTTCTGAATTGCCTTGAGATGAAAGCAACTTCATCGCTCTCAAACCCGGAAGAATCGGAGTCAGATCATTTTCTCTTTCTTTTTCTCACCTGCATCAAGATTTCTTTGATTCACCCCTTGCTCATAAGCAATGAGTGAGCCAAGTAAGTTGTCAATCAAATACGTGTTCAAATCCTTAGATTCAGTTATAGCAGGGATTTTAGCATCAAAAGAGGAAGGCAAACATCGTAAAATCTTGTTTACTTTTTCAAAGTTCAAAAGTTCTCTTCTAGGACATGCAAAGAAGTAACAATATGAGTAAATCTCATATATATTTTAGAAATTAACTCATGAAGTTTCATACAAAAACATTTGTAGTCATGTAAGAGAATGTTTAAATAGGATTGTTTAACTTTATTAGTGCCTTCATAAGTGATACACAATTTATCCCAAATTTCTTTACCAGATTTACAAGTCGAAACTCGCATCTAGTCTTCTGATTTTAAAGCACAGAAAAAATAATTAAGACATTTTGCATTTAATTGAGCCAAATCCCTATCATCTAAAGTCCATTAAGTAAAAGGAAGTGGAACAATAATGCCGTTAAGTTTACCAGTTGGAGATGTATAACCATCCTTAACAAGCATCCACATGCGATAATCAGTAGTTTGTAAAAATATAGACATGCGAGTTTCCCAAAAATCAAATGGGATATTATCAAACAGAGGTGGTCGGGTAATAGAGTACCCTTCTGGTGTATTACGATTCCTAAAGTTAGTCATGGATCAAAATTCAAAAAGTTTTCAAACTTAGTTTTTATGAATCCCACTCTGATACCACTTGAATGTTCGTTAGGGATGTTAATCCCTATAGAACTGGCCTAAGGCTAATCAAGAGGGGGGGGGGGGGGGGGGTGAATTGGTGTTTAAAAATTTTCTCTAAGTAAAGCACGAATACAAATCAAATCACCACAAAAAAATAAGTGCGGAAGAAAATAAATGTGGAAGTAGTAAAAAATAAGAACACAAGGGTTTATAATGGTTTGGTCAACTCGACCTACGTTCACTCCCCAGAGGCGCCTTCAAGTATTGCACTACAATCGTGACTCTCCTTTAGCCCCCACAGCTAGGCGGAGAAGCCTTTACAAACACCTCTTTTTGCCACACCCGGCAAGGCAGAGCACCTTCCTCCTTTTTCTTCCTCCTAAAGCAGGCAGAGAACCGCGATCACTTGCTAAAACTTACCTCTCCCAACCCTTCCAAGGAGAAGAGACTCTAGGGAAGAAGAAGTAGAACAATGCTTGGAGAAACCCTTGTGAATCCCCTCACAAGATCCTCTCTCTCTCCCTCTCTCTCTCTCTCCTTTAGGTTTTCTCAGGTCAAGATAGTAGCCAAGGATATTCAAAAATGTTGAACAAGAGCTCTTAAATAGAAGAGCTTCAAAGGAGCTCATTAATTGTAAGTTGCTGACTATATCATCCGAGCCAATTAGTACAAATCCCATGAGATCGGCCAGAGCATCGCCTTGAATGCAAACTGGATGATTGAAAATTGGCTTGATTGTCCAGGACGATCTCACAATCATCCCGGCTGATCAGTTCAATTCAGAGGAAAATCATGCAGAGCATCACCCTGAATTCAAGCTGTCCGATCCAGATCATCCAGCACATTGCCTTGAATTTGAGCTAGTTGATATTTTTCGTCCAGGTGCAACTAAGGATTTTTGAATAGATCATCCCGGCCGATCTTGCAGTTGTACAGGATGATATGATCGTATCAATCATCCTTAATTACCTCCTTGATTGTCTGATCAATTAAGGCATAATTATGAATATCATCTAGGCCGATCCTAGATCGTCCCGGTCGATTACCAAAACTATAGAATACCTTAATTATTTATGACGGCAATTTTTTTGTGTTTTGAGCCAATCGTCTTGGCCAATACAAGTATCGTCCTGGCCGATTGCCTAATGACGGCTGCCTTAATTAAGATCCCCTGATTAGATTTTCTGTTTTAAGCCTGATCGTCCAGGATGATGTAAATATTGTCCTGGCCGATTTGAGTAAAAATAAAAATTCTAAGTCTCTCAAGTGTATGTTTGTAGGGTTACTTTGCATCAATAACACCAAAGATTACAATTGACTCAAGAAGAGAAAAAATAAAATTACAAACTGACTCAACCCTAACCTACCCATTCTTGAGCTAGCTCCATTTTTTTCGTCCGATCTTTGATTCCTGAAACGTCAGTAGGAAAAGACAGTCCAAGACAAAAAAGAGTGTTTGTCAATCATCAAAACATTGTTCATAGACCTGAATTTGCAACAATTTCTTACTTTTTTTTTTTGAATAAAATTAAGAGGTAACTTTCTCATTTTAAGAAAGTTGTTAAAATTGATTGATTCTTCTTAAACATTTTCATTGCCCCAATTGATCAAGGGTCAATTTGATCTTTTGTGTTTATTTTTTTTTTTATTATTTATTACTTTTTCAATGCTTTATTTCTTTAGTGGGAGAACTGGTTGTATTTGTGTTTAAGTTGCATATATTCATCATGTATTTGCTTTAGTTTATCTATTTTATAGTTTTTAAATCTTTTTTACAAAAAACTTTTTTAATTTATCCTATTTTTTATGTAATTTTCTTAATATGGGGAAAATTAGGAGAAAATATTTTTAAATTTTTAAATTCAACCAGTAATATTTGCCATCATAAAAAAATGAGAGATTATAGTAACTCGAGCTTATGAGTTTATATTTTTGATGATAATAAATTTTATGGCTCACATCATATTGTCTACTTATATTTGTAATATATTTTTGTTTCTGTGTTCACTAACTTTTCAGGAATACTATACACCATCTAATAAAGATTCAAGGCTCAAGATTGGGTAGAATAGGTTATGATGTAGCATTTTTTGTAATATTCTTTAATATATTTTTATTTTCTTAAGCCAAGTCTTCTCAGGCTATGTACTTTCTTATTGACCATGCACAAAGACACACACTCAGAGTGAGTGAGATTGAGTCAAAACTTGAATTTCATAATTTAAACTAATCATAGTGGACAATTTATATCATTCAGAATGATTATCTATTTGAACTAAATATTCTAGACAATTCGATACGATCTTAAAAAATAGTCTCCAATGATAATTTAGGCAAGGACTTAAGATTCATATTTTTAATTATCCTTGATGATCTAGATCATCTTGGATGATCAATACAAATCTTACCAAAATTGATCATGTAATTAGTGGATTAATAATGGTCAAATTATTCAATTAGATCATCTTGGATGATCTATATATTATATTGGACAATGTTTGCCAATATATTTGATTTTCCTAAATCGTCCAAGATAAAATACTATAATTTTTCTTCTAATCATTAAGGAAGATCAACAATATTATCCTGGAATATTTTTACAAAATTAATTTGATCATCCAATACTATCCTGATATCATCTAGGATTATCAGTTCAAATTTGCACATTGTACTAGACGATCTTGTAATCATCTAGGATGTTATTTGGTGCTAGAATTTAAGTTTTAGGGTTTTCTAAAGCCCTCCTATAAGCATATCATACGGGATGATCCTGAGATCATCCTGGTTGATCTTTTCTACCAAGATTATTTTTAGGGTTTTTTAATGCCCTCTATTTAAGCTTTGTTAAAGAAGTTGGTAAGTGTCTTTGGTAGCTATTGTGTCTTCATTCTTCTGGAGAAAACTTTAAGATAGAACTTGAAAGGGAGAGAAGGAAGGGTGGAGTATGAGAGGGAGAAGATCCTATGTGTTGGTTTCAACGGAGTGTGGAAGTGGTTTCACACGGTTACTCTAACAAGCTTGCACCTTAGTAACATTGGATTCAGGGTTTATCTTGATGGAAGTTTTGGGAAGAAGAAAATTTCTTTGGTGTCAAAGGACACGGCTACTTCACCGCACCGTGGAAGGTGAAAGTGATTTTGTAAGGGCTTCTCTGCCTAGTTATGGGGGCGAAAGGAGTGTAAATAAAGGTTTAGTTCAATACTCAGAGGGTGGCTCCGAGGACTGGATGTAGGTCAGGTTGGACCGAACCACTGTAAATATGGTGTGTTCTTTCTGATTATTTTGGGTACATTATTTTTATTGCAATTATCTATTTGGTTGAAATCTTTAATTTATCTTCTTACTATTGATTTAATTCATATTTACTGCAAGATATAAAACATTTTTGTTTTAGTTAAAGAATTTTTTAAATATCCAAATCCCCCCTCTTAGTTAATCTCTGGACTAGTTCATAAGGGCTTAACAACCCTAACAAACTTTCATGTCTCTCCTCATAAAAATTAGAAACTCATGTCAATCACTCCATCAAATCTATAACCAAAAATTTTAAATTCCTCGTTGTGCGAGTACTTTGCTTGCTAAAAATAGTATGATCGAGCAATCTGGGCTCACTAGGTCCTGCCTCCTCATCATCTCCTCCCTCCTTATATTAATCAATTTCTTTTCTTAGTGAGAGTGAAAATGGGTAAAATCTACTCATTACTAAAGTAACCTAAAAAACACATAGTGACTGAAAGGGAATAAACTAAAGAGAAGTGACCTAAACCTACTAAGTGGATCCCATAATGATATACATCAACGAATAACAAATTAATGTCCCAACATTTATGGAATAAATTAATTGGATTGCATAATTTAATATCATTCACTCACGAGTTACCTCAATAGTTTTTCTTTTTGTAAAAATCAGGTAGAGATAAAATTCTAAAAAGCCTTAGAAAGTTTAGAGAATTATGATGTTAGAATATTAATTATTTTCACTCTATCATTACAAACAACTCATTTCTGAGGACTAGTTAAAACTCTAAGAAGATCTTAAGGGGTCAGTAAGGGCTAGACTAAAAGAAAAATAATTATCAAATGCAATATACTTATGTTTGTAGATCATTTTAATGCTAGGGGCATCAAAGGGAACCCACTTACCCCTTACAAACATTTCCTATTAAGTATTAAATGCTTGTTAAAAAATACAAGTGCATACCACTTCTCTACCTGAACAAAGATAAAATCCTTTTATTAAATGAAAAGGATGCCCTTTTCTTGCTTATTTAAACAGGATGCCCTTTTCTTTCTTATTTAAACTTTATAGCTCATTAAAATTGGGTAAAACTTATAAGAGAATATGAAAACATATAAAATAGAGAGTATAAGGTAATGCAAAGCATGATAAAGAAAATAACCCTTCCTATTTATAAATTTCAATGAGCACTTTGGCGATGTGAAGTGAAGCACTATGGTGCTAAAAAAGACTATAGGATAGATGGTTACATTAGCACTGCAGCATGAAAGGACAAACGGCGTTGGTATTGGAAATTGAATTACCAACTTTTTGACTAAGGAACTATCATGGTATTTGACATGTATGAGTGTTGTGGTTCTTTTAAAAGACTATCACTATAGATAACCAACAACGTAATTATGATTTGAATTTATGCTATGAAGTGTAGGGCAGTGCTGCATTGCAATGCTAAAAAATGTGTCATGATAAAAATAATGAATGGTTAAAGTAGTGTTAAATCTAGTGTCTCATTACTATAAAAAATAATATTTATGTACCAAAACACTACATATAATAGTGTTGGAGTCCTATGGGAACATGAGGAGGATTGTGGTGCTTGAATATACAATGCTATGACATTACACTACAATGAATGTTTTTGAGACCTTAGCATAGCAGTTCAAAATTTAAATGCTATGACACTTGACATGAAAATGCTAGGGAACTCAAAATTCTAATGCTTTGGCGCTAGTTCAATTTTTAGCACGTGATATAAAATGCTCGAAAAAGTATTATTTGAATTTTGAACTTAAATTAATTAACACATAATAAACACATCAAAAAAAAATTTCCAGTACTAAATATTGAAAAAATTTTACTTTCTTTGCCACACATAATTTTAATTAAATTATTTTTTGGTTTCTTTTGTAAAATTTGAGTAAATATATATTATACTATCCAAAAGGATAGGCTACTTTTTAACTACAAAATTGGAAAGATAATCCCCTTATTCTTTTTCATGATTGAACTTAGCAAATGAAAATTCGATTCAGCCCTATGAGTAAAAAGATAATCACCTTATCATTTTAATCATGAAATTAAATCAATGAACTTATTCTCATAATTGAGCATCATAAGAAATATTTAATTCAACCCTAATGATTAAAATAACATTCATTTATCATTTAATCATGAAACTAAGTTCATACGTTTATTTTCATAATCAAATACTTAAGAAGTATTCAATCCACCACTAAAGGTAAAAAAATATTCACTTTTATTTTTATTATAAAATTAAACAAATGTTTAAATCTTAATCTTACGTCCAAAAAAATTTCCCTATCTCAAAAAAGAATTATGGTAGGATTTATTTTAATCTAGGTTCTAGACTTCATATAAGGGCATCCATTAGAGTTAATTGCATCCCCTATGAATATACTCTTGATTATTATTAAGACTAATGTTATGAAATTTATATAGATTTAAAGAAATATTTTAGCTATTAAGATTTCAATCCACAGGCTTTAGAATATAAATTCTAGTTTCATTTGGTATTTCACTTTAGATTTTAGATTATAGATTTTTAAGATAGTAGAACATGAAAGGAATGTGTAGAGTCCGAGTGGTGTATATTATATGGTCTTTTAATTATCTAGAGTGAGCTAGCATCTAAGAATTATATGCACAATCAATCTCCATATGAATTCAATATTAGATAGGCTCTATCTTTAGAATCAAGAAATTATATTTTATAAAATCATTATAATCAAGTCTCTAGAATATATAATTCATAGTGCAATAAAATGATGAATGAATAATATTGTATAAATAAAAATTTTATACATTTATAATTTCATAGTAATACTAGGGTTTGCTACAAACAAAAAGGTGGTACGGCACAACAAATAATAAACTTGAATATTTCTATAAATAAAAATGTTCATTTGAATATGATTGTTTATTTTTTGTCTTTAATCTTCTAGATAATGGATCTTCTGTAGTATTCCAAAAGATAAAAGTTTTCAAAGCAAAAAGAATCATTTCCTTTTCGAACATATAACATATATATATATATATATATATATATATATATATATATATATATATATATATATATATATATATATATATATATATAATCATTTTTTTAATCTTTTAGCACACATGACACTATACAACTCAATATAGCAATACAAAATTCTAAAACATTTATATTTGCATCATTGCCTTTACATTTAGTCCTTTACCTAGGTACAATCTTCTTTATATAAATATAAAAGAGTAGTTAGAAAAAAATATCTGAAGTGATGATGTGTGATTATATATATATTAAAAGCAATATACTACGACCCTGAAATTTCACTCTAATCTCTTATGAACTAAAAAAAATTTAAAAAAGCAACTAGAGTATAGAAAGTAAACATAAAAACCTGAATACCCTCTAAGAAAGACACTCCAAAAAAAATAAAAATAAAAATTACCAACCTATGCTAGGCTAGAGTTGGTTATCCTCATATACTATAGGGCTATGTATGGCTTGAAGAGTTTCTAGGTTTTGTAGTTTAGAATTATCGGAGCTTATCGTCCATTTGGTTATTTGGCCAAAGTTTTAAATTATTGATCATTTATATAAGCCATGTATGCTCTTAGCGAATATTATGTCAGTGTGAACATGACTCAATACCCGTAGATTTCACTCAAAGGGAAACAACTGTGTGTAAAAAAGAAGGTGTTTCAGGAGATTTGATGAGGGTTTCATAATTTCCTTAGACTTTTATTCACTTTGTTTATGCTTTTCTTCTACCTTATTGGTGGTTTTTTTGTTGTTGTTTTTTTTTTTTTTTTTTGTTGTGTTCATATGTTGTTTCATTGATTCTTTTTTTTTTTCCTCCACTAAAATTAGATTTGCATCCTTGTCTGGTTTTGGAGTTTTCCCTATTTGGAAAGAAAGCATGAAATGGATTATTGACTTCTCATCAATCTTAATCCAAACCTTTTTCTATTTCTTCTTTTCCTTCTTCTAATTATCATGCTTCATTCTCTGAAGGTGATGTCTTTGTTGCTTTTGAAGAATGGTGCCTTATGTTGTTAGGTTACTTTTTGGGTAAGAGACCTTACTTTGAAGCTTTAAATTGTATCATGCAAAAGGTTTGGAAAATGAAAGGTTGTTTTACTCTACTTGCTTTAAATGAGGGTTTTATTGCTGATGAAGTTTTCTTATCTAGAAGATTATGATCTAGTTTGGTCAGGTGGCCCTTAGTTTTCCAATGGAAAACAATTTATTATCTTGAATTGGTAGCCTCTTTCTTGTCCTAAATAGGAAGAGTTTATGTCCATTCCTTTATGGGTCAAATTTCATGATATGCCTTTAGATTACTGGATGACGTATGGCTTTTCTAAAATTGCATGTCTGATTGGGTTCTAATTGTTGTTCATTCTTTAACAACAGAGGAAACTAGACTTAATTTTTTAAGGGTTTGCACTTTAGTTTCTGAGGATTCGAGTATTCCAAATGAAGTTAATTTTTTAGTTTTTGGAAACATTTTTCCTCTTAAAGTTATTTATGTTTTGTTGCCCACTCCTTATCAAGACTGTGCATCTATTACGAATCTCTCAATGTTGTGCCCTTCCTAGCTGTAGAAGGCTCGTGAAAAGCCAGTTAATATTTGAAAACCTTTTAGGGGAAGAAGTAAAAGAAGCAAGGTTTGTAATGTTGCTTCAAGTTCTATAAGAACTCATTCTTTCAAAATTTCTAAGAATTTTTTTGTTCAAAAGAAAGATCAAGGATTATCTAATCCTTTATTACTTTATAATTTTTTATTAATTTCAAGCGAATCTTCTATTATTGATATTATTGTTAATGCTAATTTATTTAAAGTTGCTTGTAGTTTTTTGAAGTATTTGATTCTTGATTCAAAAAATTTGAAGGTTGTGTATAATTTTGTGGATAATTCTGAAAGTTTGGTAGTCTCTTCTTCGAATGAGACATTACATAATTTAAATTTTCCTTTAGAAGAGATTGCTTCTAATCTTAATTTAGTAATAATTTGGGTGATTCTAAGGATCTTTTTATGACTAAAACTTCTAATGATATTTCTGATTCTCATTATAAGTTTTAGGTGTCAGATTCTCTCAATAGTGATATCTCTGAGGATGTGAATATTTCTTTATAAGGGGTTCCTTCCTCTGTTATTTCAATTATGGATCAGTCTGATTTTAAAGTTCTATTACTACTAGTAAGTATACTATATCTAAAGTTGCCAGGAAGGCTTCTAATTGGAATGTTAACATTAATATCATTTCCTAATTCTTTTTTCTTTGAATGTGAGAGAATTTAATAGTTTGGATAAAGTTAAGGCTTATAGTGATCTTTTTAAATAGTTTAATGGTGAATTATTTTTCATTATTGAAGCTAAAATTAAAATTGATCTTGTTGGTAACTCTTGGTTTGATGCTGGACAAAGAATTATTCAATAAGAAGGTAGTTATAATAATTTTAGGTTTTCTATGACTAGTAGAATTTGGTTAAAGTAGAATACTTATTTTAATTCTTTTAATTCTATTCTTATTACTAGTATGCTTATTCATGGGATTATAAAGTTTAGTTCTGATTCCTTTTTATTATTGTAATTTATGTGTCAAATTTTGTTACAAATATAGTTAATATTTGGAATGATATTCTTAATCTCACTTCTAATATTACTTTATCATAAATTTTGATGGGTGATTTTAGTTGATGTTGTTTTTCCAATGAAACTTCTAGTGGTAATACTTTTTCTTATAGTAATTTTGGAGCTTTCAATCATTATATTTTTTTAATTATGGGCTTTTGGAGCTTTTGGTGCAAAATAGCTAGTTTCTAGGAGTTGCTTATTGATGCTTTTTCAAAAACTTGTGTTGATAATTCTAATAATAACCTTTATGGTAATCTTAAATTGCTTAAAGCTTTAACTAAACAATAAGATTGGGCTTCCTCTAAGCTTCTTTCTTCTTCTATTGAGAATCTTAAGAAGCAACAATGTGATTTATATAGTCTTATATTGAAGGACCCTTTTAATTAGAATCTTAATTTAGCTCTTGTTAATATGAATTTTATTTTTAAAGATCATCTTTCTCTTTGGTCTTCTTTGGTTTCTTAGCTGCCTAAATAAAAATGGATGACCTGTGGAGAAGATGATTTAGGGTTTCTTTATTCAAAAATTAGATGCAAGAAGAATTACAATAAGATTCATGTTATTTCTTCTTTCTAGGGATTATTATGGACCCTATTAAAATTATTAATACTTATGTGAATCATTTTAAAAATATTTTTAATTCTCCTATATTAGCTAGTTATACCTCTTTCAATATTCTTGCTGCTAATGTTATTCCAGATTGTTCAAATGCAACTTTGATTCTTTTTGTTATGGTATAAGAAATTAAAAACATTGTTTTTAACAATCAAAAAACTTCTACCCTGGGTCCTAATGGTTATACTTTTGAATTCTTTAAGACTATTTGGGAGATTATTGGTCCTACCTTTTGTAAAACTGATCATTATAATTCCAAATTTGTTGTTTTGCCAAGAGCTGCTAAATCTTCTAAACTTTCGCATATTCAAAAAAATAATAATACTACTAATGCCCCTGATTTCAGGCCTATCTCTTTATGCAATGTTCTTTATAGAATTGTAGCTAAAATTCTGTCTAACAGGTTACAGAGTGTTATGCCTTTTATTATTAGTAAAAGATAATCTAGTTTTATTAAGAAGAGGATCACTATGGATAATATCATTATTATTGCTGAACTTTTAAGATATTTTAATAACTCTTCTAAGGATAATTTTTTTTGTTCTAAAATTGTTATTCATAAGGCTTTTGATACAATCTCTAGAGATTTTTAGTCTCTTGGATGTTTCAAAAAGGGTTCCCTCAGATTTTCATCTCTTGAATTAAAGGATGCACAGAAAATGTTTATTGTATTGTTATTCTTAATGGTTCTATGTATGTATTTTTTTTAATTCTTTTTCAGATGTTTAGCAAGGTTGCCCACTTTCTCCTTATCTTTTTTGTATAGCTATGAATGCACTTTTAATATGTTGGATGGTTGCTCTAAAAATAATGGCTTTGAGGAGATTAATGTTGGTGATAATCTTATTTCTCTTCCTCTATATGAAGATGCTGTTCTTATTTTTTGGAAAGCTATTTTGGAGAATGCTAAAAAGCATATTAAAGATATCTTGGCTTTTTTTTGGCTGCCACTGGTTTATTTATTAATCTTGGTAAAACTCTTTATTATTTCTAAAGATTGTCATTTAGAAGCTACTATTATTTATATAGTTTTCACTAGAATCACTATGTATCCTTTAAAAACTTGGGTTTACCACTTTCTTGTAAGAAGCAGAATGTTGTTGATTTTCAAAATTTATTTAGCAGGATTACTATTATGTTGGCTAGATTGAAAGCTAAATTACTTTCTTTTACTAGGATTGTAAAATTCTTGAACTTTACTATTTCCAATATTATTTCTTATTAGATTAGGCAGATTACTTTGCCAAAATATTATTTTAAATTTATTAGAAAAATGTGCTATAATTTTCTTTTTCATTGTGATCCTACTTGTAGAAAGATTCATATCATTGCTTGGAATAAAGTTTGCAGGACTAAAGATGCTGGGGGATTGGTATTTTTGAACCTAAAGCTCTTAATTTTGCTTATAATTGTTTGCTTATTTGGAGAATCATTGATGACATTAATCCTTTAGGTATTTAGGTAAAGTTTAAGTATTTCTCTTTCTATAAGCCTTGGCAACAGTTAGTTTCTATATTCTGGAAGAATTTTTCTTCGGTTGTAAGAGATGTTAAAGGAAAGATTCAAGTTAATATTTTATGTAATAGTTCTCTCTCTTTATATTGGGATCCTTGGTGTTTGGGGAGGTCTGTTCATGAGGTTGCTCTTTCAGATAGTGTTATTTTTAGTTTAAATTCTATTTATATGAAGTTATAGTTGCATTATTGAATTTCTAATAGTTGCTTGAATTTGCCTCCTTCTTTGTACCCGACTGTTAGTTCTGTTTTATCTCAAGTTGTTATTACAAACCCACAAGCTTTGAACATTTCCTAGAATGGTGTTTTACATCCTTCCTTTAAAATGTTTTATAATGCATACTATGTTTCTTTTATTAAAGTGGATTGGTATATGTTGATTTGACCAAATAGAAAAGCTTTGAGATATTATTGTTATTTTTGGATGGCATTGTTAAAGGGGCTTAAAACTTCTGACATCCTGGTTTAGAGAAATCATAATGTCTATACTTCTTGTATCCTTTATTTGAAAGCAATTGAAAGTGAAAATAATCTATTTTTTTAGTATAATTATTCTTTTAGTATTATTTCTAACTTTTTGCCTCATAATTTTTTTCTCTTCAGGCCTAGTTTATAGCAACTACTGAACTATATATAGTCTCTTAATTATTATTCTCATGTTAAGAATTTTTTTGTATTATCTATTAGTTGTTTTATTTACTTTATTTGGAAAGAGACGAATTTGAGGAGGTTTAAGAATAATTTTTCTAACACTGATTCATTGAGTAGACTTATCTATTCTAATCCTATTACTAAAATTTCTTATTGGAAAATCTTTTCGTTATATTACAGGTTTTTTATCTAGGTAGTGTTGGCAACTAGATTTTCTTAAAACAACCTTGGATGGTCAATTTTTAACTACTGGAGGTTTGTTCTTCTTCTTGGTGTTTGGAATTTTTTTATTAATCTCACTTTTTTGTCCTGGTTTCTTGGTTTATGGAGATTTTCTTCGGTTTTTGTTGTCAATCGTAGGAGGTTTTGCAAAATTTTGAGCTAGACTAGATTCTTTTCTTTTATTCTAGCTTTAGGGGAGTTTGGTTTCTGTTACTGGGGGTTTGCTTCTCTTTTTAGTGCGATCCAAGACAGTGACTTAGTTGTTTTTGGCTCTATGTTTAGTCTTGGTTTTTGTTGTTGGTGGTTCATTTATCTATGGTACTCTATTATCGATTGTGTCTTGATTGTTATTGGCACTTTGTTTTACAGTGGAGTCTGCTCTTAGGTGGCTGCTTGATTTGGATGGCTGTTGTTACCCTTTCTTGTTTCATATTTTTGGAAGTTTGGTTATATCTACTGGGGTGTTCTATTACTTATGGGTTTTTATGGCAGATTTTATTTTCTCCTTTTAAGATATTTTTATTACTTTTTTTAGGTTATTGTTTGATGTTGTAAGTTTTTTCTTTGATTTTCTTACAAATCATTTGTAATCTCATTTAATTTTCCTTTTTTGGATTGAAATTAGACAAGATTGCCCCTATTTTTCAAAAAAAAAAAAAAATAGAATTTTTTATAATTGATTCGGCTTGTTAAGGTCTTTAATAAATGGTTTAAATTTAAGCATTTAATAATTTAAAGTTTTTGAATTTTATTTTAAAGTGGATTTTAATTGTTGCAAGTTTTAATTTTATATTTTTTAGAACATAGCACTCAAAAACTTATAAGTGTCATAAGCTACTGATTAGCAAGTCTTAGGCTTAAATTTGTAATACTACGAGTCCTCTAAAATTTTGGTAGATGGATAGCATAGTCTTTCATTTTAATTAAGTGTTTTAATCCTCAAAGCCTATAATCCAAAACGTGCTTTGCCTTCATAAAAATAATCAAGTACAAGTATGTGAAATCTATAATGTCTATGTATTTTATTAATAATTTTTAATTTAATTGAAATTTTTTATTACTTATTAATTATATTTATAAAATAATGTTTACATTCTATCAAAGTTCATTCATTGAATTGTGACAATTGGCACGAGGACCATGGCCTCCTAAAGACACATATCCCTGCATCCTGAGGTAGTTAAATCTTAAAACTTTATTGACAGTCTTTATTATTTATTTTACTATTGTTTATGTTATTTAGTTTATTATATTGATGATTTACTAAAATTTTGATTATTTTTTAATTAATTATATATATATATATATATATATATATATATATATATATATATATATATTAATGCATTTAACATTTGATCCATTTATAAACTTTTTTAATTTGTTTCTAATTTATTTTTTTTGACATATTGGATTTAATTATGAGTTCAATTCCTTTAAGTTTTCTCAATTATTATTTTTTTAAATAGTTATGAATTTTACAAGTTTAAAGTATTATTAAATATTAAGTTTGACCAAATAATAACATTTTGATTTATAGTGATTTTTAATGATTTTATATTTTTTATAGATACTAGACCTAGAGATGAGTCTAATGCCTTTAAGTTAGCTTAATTTGCATTTTTTTGAAGTTTATGAATTTTACAAGTTGTTGATTTTATGGAATTATTTAATTTTTTATATAGGTAGTGATTTTCTTATTATTGTATTAAATAAACTATATACCTCTTAAAATATTTCTCAAATTTTAGAGACAACTTCTAGGGATGATTTCAAGTGTTTGAAATTTATTCGATATTTTTTATATTTTTTTATTATTTATTTTAATTAAATAATGATTTTTATTAATTTTTAAATTATATATTTTTTGAATGATTTTTATTGGAATTTTATTTTTCCTATTCATGATTCCAATTTTGAATAATTTTACACTTAGAATGTATTCTTTAGATTTATTTTATATTTATATAAATTTAAAAAATTTCTAGGTAAAGTAATTACAACAATATCGGGTTTAGTAAATGACATACCAAATGACTTCAAAATAAAGTGAAATTTAAAACATAGGTACATGTGTACATGTTCTTAAAACTCACAAAATTTGTGCTCATCAAAGTCCCCATATGTTTCATTATAATTCATGATAGGTAAATTCATCTATACCTTGGATAATTTAATTTGGACAATATGCCTACTAGAGTTTTATGAAATTAATGGCAAGCTAACCCTTTCATATACATAAATTCACCACATAAAAAAGATAAAAGAAATCTATGTATTTCAAGAAATATTTTTAAAAGTTATGGCCTTGAAAATTTAAATCACAAAAATCTAGAGCACATGAGGACTCAAGAAAATTGTGTTAAGTTAATAACATGCTAAACCATCCAAAATTAAACTCAATTTGACACTGGATATTGAGAAAGTCAAGAAAATGTTTTTTGAGTGAAGCTATTCCTCTCATAATCCAATTGAAAAAAATATTAAAATTATTGTTTAAAATTACTAGGGCTTGATAGCTTTCCAATGAGCCTAAGAACAATATTTAGAGGAGATTTAGATTTTCTAAGATTTATTAAAGTTATAAGAATTTAATGCTTTTTAAATGAATTTTATTGAAATTGGTGGCTGTGAATGATTGGAGAGACAAATGGCTGCGGCAATGGTCTGTGATGGTGGGTTATATTTTTGAGTGAAATTTTTAATTATAAAAATTCTTAAGGCTTTATCTATATTAAAAATACTTTTGTTTTCTTTGATATAAAATAATAAACCCTACTTAATATATGCAAGTAAACGTGTCGAGTCAAGTAATAAAATGATTAAGTAGAGTGTCGATCCGACTAAAATAATTTTTTTTATGGAGATTCAATAACAAAATAAAAATAGTAAAATAACAGATACAATATGTAAATAAAGTATTTTTGACTCATGACTGTAAATTGCATATCTTTTTAAATGAAAATATTATTTATAAAGTGATGCAGAGCATATGAACCCCTAGGTCATGATCGAGCTTATAGAAGTGCGAAGGATATCTGTTGACCTCCTACATTTATATCATCTCCCTAAGAAGCTAGCATATTTTATATCCTATGTCTAGGTATGCAAACATATTATTTTAATTTTCCTTATTGTTCTTGCATTCATCCGTCGAAGCTATGACACTAGGTTTTAACTATATATATGGTCACTATATGCCTTAAATAAAGAAAAAGATAATATTGAAAATATCTTTTACCTTTAAAGAACAAGAATTTTCATTAGTACTTAATATATTCTCGATATCATCAATCCAAAATTATTGAATTAGCAAGATATGAGAGAACAAAAAAGCAAACTCATTTTTATTGAAATTATAGAAGAAAAAAATGCAAGAGAAATGATATCACCAAGAAGGATCAATGTATCTCCTCAACATTTTTTTCATCCTTTACATATAGATTTGCTCAAACATATAATAACATAACACTCTAACAATTGTATTTAAGTACTTACCTAAATTTTCTTAGCTGTAACCATAAGAGTGATTCAGAGAAGTACTCTAAAATGTATTGAAATTAAATAAATAACTGACCTCCCTTATAAACATAACACAATGACTATTTATAGGAAAGCATAATGTAGACAACTTGCTCTATGCATGGCACTGAAAGGTAAGTGTCGTTGTGCTTAACAACCCATTGCACTATTTAGTGAACAGTTGCATTAATTTGCTGATAGGTCATGTCCTTCTGAAGTTGAAATTCTGTAGCCATGACACTGCTGACTTTTGAAAACTGTGGCATTGGAATGATAATTTTAGCATTGAGCAATGATATATTATGTAGCTACTGCATTGTAAGAAAAAGAATATGACACCTCAAAGAAAACCATTTTGACTCTACAACGTTGTCCAATCGAGCTGTTGGCATTATATTGTCAATTTTGTGGTGCTCTGACAGTGCTTCCGTGGAACTACAACATTGATTTATCTGATACTGCAGTTCTAGATGAGACGTAGAATTTTATGACTTTTTAAAAATTTTCCTACACAATAACTAGTGCATCACTTTTTACTAAAAATATAATACATAAAATAATAGTTTATTTACACTTATTAAATTCTCCCCAGCTTAAGCTCTTGCTTATCCTAAAGAGAAAAAAATTATAGTTTTGATTAAATGATTAACCATTGTAAAAATGGTAATTTAAAATTAATAAAATATAGGATAATACATCAAGGTCTAGAAGTAAAATGAAAAAGTTATAATTATAGTTTGGAAAAAAATACTAATAATTACACTGGTCAATCATCCTTATTATTGATTAAATTGAATTTATAGTTATATATTTAATTATTAATTTTTTAGTTTTAAAATGAATAACATAGTTTAATGATTAGATATTATTAGTTATTAAAATTGAATCTTTCATTAGTTTACCACCATTTGTAATAGTTATCTTATTTTATCTTTAATGAATTTAAGTAAAAGATTCTAATCAATTTTATGCTTTTGACTGATAACAGTTTTTTTAATGCACTCATCTCCTCCTTTTTTCATATTTTAAAACTATATTTATAGTTACTTATTTTATGGAGTATATAATTAATAATTTTTTTTATTAATTTTTTCTTCATACTGTTTAAAATTTTAATGAATTTAATATAAGGATTTAACAAGATTGTAGAATTCCAAATTCAGGATGCTTATAATTTCAAAATATGATATAATCATATCTAATCTTTAATTCTATATTTTCATCTTTATCTCAAAACTTAATACATAAAGGTATAACTTATAATTTAAAATTAAATTAATAACTTAAATGGTGTAAGTTAGTTTCATATTTGCTTTGTTTCTAAGGTATGATGTATATAAATATACTCTATGAAGTATAAATAGTGTTCATTTGAGATATATTCTAGTGTTTTATTATTATCCTAATTTAAAATAATTTTTAATTATCATTTTTACTAAAATTAGATGAATATTTAGGATACAAAAAAATTATAATAAGCATGAGGTGAATTTTAATAAAATGTAAATAAAAGAAACACAAACAATAATTAACACTACACATGCTTTCATATAAATGATAAAAGGTGCATAAACATACGATAACATAACATAACATAACACATGTTATAAGATAAATAATGCACTAGGCATCTTGCATAACATTTTGAGTGGGTTGCCTCCCATGAGCACTATGTATTAAGTCTTTTGCCATACTATCTATCACAATATCTAAAAATAAAATAAACATGCTACCCAAAAAAGTAGCCTGCGAAATCTATAACTCTCTCTCTTAAAAAAAAAAATCCTAACCCTCCAAATAAGGGTCTTCCTCCTCCTCATGATCATCTTCAAGATGACTCTTTTCTTTAGGAACAATTATTATGTCCTCTGACCAGACGTAGAGCTTCATGCGGTCGGAGCTAAAATCGCGCCAAAAATTGAGAAATATCAAGCAAATACCAAGCAATACCAAACAATAATGAGGAATACCATCATGTCAAGACCCAATACCGAGCTATAACGAGTTATACAAAAAAAAAAACTGAGTTTTTCTCGGTATTTTTTTGTATAACTCGGTATTGCTCGATATAGCTTGGTATAACTTGGTATTGGGCCTTCACATGATGGTATTCCTCGTTATTACCAAATAATACTTAGTAATACCAAGCAAATACCGAGGTTTTTGGCGGGATTTTAGTGCCGACCGGACGTTCCTCTACTTACGTTCACCAGACCAATTAAAAGATCTTTCTCTAGGCTACCACATAAATGGTTAGTTAGTAGTTGTAGAGGGGATCATGTTGTTTATGATTTTCCACAAAAGAGCTACTCATAAACATACCAACAAGTGCATCATTAAAATATAAATTATATTTATAATAATGTTCATAATGGTCCAATCTGTGAGCCATCCTTCTATTTATCTAAAATTTCTAATCCCTGGTTTCCTCATAAATGTGAGTCACCTCTTTCATTTTCTCCTCAAATCAACAACCTGTTCTCCAAATATTTTGAGCTATGACACTCCTACTATTGCTAATACTTTCTAATTTATCAGATAATGTAGGCTCACTAAAATAACCTTCTTCATCATAATTTCAAGCTTGCCTATAACTTAAAATATTTCTTTTTGTGAGAACTTTAATAGGAAATAATAGTTCTTCATTATGTTCCCCCAAACCCTAGTTGCTCTACAAAAAGTACAAACAAGAGAAGTGTACCCTAACATGATGTGGTTTTTCTAATGATTTACATATGAGATGAAAATATAAGTTTTCCTACATCAATAGAAAACCTTATTTGATTTGAATAATTTAAAAGGGTGATGGGGGTAGTGGAATAACTTAAAATATTATGAAAATGATTTAGGTCTCTATCAATCTCTCAAGTATACATAGTTTTTCTTTGATATAAAATTATTAAAACCTCACTTAACATGCATAAGAATACGTGCCAAATAATATAATATAGTGATAGAGTAGAGAATTTATTCCATGAGGAAGAATGTCTTCTTATAAATACTAGAACATTCTACTTCAACTTTAATAATTATTCTTGTCAATAAAAAAAGTTTTGCTAGAAATTCAATCACTTGATTTAAATTTAGAAATAATTAAATGAAATAGTATTTAGAAAAATTATTTTGAATTGATGGAATATTAATGAAATATGTTTCTTAATGATTCTCTTTTATATTGATGTTATTCAGAGCATTTTCATCATCGATCGCTCAATCAAGTGTGAAGAGAGAAATGATAGATTAAACTCTTCCATCCTCATTAGCATTCTAAACTTGCATTGTCTGTCATCCTATGAAAATTTTATAAGAGTAAGTAAAGCGTGCACTATTAAAAACCACTCATGAAAATACTTCTCTATAAATTTGATATATAACAAACACTTTGTTTGTGCTTGCATAATTCCAATCCATGATATTTTTTGTGCTTGCTTTCCTATTCCTAGGTGTGGACCTCCGAAAGAGCACCGCGCGAATGGGTCGATTGGAAGGGACAGATTGGATCATGCATACGACTAACCATTGAGGATAGAGGCTTTCACCAACACACCCCGATGGGTAGTAATATACACGACCTATTCACGGGTTTCCCCCACCCGATACAAGAGTTCGAATGGGGTTTAGTAGATGTGGGACTGAGTTTCCCACGGGCGCAAGCCCCCGTGGTTAATTACATCCCAGGCCGGAGCCTGAGAAAACTCTTGATTAAGGATCATACATTATCCTCTCCTAAAATGGGATCGGTACAAGGGTATAGACTAGGAAATCCTACTCAAAGGGAAGAAAGGTCCGAAGGGCTGAATCATCATGCATGGCTCATACCAGCTTTCGGAGGCTCTAGGGCACTAGAGAGAAACTGGAAAAAGTAAAATCAAGCACTCAATCACATGCGTGAGAGAAGGATGGAGGTGGCGTCATCCTGTAATGCGGATAAGTAGGATTTAGGGTCCCTGAAAAGAAAGGACCTACCTACTATTTAAGGCTTACTACGAGACCGAATGTAGTAGCCTCGAATCCTAAATCTAGATTGGACTTAATGTTCGACACACACTAAGACCAGTGTCCCAGCTAATATGATGCAAAGATCTGGACTTATCCCGGCCTGGATTGGGGGAGCCAGCTAACCACCTAGTCATTTTAAAACCATGATATCAAGTCATTTATGATAGATGGATGGGTGGTACAGTTATTGGAAAGAGGACCGACATCTAGAGAATTTCCTAAGTGGTCTTGGACTTATGTTGGGTGAATGCCCCTAACTAATGCAATTAAATTTTAATTAAATTGATTTCTAATGCAATGCATGCTAGTTGAAATGTCAGCTCATGAATGCTTTGGATTTTAAAAACAGGCTTAGTATAAAATAATTTTTAGAAAAGACTGCGTCTCCCTAGGTCCGGCACTTCATCATCATAGGCCAGATTATCCGGACTCTACCCGTAGGCAGGGAGATATCTTATTAGAAGGAGAGAGAAGATGCAGTAATATGTAGAGTCCAACTCCTCCCCCTAACATTTACACTTCTTCTTTGACTGTAGAGTCCAACTCTTCCGACGATGAAATGATCGATATTCTTCAGCGTCCAGTCACTTCACCACCTCCCTATTCCGTAGGCTATGATTCACTACCTACTCTTCGTAGCCATTTGATACCTGAAGGTGGATTGATTATTGATATTAGCTCAGACGAGGAAGAGGACTTCCGACATCAGACTACTACCAGACAATCTTCCCCCCATCAGATACGCGGGATAGGAGTTGGGGGTTCCAGTCAGAGATCTTCCAACACTCCTGTAGACGATGTTGATAGCACAATTTGGGGTAGTCACAACCCCGTACCTCACTTATATGATACATTTAGGTCAGCCCGACCTAGGGAATGTCCCTCTGTACCCCGTAGTATAGGTGCACCACTGGGTCCTGTGAGACAGGATTTAGAGGAGACCGCTATGGATATAGAGGTCAGGAGTGCCCCTCGTTACTTTTCACCTACTGTAGAGAGCTTTATTGAGCGGGGTCTCGTTCGTTCCACTTGGCCCGACGAAGAGGCTCTACAACAGGCCCGAGTTTGGCGGACTGATTTCCCCCAAGATCTAGGAGGCGTAGGTTACATGGGGTTAAATCAGTCCAGTGATGCCAACATTCATGTCATTTCTCATGCTTATCCGGTTGTTTCTCTTGCCGATGAAGAAGACCCGGATAGTGAGGATGATAGGATACTTAATGCTCCACAAGAGTTTGAAGATGGCGCCACTTTAACCATGGACGAACTGTGTGAGGTAAACTTAGGCACTGAGTCAGATCCTAGGCTTATTTTTCATAGTGCCCTATTGTCTGATTCAGAGGCTCTAGAATACATCAACTTACTATCAGAGTTTAGAGATTGTTTTGCCTAGAACTACACCGAGATGCCTGGTCTAAATCCAGAGGTAGCAGTCCATAAGTTAGCCATTAAGCCTGAAGCAGTCCCTGTTAAACAAGCACCTCGTAGGATGAGGTTGGAAATTGAACAACAAGTGATCGCTAAAACCAAGAAGCTTATAGAAGCTGGTTTTATTAGGGAAGAAAAGTACCCAACATGGCTTGCCAACATTGTTCCAGTCCGGAAGAAGAGCGGACAGATACGAGTCTGTATCGACTTCCGTGATTTGAACAAGGCATGTCCTAAGGATGATTTTCCTCTCACCATTCCAGAGCTTATGGTAGATATAGCATCATCCTATAGCATCTTCTCATTCATGGATGGTTCATCTGGTTACAATCAGATAAAGATGGACCCCGAGGATGAGAAGTTTACCGCTTTTCGGACACCTATAGGTGTCTTTTGTTACAAGGTGATGCCCTTCGGTCTCAAGAACGCCGGGGCCACCTATCAACGTGCCATGACTATCATCTTTGATGAAATGATACATGAGCAAGTTGAATGCTGTGTGATGATTTGATCGTCAAAAGCAAGGTCCGCGAAGATCACATCAGAGATCTGCGAATCGTTTTTGAACGTCTACGCAAATTTGATTTAAAGATGAATCCTTTAAAATGCGCATTTGGAGTCAATGCAGGAAAGTTCTTATGGTTCATAATTTGCTACCGTGGCATTGAGATAGATCTCTCTATGATCAAGGCCATAGTAGATTTAAAACCCCCTAAGAGTCTTACCCAGTTGAGATCCTTTCAGGGTAAATAAGCTTTCTTGCGGAGATTTATCTCATATCTTTCTGGTAGGTGTCATCCTTTCTCCACACTAGTGAAGAAGGATGCCCGATTCCACTGGGATGAGAGTTGTCAGGAGGCCTTTGAGAGCATAAAGCGCTACCTGATGAACCCCCCTGTTTTAGCTGCACCTATCCCAGGTAGGCCGTTGATTCTCTACACTACGGCCCTGGATGAGTCTTTAGGTGCACTGTTGGCTCAAGAGAATGAGGAAGGCAAGGAGAATGCCTTGTACTACCTCAGCAGGTGACTAATACCTGCAGAGCTTAAGTACCCAGCGATAGAAAAGCAATGTTTAGCCTTGATCTTTGCGGTACAGAAGCTTAGGCATTATATTCTATCACATAAGATCAATCTGATCTCTTGAGTCAACCCATTGCAGTACTTGATGACCCGTCCGACCCTCTCAGGTCGTCTAGCACGATGGTCTATGATACTACTACAATTTGATATTACTTTTGTTCCTCAGCGGGCCGTCAAAGGACAGGCTCTAGCTGACTTTTTGGCCGATCACTCGATCCCTGCTGATTCCCTAACATTTACACTTCTTCTTTGACTGTAGAGTCCAACTCTTCCGACGATGAAATGATCGATATTCTTCAGCGTCCAGTCACTTCACCACCTCCCTATTCCGTAGGCTATGATTCACTACCTACTCTTCGTAGCCATTTGATACCTGAAGGTGGATTGATTATTGATATTAGCTCAGCTGAGGAAGAGGACTTCCGACATCAGACTACTACCAGACAACCTTCCCCCCATCAGATACGCGGGATAGGAGTTGGGGGTTCCAGTCAGAGATCTTCCAACACTCCTGTAGACGATGTTGATATCCCAATTTGGGGTAGTCACAACCCCATACCTCACTTATATGATACATTTGGGTCAGCCCGACCTAGGGAATGTCCCTCTGTACCCCGTAGTATAGGTGCACCACTGGGTCCTGTGAGACAGAATTTAGAGGAGATCGCTATGGATATAGAGGTCAGGAGTGCCCCTCGTTACTTTTCACCTACTGTAGAGAGCTTTGTTGAGCGGGGTCTCGTTCGTTCCACTTGGCCCGACGAAGAGGCTCTACAACAGGCTCGAGTTGGACTCTTCACCGAGGCTCGTGGATCGCAACTCTGCCTCTCCCTCTACCTCTACCTCCCCTGCCTCTACTAGGGGGAACGTCGTGCCTCACTGCCAACTGAGAGGGATTTCCATCAGAATGGGCAGTGGGAACACCTAGCTCGATACCAACCTGTGATGGACCCTGTACTGACGATTGTATAGGACCCTGTGCTGGTGGCTGCGTAGGACCCTGTACAACAGTATCAGGTATCACTGGGGACTGAGCAGGTGGAGCTCTACGAGTCTTCCGAGGTACGTAGTACTTGGCATCATCGTACATAGAGATCTCATGCATGGAAAAGGGCTGGATATCTCCAGGGATGATATACTCAACATCATTCCTCAGAAACTTCATACATTAGTGCAAGGTAGAGGGCACCATTCCATACTCATAGATCCAAGGCCTTCCTAAGAGAGCCTTGTATGAAGTATCAGCCTCAATCACATGAAACTTTACCTCAGTTATAAAATTTCCAAATTTTAGAGGCAGGATAATAGACCATAGAGCTCGCTGGCCTTGGTCATTGAAGCCTTTCAACATGATCTTATCGGAAGTGAGCTTCAAATGACCTAGGGAGAGGCTCTTCAAAGTTTCATGGGTTAGTATGTTTACTGAAGCCCCTTGATCTATGAGGACTCTATTCAACTCATAACCATTGACTTCAGCAGTGATATACAAGGGACGATTGTGCTTAGTGGTCCCTAACAGAAGGTCACGACTAGAGAAAGTGATGCATGGCATGTTGTACAAATGCCATGCCCCATCATCAGTGTCAGAAGTAAAGAATGCCTGATATGTCTCTGGTTCAAGCAGGGCTTTTACCAGTGTCTCTCTCAAGTCGGGTGACAACATCAAAGCATCATAGACACTAAGAAGGGAAGGAATTTTCCTTAGGTGAGCCAACACATTGTAATCAACTTCCAGCTGATGGACTTTCCCTTTCTTCTTAGGCTGCTCCTTGGAGGAAGGGATTGGATCATCCTGCTGGGTAATGATATTCTTATCTTTTGTATTTTTAGCCAACCTGGGTGGAAGAACCTTCCCTGAACGCAAATGAACTTCCTGTATTGAGTCATCCTCAACAGGAGATTCCTTTGGTTCAGGGGTGGTGGCAGGTGTTGGTTCTAAGGCAAGTACGGGGTGTGGGTCCTCGGACTCATCATTTGAATCCACGTAACATCCACCCTCTGGAATTGTAAAAATAGGTTCTTCATCAGACTCAAACTCATCATTAGAATCATCCATATTATAGGAAACATGTAGTACTGAGGAAGAGCGAGTGCTGGAAGATGAAGAACTAGGAGTAACAGTAGAAACGTAAGTAAAAGGTACAGAAGACCAAAAGTACTCAGAATCGTCTTCTATTTTTATTTCCTCATCAAATGAAGGGAGAACAAAGTCCTTCAGCGTAAGTGCTGGAAGGAACCCTGTCTTCCCCTCTACAGTTATAACCTATTTTTCTCTTTCATACATTTTTTTATTACATCTAGAAGAAGGAAAAGTAGAAGAGGAAATGTACTTATCTAGCACTACAATAGAAAGAGAAGAAGAGGAAGAAAGTGCTGGTGTGGTAACTATAGCGGCAACTGTCGACTTGGCCTGAGGTGGCCTACTCTCAACTGCCTCTGAGCTCTGAACTGCTCTGTCTATCATCCTCCCGGTCTTCCTGGAAAGTGAGATCTACCAATCATCCTCAAAACTCGTGGGTAAACTGCTAGTAGTGCCCTGAGCATCACTCTGACAATCACTGGGGCTGGAGACTAGCTGAACTGTCTGAGGGGCCTTGCCTTTGGGCTGCACTAGATCACTGTCCTGAAGACGTATCTGTCCTGTGATCATCAGTCTCTCTACTCTATCCTTGAAGACATATCAGTCTTCCAACACATGTCCGACATGTCTGTGGTAAGTACAGTAAAGGGGGTGCTCAGTCTGACCCTCATCCTCTGCTCTACTGCTCTCGAAGAATACCAACAGGTTGTTCTTAGTAAGGAATCTAAAAATTTTTTTCACACTCTCCCTCTTAAAGGGATATTCCTTCTAAGCTTCTCCTACAGGTACTGCTGACTCTCTGGAGTTCTGCGGGAGGTCCTGGGCTGTCCCCCTAGCTGGTCAACTGAGTAAGACCTGCTGGCTGAGTGTGGCTGACTAGCTGGTCGTGGCTGACTAGCTGGTAGTGGCTGCTGGGGTACTGAAGTGACTAAGGGCTTCTTGCCCTTATCTGATGGTATCTGAGTACTGTGAATCTCTCCTCTCCTAGGTGGAGGTGCCCCTGAAAACTCCTGCCGCTGAGGTCTGCGCGAAGGCTGACTCTCAACCTTAGGAGGGACTACAGCGGGTATGCTGTCCTGTAAGATGGTGACCTTGGTGAGGAGCTTCTGAAAGATTCTAATGGTGAAACCCTTCAGGTATGGTGCTATCGGATCATCTATATTCTTCAACAATATCTCAACTGCATGCTGCTCCTGTAACTGTGGCTCGCACTGCAAACTGAGATTCCTCCACCTGACTATGTAATCTATGAGACTCTCTCTGGGACGCTGCCTGGTCACCACTAGCTTTCCCACTGTAACTCTGTGCTTCGTACTGACAAATCCTTACACAAACAACTGCTCCAGCTCTGTGAAGGTCCTGACTGAGTCGTTGGGGAGGTCGGCGTACCAAGCAAATGCCACCCCCGCCAAGCTGCTGACGAACAATCTCAACATCAGGGGATCACTCCCTCCTATATTGCAGCATATTGCTCGGTACTGAGCTATATGCTGCCTCGGGTTCCCAAACCCATCAAAAACTCTGAACCTAGGAGGGATGAAACCAGGGGGGTAAGGCTCCTGCTCGTACTCTACTGGGTAAGGATGCCCCCTGCTGACTGACTCTCCAGTCTTCCTGGAGGAAATGGCCTGCTCGACCTTCTGGGCAATCAAATCCTAGATCTGACCTGCTGACATCTGAGCTGGCTGACTCTGAACTGAAGTAGTGTAAGGAAGTACCGTGGGTGGTGTTGGGACTGCTCTCTGGACCCTGTCCACTCCTACGGGGTCTACTGTAGCAGGTGGTACTACTGGCTTCTCTCTGGAGGTACTGGTAGCTGCTACACCTATCACCTGAGGCATCGCCCCCAGAGCTGTCAACTGTGCTGTCATGGCTGCCATGGCTCTGGCCATTTCCGCCATCTCTGTCTACAAGTGTATAACGGTAGCATCTATGTCAACTGATCTGGGAGATCCACCCACCTCGGGCTCTCCCTGCTCATCCTGGTCCTCGGGCTCTCTCTCATCCGAGTGACCTCTCCGGGTAACCACACAAACCCGGTGTACCGGCACATCCTCATCGGTATCTACTAGTGTATCTTCATTGTCTAAAAAGGCCTGTCACATCGCCTCTATGTACGGGCTCATAGGAGAAGTGATCCTATGAGTACTAGGGGCTAACTCTATCTCGATCCGTACTGGCGATCTGTCTAGGGTAGAAATTGAATCATCGTCAACTGCCATCAGGACGGCCTCAGACCCGGAAGGAACTGCCAAATCCATCTGATCAACTGCCTCATCTGGCTGCTCTGTCTCTGCCAGTGGCGCTAACTCAACTAACTGAACAGGGTCGACAGGGGTGTCCGCCTGTCGACGTCTCCACACCCATCTGGTACGACGGGGCACTGTGCTGGCAGCTGGCTGCTCCGCTACTGTCACCTCTGAACTGACCTGAGGCCGTGTAGGCTCCTGCTGCTGTCTCCGTCCTCGACGACGTGGGCATCGTCCTACAATAGGAGCCCCTGCTGGTGGCCTAACTACTGGAACTACAGGCTGCTGGGGTGTCTGCCCCCTCTGCCAACTGTAGAGTCTCCTCGCAGTCTGCCTCCATAATCGAAAGGTAGCCCGAGAAATCTGACGGAGTAAGCCTTCCCGACTGACAGGCCCTCTGCCACGCGCTAGGCGGACGATGTTCCGAATCCTCTGGGTGAGGGCTCAGACACTAGCATCCATGTGTAACCTAGCTCGGGGTAGAGTAGTGGCGATAGGAGGGGCCGTCGCTATACGGGCAACATCCTCCTCATCTCCACTATGCGCCAGTGGGGAGAAGCGTCCTCCCTGAACTGCCTCCAACTCAGGGGCTACCATCACCTCTGGAACAGGCACAACAACAACTGGACGTGGCCTCCGCTTCCTGGGAGCCACTCTCCTCTGCCTCTGAACTATCTCATCATGAACGATGGCATCTGCCATCCGCTGCCTCTCTGCCTCTGACGCAGCTAGACGCAACCTCCTATTCCTATTCCTCCTGGCCCTTCTCCCAAGGCCGGAGGTGGAGGTCGAGGGGACATCTGAACCCACTGCCTGGGTGGCAGGGAGAACAGGAACAACTGGAAGTGCCGGGGTCTGCCCAGCAGTCTTGGGGTGAGAAAGTCGGGCGAAAACAGAAACCTGACCAGTGGAAGGCGAAGGCACCTCGGTCTGGGCACCCCTCTTCCTGGTGGAAGTGGGAGGGGGAACCCAAACACAAGGTACTTTTGCTGGAACAGCGGGAGTAACAGTAGCAGCAGGCTACCAGCGCTGAGGGGCCGGAGTAACCTGTGCTGCAGGAGCGGTAGGCACTGGACGCCGGACCACTGGACAAATAGGGGGAACTATAGCAGGCTGCCGGCGCTGAGAGGCTGGGGCAACCTGTGCAGCAGGAGCGACAGGCACTGGACGCCTGACCGCTGGAACAGGAAGTGGCCTAGGCACTGGTCTCCTAGCCACAGGGCGCACTGGCTGCGCAGGAAAAGGAACAGGACGTGGTGCTCGGACTGGGCGCCGAGCAGCAGGACGTCCAAACGGGCGCATGACTGCGCGTCCTCTCCTCTTGGGAGGAGAGAATGCAGCAGCATCCGTCGGGGTCGGCCCGCCAAGAGTGACGAAGGCCGAGTAAGTGAAGGAACCAAAAGCGATTCCTCTCACTGGCGGACTAGCGAGCAGGGACTCAGGGAGAGTCACCTGCGCGTCCGAACCAAAAGCGAAAGTAACGAAAGGGGCTGAACGAGTCATGGCACTGCTACCAAGAAAGGAAAGTGAAAAGGTCAGTAAGAATGTAAATCAAGAAAGAATGGACGAGTAAGGATTTGATAGGATAGATAGGAATAGATAAAGGACGGAATAGCCTGCTAGGTTGGAAAGAAGTAGAGTAGGGAAGAAAACCCTAGCTAAGGGAAAGGAACCCTAACTAAGGAGAGACCCTAACTAAGAGTGGGACGGACCTAATCTAAGGAGTACCAATCCCGGAGTACACATAAGAAAAGATAATATAAGATTCAAAGATGGAGAGAGAAACTGGTCCCACCGTGGTCGCCAGAAACCTGTGGACCTCCGAAAGAGCACCGCGCGAACGGGTCGATTAGAAGGGACAGATTGGATCATGCATACGACTAACCATTGAGGATATAGGCTTTCACCAACACACCCCGATGGGTAGTAATATACACGACCTATTCACGGGTTTCCCCCACCAGATACAAGAGTTCGAATAGGTTTAGTAGATGTGGGACCGAGTTTCCCACGGGCGCAAGCCCCCGTGGTTAATTACATCCCAGGCCAGAGCCTGAGAAAACTCTCGATTAAGGATCATACATTATCCTCTCCTAAAATGGAATCGGCACAAGGGTATAGACTAGGAAATCGTACTCAAAGGGAAGAAAGGTCTGAAGGGCTGAATCGTCATGCATGGCTCATACCAGCTTTCGGAGGCTCTAGGGCACTAGAGAGAAACTGGAAAAAGTAAAATCAAGCACTCAATCACATGCGTGAGAGAAGGATGGAGGTGGCGTCATCCTGTAACGCGGATAAGTAGGATTTAGGGTCCCTGAAAAGAAAGGACCTACCTACTATTTAACGCTTACTACCAGACTGAATGTAGTAGCCTCGAATCCTAAATCTAGATTGGACTTAGTGTTCGACACACACTAAGACCAGTGTCCTAGCTAATGCGATGCAAAGATCTGGACTTATCCCGGCCTGGATTGGGGGAGCCAGCTAACCACCTAGTCGTTTTAAAACCATGATATCAAGTCATTTATGATAGATGGATGAGTGGTACAGTTATTGGAAAGAGGACCGACATCTAGAGAATTTCCTAAGTGGTCTTGGACTTATGTTGGGTGAATGCCCCTAATTAATGCAATTAAATTTTAATTAAATTGATTTCTAATGCAATGCATGCTAGTTTAAATGTCAGCTCATGAATGCTTTGGATTTTAAAAACAGGCTTAGTATAAAATAATTTTTAGAAAAGACTGGGTCTCCCTAGGTCCGGCACTTCATCCTCATAGGCCAGATTATCCGGACTCTACCCGCAGGCAGGGAGATGTCTTATTAGAAGGAGAGAGAAGATGCAGTAATATGCATGCGACCCCGGACGATTTCGGCAATTCCCTAGGTTCGTTGAGTTTCTATATTATTTAAAGCCTAAATTTTTAGAGATTAATTACGAGTAGAAGAATTTTATATTCCTTAATGAGCCTAACGGAATCCAGGCGAAAATAAAAGCGGCATGCAAGAAAGAAACCTATAAAAAGCAGGTAATTCTACTGCGCAATCAGGTAAACACATCAATATAAATCCAACAAATAAAATAAATGTCCATAGGCCAACTGCCCTTTAATTACAACCCAGGGTATGCAGAAAAGTAAAGTGGCCGGGCACCACTACCAACAACCCGGATTTCTAAGCCTATGACAGACGCCAACAACTTTGAGTGGGATATTGGGTCTTCAAATCTTTAGTCTCTTGGATATCTTCTCCTTGGACTCCTTGGATCTCTCCTCCTTGGACTCCTTTGAAATCTCCTTGGATTCGTCGTGGCTTGAATATCTAAATGAAGAGACAATTCTCCCCAGCAGGGGTGTATTGCCTTTTCTCTTTGGATATCTAAAGCCATCCAGCTCGATCTTCCAAATGGAAGAAAACTCTCCCCTTAGGGATGCCTTCTTCTTTTAGAATCTAAGTTGGATAAGAATATCCCAACTCATAGTTGTTTTCACAACTCTTAACAATTATTACAAATATTACATTAATTGAAAAGCAGAAAAATCTAAAAGGACTTGCATGGTTATCCTAATAAAAATCCCAAGCAGTTCATATATATAAAAAAAAAATGCTAACACCATTGACCCTATGCCAAGTCATGCTCTTAATTTTGAGGGCTAAGCGCTCCACCTGTGCAGTTATAATTAATTTAGCCTTCATTTTTATTTAGGGGGAGCTGAACAACCACCTGCATAAAACACATTATTAGAAATCACGACATTGCTCCCCCCTTTTATCAGCATGAGCATGGCCACCTACACGGAAGAACAGTATATATATAGCGCTCCTAACCTATGGGTAAGTCTAACGCTCACATCCAGAGTGCAGAAAAAGTAAGCAAACACACCAATCATTTTTCAAACAGCATGCAGTGAAATCCACAGAAAGCTCCGGCACACAGCAGAAAAGTAAAACCCAGCGGCCTAACCTAGATCTAGAAGTGGTGCCCTAGCAAACCATTCTATATGTGTGTAAGGCTAGTGTGGTTTGGATAAATCCTAATATGGGTAGTTAGTTAAAATTGTCTAAAGTTCAAGTCTATTGAAGGCCAGAAAAGGAAATTTTTGTTGAAATTTAAATATTAGTGAATTGGGGTGCATTTTAGTTAATTCAGTTTGTTGATCAGTTTTAAGAACTTAAGGTATCCATATTTGAAGTTTAAATCGTATTAGCCAATTTTAGAAAGTCCTGGGTCCTCCTAGGTACTAAGCTAAAGGTCCAAAAAGTCATTATGGGAAATAGGCTAGGTTTGAGTCTCCTATCACTCTAGGAAAATACTAGACCTTAATACGAGTAGTTAGACAGGTAGTAGGCTGAAATCGGAGTTCTCTGGGCAAAGTTATAAATTTTCTAAGTTTCGGGCCCTAAATGAACTACGGTTGACCAAAAAGTTGACTTTCTAATCTAAGCCAATTTCTGGAAACCTAAGATTTTTAATAAATACTAGGCCCTAATTGGAGTCCAATGCAAGTGAGTTTGCCTAATTTGGAATTTTCTACAATTAGTTATGAGTTTTCTAAGATTGGGGTATTTAGGGAAATTTTCTAAATTTCCTAACAAAGGGCCTTTTTTACTGTTTTGATCCAAACAAGCTCCAAACTGATTGGAATCACTCCCAAAGATCAGGGATGACCTAAGAAAGTGTTCCCAAGTGTTTGGAGAAAATTTGGAATTTTTAATAATTTTTAATGATTTATTAGGGGCAAAACGGTAATTTCCATCTATGGTCAAATTAAGGTTAAACCTGGAGTCAAACTATGGAGCCCTATTTATCTAAGGTCAAGGATCAAATTCTGGTCAGTTCAAGATATTATGGGTAATTTTCTGACCTAATATGTAATTATTGTAATTTCCGGAAGGTCTCGGGGCCTTAATTAGCAGGTTAATTATGGTTGGTTAGCTAAGGGCTCTAAAAGCTCCTAAAAATTTCTAGAAAATTCATGGAGGTTTATGATGTCACTAAGTTTAAATGTTGAAGTTTTCATGTCAATCCGGGATCTATCCTAGCTCCTAAAAAACTTCTAAGTTCGCTAGACAGGTCCTTAATTTTTGTCCTTAGGGTGTCACTACGTTGTAGGAGTTTAAAGTGGTGTTCCGTCTAACCCTTCAGGTAATAAATGCATGGGAGTACATAAATAAAATAAACATGCCATGTCCTTAGATCTAGGAGAGCCTAAACTAAGTGGTGGTAGTGCGACCTACACATGCAATCTACGAAAGATAAAAAAAGTAAAGACACCTAAAGAAAGGATTAGTGAATGATTGGGACACAATCACCCACTAATTCACTCCCCCACAATTGCTCTTCATTCATAGAACCCATGTTTAAAATTTCATGAAGCAAGTCTCCCAAGGTTAAGAGATTTAATATATAAGTAGTTTCAAAGTAGTTTAAAAATACTTAAATATATATATATATATATATACATAAATTTTGGAAATTAAGATAATTAAAAATAGGTTGGATTATAGTAAATAGGTATATGGGCGACTTGCTGACCACTCAATCGAGACCTCGCAACGATTTGAAAATAGTTTGTATCTTGAAAATAGTTGTTATATTAATATATAAATATCAAAATCCCCAAATAATTGTATCAAAACAGGAATCTATTCATACAGCCAAAATCAGAGGCTGTAAATGGTTTCAGAACATAAAGCTCGTCTTTCTGAAGAGAACGAGGGGCTATACGCGAAAATCTGATTTAAAACGGGAAAGATACGAAATTTACAAGCTTAAATATAATAAAATAATATTTCAAACTAATACAGTTTTGCTGTATTTGAAATGACAGAAAGTAAAGACAAAATTTTCATCTGAAAATAATTTAAAAATATGCAAAATTCAGAGTACATCCAAAAGAAGGTGCTGTGCGTCGACAGCGGACTTAAAACGACAAAGTTATGTAATTTCGAAGTTTAAAGGGGAATAATTAAATAATTTTAAAATAGGGCAGCTGGCTGTTTTGAAAATAACTGCACACATACCCAAAAATTTCAAATAAAACCAATTCCAGAATGTGCAGAATCTAAATACGTTCAAAACAAGACGTTGTGCGTTAAAATCGGGTTTAAAACGAAGAAGTTATGCAACTTAGAAGTTTTAAAATCAATAAATGGGGTTTAAAATAATTTGAAATAAATAATATTCATAAAATAGTTATTAAAATATCATAAAATAATAATTTAAGAACTCTGAAATCTAAAGTAATTTTAAAATATGTAAAAGGAATAATATTTTATTAATTAATAATATCTTAATTAATTTAACTAAATAAAATAATTTTTTTTAAAAAATAAGATTTAATTATAAAAAGAAAATATGTTTATATACATATTTAAATAATAATGATAATAATAATAATGATGAAGAATAAACTATTGACCTAAAATAGTAGTAAGTATAATGGATAATTATAATTAAATATTAATATAATAATATATATATATATATATATATATATATATATATATATATATATATATATATATATATATATATATATATATATATATATATATATATATATATAATATAATATATTTAAATATAAAAAAAAAGATTTCACTATTTTTTAAAATAAATGAATATATAATTATAATTTTTAAATAAAAATAATTTTAAATTTAAGAGGATGAAAATCCGAGCAATTCGGTATATTATACGTCAAAAACGGAGTGAAAACGAATTTTCTACGAATTTTTAAAGCTAAAATAGGTTTTAAAATAATTTTTTAATATTTATTATTTAAAAAACGGGCGGCGGCTCTGTGCGGGACACGTGGCCGGCTCCGGTTGGCTCCCGCGGTTCTGCGCAATCATTGCCAATGATTGCGCCACCGCGCAATCATTGGCAATGATTGCCGCGGTGTTGGAATCAGCGCCGATCCACTTATCCGAGTCAGCGGAGCGCCGTGACCGTCGGATCGGCGCAGCTTGATCGAGCGGCTGGGATATCGCCACGTGGAAGGCGGGACCGTGGAAGGGAATCGCGCGGTCAGGCTAGACCACGGATCGGATCGATCCGCGCCGTTGATCACGCGATCAACGGTCCAGCAGATGCCTGGCTCCAGCTTACGACGAACCGAAACCCTAAATCAAAAAATGCTTCGTTCTCCCTCGATACTCAACAAAATTTCAAGAAATTTTAAACACAAGCCCTATGTATGAACAGAAATCTTGGGGGAATAATTATTCTCCGTAATATTCACTATGAAGAGAACCATTTAACCCTAAGTGATCTAGCTAGGGTTTGAGATTATACCTAAAATACTCGATAGAATCGAGGGATTTCTGGCTTGTTGCACTTGTAGACTGTCCACGCTCCTAGTTGTAGAAGAAACCACAAGCTCTCGACGTCTGGATCAACGGGAAAACTCCTTGGAAGTTCCACGCTCTCGGGTCGCCGGAGAACTCGCCGCCGGCGGCTTGGGGCGACCGGGATCTGATCGGGGATGGAAGTGGAAGTCTCTAGGAACCCTCACAAGAAATCTCAGAGCAAGAAGAGGCCTAGAGCACGAGCAAGAAAAAAAAGATCCCAAAATTGCTTTGGTTTTAGGTATTTAAAGCCTTAACCTAATGCCAACGGCTAAGATCTAATCCTAAGGTGATTTGGAGGGAAACTCATCAGATTTGGCCGTGGTTTTGATTTCAAAACGAAAGGAATTCATTAGAGCATTAATTTAGGCTTTAAATGGGCATTAATAGGTGATTTTGACTTATTTAGGGCTTGATTTGACCAAGTTAAAGTTTGACTTGGTCAAATCAGTCAAATAAGTCAAAGAGAATGAGAGGTTGAGCTTTGGATGGGTTTAAATAGGTTTAACTTTAAATTAAGCTCAAATTAATCAAATGAGTCAACCTGGGTTGACTTGGTCAACCAGGTTGACCCTGGGTACAAAACTGGGTCCAATAGGTCAAGTCTAACCCACTGAGTCCAGTGGTGAAGAGAAATCGAGCCAGGGAGCTTTGGAATTAATTTTAGATCAAAAGGAAGTGTTTAGGTCAATATGGGTCAACCCTGGTTGACCTGGTCAACCAGGTCAACCCAGGACCTGGGTCCGGGCTCAACAGACTCAGTTTGACTCACTGAACCTATTGGAGAGGGTCTTGGGGTCTGACTTGGTCAATTTGACCAAGCCAACTCTCCAAGCCCAATTCTGGGCAAAATCGAGGTCAACACTAGGCTCTTTATTATACCTAATATTAACTAAATATATTTCCACTATGTGCATTAAATGAAGACCTGGTATATTGAAAATATCATGAAATTATTAATGAAGAGAACTTATTAGTACTCAATATTTTTTTAACACCGTCAATAAAAAACTAGAGAAACTAGCTAGACATTTAGAATGTTTTGTCCACAGCACCATAGAAGGCATCGCTAGAGTGGCAAGACATTAACATTACAGTATAGTTTTTTTTGTATAATAAAAGAGGGAAAAACATAAGGGGGTCATTTTTTTGTTGTAATTTTCAAATCCTTATTTGTAGGAAGGAGTCATGAAAAGTGCAAGAAGAAAAGGATGATCCTTTTGTGGATTGGAAAAAATAATATGTGATTGAGAAATCCTGGTTATATCTTTTTCACATTTATTTCATAAACTCTTTAGTTATTTTTAAATGAAATTCATGTTTGTTATGTCAATCATAATGAATCTATGTGGTTAGATATCTTATTCTAGATTTATTCTATCAAATGGTGAAGTATGTGTCAATATATTTGGTCATGTTAGTCTAAACTTAATTTTTTATGGACTGGCAACTCACAAAATTTAATATGTAGCCAAGGTTGTGAAATCGGACAAGACAACAAACCGGAAAAAGGAGAGGTTCACAGTTTTACCGGTCGAAGTGGGGTCGAATAAGATGACATAATAAATATAATATTACAAAAAATTAATAAAATTAACATAATAATTATGCCAATTTAATCTTAAAAATTCATAATTCTAAGATTTTTTAGACTAAAGAATAAAATAAATTTATACATATATAATATTTTACATAGTTTTAAAATTAAATATAAATAATTATTATATTTATTTTATATATTTAAATATAAATAATTATTTGTTTAAAATTTAAAAAAGAATATCTCAAATCTTATATTTTAATTTATATTTAACAAAATTTAGTTTATATATAAATATATATTTTTTATAAATAATTACTAATTTATATTATATATTTTGGTTTAATTTTACATCTATAAATTATATAAAAATTTCACGTTATAAAGTTATATATATATATAAAGTAGTACAATATTATTTTTTAAGATTTTTTATCCTTCATAATATAAATTAATTTAACATTTAGATATAAATTTTAGAATTTTTAAAATTATAAATAGCTAATTTCTATTTGAATAATTATAAATCAACAAAAAGCTTTATATTTAAGAACTTAAAAATTATTATGATTATCTTTTATTTGAATATTCTATACTAAAATTTTCCAACCAATTCTTTTAAAAACTTCCATGATGCACACATTGTTAAAAGTTTAAAGTAGAAACTACTTATTGTTTAGTCCCACATTACTTAGGAGCTTTATAATGTGTTATTTATGAAATTTCTAATAAGGTTAATAAAAATAGAATTAAAATAAAAAAATAATTGCAAAATATTATAAAGAAACTTTCAATTGTTATCATAGGCCTAAGAGATATCAAGTTTCAGGATCATATTACCACCCCTCACCCTGACATCTAAATCATGGCAGAATTTTTGAGCCAACAAGATATTATCAGACAAAGCTCAACCTTTAACAAAACCCATTTGAATGGGTGACATAATTTTAGGAATAACAATAGTTAAACGATCCATAATAATTTTACGAATCAGCTTACTAAAAAAAGTTCAAATACTAATAGGACTAAAATCATTCCTATTACTAACATCAATACCCTTAGGAATAAGAAAAATAAAAGTACAGGTAAAAACTTTAGGCATAGCATGAACAACAAAAAACTCCATAAGAACAAAGTAAAGATCATCACTAATAGTAGGCAAAGCTTTTTGAAAAAAAATAGTGGTAAACCCATCTAGCCCAGCCATAGAATCACCATTTATTTCGTATACAATATCTTTTAATTCATCAAAAGAAGGGGGGTTAGAAAGGAAATTATTATCCTCATGTGAGATTAAATTGGGAATAATATAAGGATTCTCAATATTCCCAGGGGTAAAATCCTTGTTAAGATGATTTTGAAAGTGCTGCACCGCCAACATAGCACTTTCTTAATATTCTTTGTAACAGACCTAACCTCATGTTTGATTTTGTTAATTGAGTTTTTATCATGCTTCCTTTTAACCAAAGCTTGAAAATACTTAGTGTTATCATCACCTTCCACAAAATGCTTCGCAATCGCTTTTTATTTCTAAAAATCTTCCTCTTGGGCTTATAATTTGAAAAGGCTCTCCATAGCCTCTCTTAGTAAAACAAAATTAGCATCAGAAGGTGTCATTTGACAATTAACTTCAACATTATTAACTCTATCTTCCGCACTTAAGATATTAGCAAAGATATTTTTAAAAACATTGTGATTCCACCAATTGGGGATTTGTTTCAGTCTTTTCAATTTAAACCAAAATCTTTTCATTCCACAGATAGAGTTATCAGGATGCAAAGTGGTAAACCAATTTTCTTGAACCACATTCGAAAAGGAATCATGAAGTAACCATATATTTTGAAATCTAAATTGAGGAAAGGAATTCACCTGTTTAGTGTTAAGCCCAATTAACAAAGGAGAGTGATCATAAAGTGTTCTGCTAAGATGCTCAACATAAATATAGTTAAAAGAGTTAAGCAAGCTATCATTAAGTAAATTGCGATCTAGTTGTTTCCATAAATGACCATTGTTCCAAGTAAATTTGGAACTAGAAAAGTGAATATCAATTAAATTGCAATTCATAATCCTATTATTGAAATTCTCCATATCATTAAATATAGTAGTGGAACCCACAATATTCTCCGAAGGATTAAAAATAGTGTTAAAATCACCACCTACTAGCCAAGGAAAATTACAAATACTATGAAAATTAATTAGTTTTTCCCAAAGCACTTTTCTAGTAATGCGAGAGGAGGCAGCATAGATAAAAGAAGCACAACAATTTATATTTAAAACTTTAATGTTAAAATCTAAAACTTGTCTATAATCACCATGAATATCAGTCCAAATAGGACCTTTCCAAAATAACTAAATTTTATTAGCAGAGTTTGAATTCACATGCTAAAGCCTAAAAATTTAGTAGTACTAAGCAATTTATAAACATTAATAAGAGGTTCAAGTAAAATAAGAATAGAAACATCATAAATACGGCATAAGTTCTTAACCCCAATTGAAAAGAAGGGCATCCAATGCCCCTAACATTCCAACTGATAGAATTAAACATAAAAAATAAACCTAACGACTAGTTTGTGAATGGGTGTTCCTAGTAGATTGTAAAATAAGGTTCTTGCTTTACTTATGATGCTTATTTTGAAATTTAATGGAGCTAGTATTATTGTCATCTTTTAAAAATCATTTAGCAGAAAAACTAAATCCTCTGTGTCAGTAAGAAGATCACTATGATAATGAGAGTTAGAGGGAAACTTATTATCATTTTTTAACCTGTTCTTCTTTATCTTTTGAGAAAGTTCACCTTCCTCCAACAGATCTCCATTTATACTTTCATTTCTATTCAAACACAATTCGACATTATCTTCCACAACCAAAGACAACTCAATTTTCCTCAAGTTATTGTCCATCCCCACATGCTCCATGCTAATCCTTTCACTCCCAGTAACAGTTTCCTGATCATTCACAACAGATTGAAAGGAAACAATATTATTACACTTATTGGTATTCAACATAAAATCCATATTCAACAATTTAAAGATAACATTAGTTAGAGAAGAAGTGGTTAGCCTTTGTTCATCCAAATTATCACATTCATTAACTAGGCTGGCAATGTTGCTAATAATATTTCCTTGAGAAGGAGGAACATCGATAATGATAGGGGATAATTTAGTATGCACTTATATCAGTTCATCAAATGATTTGGGAATATTTCCTTCAAACTCAACAGAAGTTAGATTTTCTTTCTCAACAACGTCTACACTGACATCATTGCCTTAGAGGTTATTTGGAAGAACCTTTGTCCTTATGAAGATGAGGATGCAACCTGAAACATTCATTAACACCATGAATATGCATTTCACAATGAGAATAACAAAAGGTAGATTTCAAATTCAAGTTTTTAAAGTAACCATTCAACTCCAACCCTATCCAAACTTTATTAGGGTGTTTCTTAGAAATATCAAGTTTAACAAGAACACGAGCCACTGAGGGCCATGAGATAGAGGTCGTAGATTGATCCATTTGTAATGGTCTATCGAAAATAGAAACAAGACGAAATAAAATTTGCATGTTAAGAAAATGAAGTGTAATGTTTGGAAAATAAATCCACAAAAGAGTAATAAGCGATTCCTCCCTAACATCAAAGTTTGACGTCCATTTGAGGAGACACATCATACAAGCTTGAATATAGTATGACCTCCAGGAGAAGATGCGGCTATAATCAAGGTCATTCATAAGATGGATCTCAATATTTTGTAGATCCAACAATCCAACGTAAAAAGAACCCATAAGCTTCAATTTAACAAAAACATTTTGGATGGGAATGAGATTCGGTCGACGAACAAGAAATTTTCCAACCAAATAGGTGCAAAAGGAGCAGCCAATTTAGAGACTACCCCATCATCTAACATCAAAGATGGAAAACCACTAAAAGAGGTTTGCACAAATTGAAGTTTAGGTACAGATCAAGAAGAACCAAATAAAACCTCTTTGAATGACCTCGAATGATAATAAAAAATGAAGAAACTGAAGAGTTAGATGACAATGATGTTGCCATCTCCCGAAACCAAAAATGTAAAAAAAAACCTCAAACAAAATCTATAAATGAAATTAATAAGTGTTAGGAAAGTTGCTATTTGCATATTTTACATTATTGCAACTTGTATAGTTTTGATGATTCCAAATATTATTGTTTTATGTGTTGTTATCTCCTAACATTTTTTGGAAGATTTGTTTTTGCTCTTGTGTGTACTAATATTTCAGGAAAATCGAACCCCAGACTACGAAGACTTCAAATCAGATTCAGCGAGATACTCTGTGAATTTGAAGCTTGTACTTTTTATTTGAATTAAATTTGAGAGGGAGTGATTGTAATTGAGTGAATAAATATACACACACTTAAAGGAGATCTTGAAAAAGTTTTTGTACTGATCGTACGGGATGAACATTGTTCGTACGGGACGATCAGATCAGTTATCTCCTTGTAAGAGCAATGGAACGGAAAGGAACTGAACTGGAAAATTTTTCTAAGGGATTATCGTCCAGACGAAATCATTTTTCGTCCCAGGACAAATTTCTCTGTAAAAATTTTGTCCAGACGAAGTCCAGTTCGTCCAGGACGATGGGAACCGACTATGGCAGTTTCTGGCAACGTTCTGCAGTTTTCGGAACCAACTTTTGATATAACTGTTCGTACCGGACGAAATTTTTCATCCCGGGACGAACCAATTTCGTCCAGGATGAAATTGGTTCGTACAGATGAACAAATGGTTCGTACGGGACGATCCGGTGCGCAGAAAAACATGTTTTTAGCCATTTTTGGACGGTTTTTCATGTCCTTTCTATATAAGGAGTCCTAGAAACTATTACAAATGCCTTTGAAGTTGTTTTCTCTTGAGAGGGGTCATTGAGTGTGAGAGTTTGGGAGAGATTGTAAGAGTGAAGAGTGAGAGATCAAGTGAGGGGTTTGTGAGGGATTCACAAGGTTACTTGAAGAAGGAGATCTCTTTGTTTCTTCCCATCTCCTTTGAAGGCTCTCAAGTGAAGTTCAACAACATCGGTCCGGTTCTCTGCCGAAACTTGGAGAGTGTAAAAGGACGACAAAGTGTATCTTTGATAGCCATTGTGTCTTTGTTCTTTGGGAGAAAACTAGAAGAGAGAACTTGAAAGGGAGAGAGGAAAGGGTGGAGTTTGAGAGGGAGAAGATCCTTGGAGGGGATTTCAAGGGAGTGTGAAGGGGATATTCACACGGTTGCTCCGGCAAACTTTCACTTCAGTACCATCGGATTCAAGGGTCGTCTTGAGGGAAGTTTTGGCGAGAAGAAGAACTCTTTGGTGTCAAAGAACCCGGCTACTCCGCCGCACCGGGGAAGGTGGAAGTGATTTTGTACAGGCTTCTCCGCCTTGCTGTGGGGGCAAAAGGAGAGTCACTTTGTGGTATTAGTGCAATACTCAGAGGGTGCCTCCGGGGAGTGGACGTAGGTCAAGGTTTGACCGAACCACTATAAATCTGGTGTGTTCTTTCTTATTTTTCTTCCGCATTTAATTTCATTGCAAGTTGTTTACTCTGGTTGAAAAGTTTATTTTTTAAACTTTAAATTTAACTTACATTAATAATTAAAAAGGTTTTCTAAAAATCCAAGAGTAGAAGTATAATTTTTAAATTACCAATTCACCCCCCCCCCCCCCTCTTGGTTAGCCTTGGGACATTTAGTTAGGCTTAACATCCTAATTATTGGACTCAACAAGTGGTATCAGAGCAAGGTTTCAAAATCATAAGTTTTGACTACTTTTTGAAAAACGAGTATGGCTAATTTTAGAAACCGTAAAACATTAGAAGGATATTCAATTGTTAGACCACCTTTATTTGAAAATATTTCTTTTGATTTTTGGAAAATTCGATTGTCTACTTTCTTGCAATCAATAGATTATCGAATGTGGCATATGATTCAAAATGGTTATTCTGTACCGTCACGTATTATAAATGGAATCAAAACTGATACCCCTTTTTCTGAATGGAGTAGAGTAGAACAAATTTATGCTGAATTAAATGCTAAATGTATGAATTGTTTGTTCTGTGCTTTAAATTTGGAAGATTATATGAGAATCTCTACATATACTACCGGCAAGGAAATTTGGGACAGTTTATGCATTACATATGAAGGTACTAGTGAAGTCAAGCAATCTAAGTTGAATTTTTTGATGCATAACTATGAACTCTTTAGCATGAAACCTTATGAGACGATCTTAGACATGTATACTAGGTTTATTCAAATTGTAACATCATTGCATGCTTTAGGTAAAGAATTTTCAAACTTTGAAATAGTCAATAAAGTTCTACGTTGTTTACTTGACAAGTTTGATGCCAAAGTTGTTGCTATTTGCGAATCAAAAAATTTGAATGAATATTCTATTAATAGTTTAATTGGCTCACTCATTGCCTACGAGCAATATTTGAGTCAAAGAGTTTTGGATGCAGGTGAAACAATAATGCTAAAAGCAGAAAACATGGAGAAAAGTTGCTTAGTTGGTGAGGAAAGCGATGACTTAACAAGCAAATTGAAAAGTCCACTAAAGCACAAGCATAAGCATCAACAAAAGTGGAATAAAGGTAAAAATGGTAAGAATGTTCAGATTTCTTCAAGTATTATTTGCTTTGGATGTAGGAAATCTGGACATCTGAAAAGTCAGTGCCCAAATTTGAGAACTCTTCCTGTTAAAGAAAAGGGCAAAGCTAAGCAAATTATAAAATGGGAAAATAATGAAAAGCAAAAAATCTCCTGGGCAGATCTAGCTTCTGAATCATCAGACCAGGAGCAAAATGATGTTTAAACCCATTGTTTATGTGTTTTTGTTTGTATGTTTTTTTATTAGTTGTGTTTTTATTTTTGTTTGTTTTATGTGTTTTTTTTATTTTTAATTTTTGTGTGTTTTGTATGATTTTGAAATATTTTCATATCGAATTCCATGTTTCTTGTTGTGAGACATTTGGAATGTAATATGAAATTTTTTATAGTTTGTGTACTTGTATTTTGTTTAGTGTTTTTTCTATTCTTTTATTGCTTTAGATTTTTTTTTATGTTTAAGTGTTTTTGTTCTATGTTTGAAATGTTCGTTAGCCTATATAAAAAATCCTTAAATTTTTGATCTTACAAGTGTTATACTTTGAACTGCAACATAAAATTGAATTCATTAGAAAATCTAATTTTCTAAATTTAAGTTGTGTTTATAACTTGATATTATTAAGATTGTCAATTTCATGTCTCTTATTTAGACTACATTAATTTTAATATTATTATTGCAATTGTGACGTTTTCTTATTTTGTATTTCACTTATCAATTAATATTTATGCACTTAGAAAGATTTGAAATTTTAGATTATTGATTTTGGAAAGAATACAATTACTCTTGAAAATTGTACAAATGTACAAAAAATCAAAAGAAATGTGTAAAGATTTGCAATGTGAAAAACAGGCACAAAATAAGCTCAACAAGTGAAAAGATGCACAAAAATGTGCCACAAAATTGAAAAAGATGCGCAAAGCGCCACATGTGGTAGTTATTTCTTTCCTTAATTTTTTAATCTCTTAATTCAAAATTGATCTTATGTACATTTATATTACATATTGAAATATGAAATATAAAATTTTTATATCATCATTTTTACAATGATTTTCTCTATCTTAAATGTCTAAATATACTCATGTTTTGATAAATTCTTTTTAGTTTCTATGTTATATCTCTTCTTAAATTCAATGAATTTTATGATTTGGCTAATATTTTAATTTTATTTGCATGCCTTATGTCAATCACTTTAAAGGTTAAATTTTTAAATGATTTTCATATGTCTGCTTACATTTCTAGTCTTTTTCTTCTTCACTTTTTAATGTTGTCAAAAAGGGGGAGAAATTGTTTGTTGTGTCTTGTGTATTAGTATCATTGTGTGTTTATTTTGTTTAGTGTATGTGTGTTTGTTTTGTTTTATTTTGTATTTCTAAAAATTTTGAAAATAAAAATAATTTTAATGCCTCCTTATTTTCATATGTTCATTAATTCAGGGGGAGTTTAGGAGATTCTTAGAATTTCAAATTATACAAACAATAATTATTTTGCCATCATCAAAAAGGGGGAGATTGTTAGGAAAGTTGCTATTTGCATATTTTACATTATTGCAACTTGTATAGTTTTGATGATTCCAAATATTATTGTTTTATGTGTTGTTATCTCCTAACATTTTTTGGAAGATTTGTTTTGGCTCTTGTGTGTACTAATATTTCAGGAAAATTGAATCCCAGACTACGAAGACTTCAAATCAGATTCAGCATGAGATACTCTGTGAATTTGAAGCTTGTACTTTTTATTTGAATTAAATTTGAGAGGGAGTGATTGTAATTGAGTGAATAAATATACACACACTTAAAGGAGATCTTGAAAAAGTTTTTGTACTGATCGTACGGGACGAACATTGTTCGTACGGGACGATCAAATCAGTTATCTCCTTGTAAGAGCAATGGAACGGAAAGGAACTGAACTGGAAAATTTTTCTAAGGGATTATCGTCCAGACGAAATCATTTTTCGTCCCAGGATGAATTTCTCTGTAAAAATTTCGTCTAGACGAAGTTCAGTTCGTCCAGGACGATGGGAACCGACTATGGCAGTTTCTGGCAACGTTCTGCAGTTTTCGGAACCAACTTTTGATATAACTGTTCGTACCGGACGAAATTTTTTGTCCCGGGACGAACCAATTTCGTCCAGGACAAAATTGGTTCGTACAGATGAACAAATGGTTCGTACGGGACGATCCGGTGCGCAGAAAAACATATTTTTAGCCATTTTTGGACGGTTTTTCATGTCCTTTCTATATAAGGAGTCCTAGAAACTATTACAAATGCCTTTGAAGTTGTTTTCTCTTGAGAGGGGTCATTGAGTGTGAGAGTTTGGGAGAGATTGTAAGAGTGAAGAGTGAGAGATCAAGTGAGGGGTTTGTGAGGGATTCACAAGGTTACTTGAAGAAGAAGATCTCTTTGTTTCTTCCCATCTCCTTTGAAGGCTCTCAAGTGAAGTTCAACAACATCGGTCCGGTTCTCTGCCGACACTTGGAGAGTGTAAAAGGACGACAAAGTGTATCTTTGATAGCCATTGTGTCTTTGTTCTTTGGGAGAAAACTAGAAGAGAGAACTTGAAAGGGAGAGAGGAAAGGGTGGAGTTTGAGAGGGAGAAGATCCTTGGAGGGGATTTCAAGGGAGTGTGAAGGGGATATTCACACGGTTGCTGTGGCAAACTTGCACTTCAGTACCATCGGATTCAAGGGTCGTCTTGAGGGAAGTTTTGGCGAGAAGAAGATCTCTTTGGTGTCAAAGAACCCGGCTACTCCGCCGCACCGGGGAAGGTGGAAGTGATTTTGTACAGGCTTCTCCGCCTTACTGTGGGGGCAAAAGGAGAGTCACTTTGTGGTATTAGTACAATACTCGGAGGGTGCCTCCGGGGAGTGGACGTAGGTCAAGGTTTGACCGAACCACTATAAATCTGGTGTGTTCTTTCTTATTTTTCTTCCGCATTTAATTTCATTGCAAGTTGTTTACTCTGGTTGAAAAGTTTATTTTTTAAACTTTAAATTTAACTTGCATTAATAATTAAAAAGGTTTTCTAAAAATCCAAGAGTAGAAGTATAATTTTTAAATTACCAATTCACCCCCCCCCCCCTCTTGGTTAGCCTTGGGACATTTAGTTAGGCTTAACATCCTAATTACTGGACTCAACAATAAGGACCAAGGTGAAATAATGGGGGGAAAAACCACCAATCAAACAAGCCAGGAGATCAAAACCGAAGCTCACCAACGAAAGCCCTAATTCCCCCAGGTATCGCCAGAGAGAAGCCATGTGTAATTTGAAAACTATCACTACATTTAAATTATAAATTAGGGTTAATGATAAACAAATTATTAAGGTCCCTAGAAAGATATTCAACATCAATGACAAACACAGCGGATAGAGGATCCCCTTGTCTAAGGCCATGAAAGATTTGAAATACCCTTGACACTTTCAAGTGATAGTAAAATATAAGAATAGTTCTTAATGCTAATAAATATATGCTTAGTGAAATCATTGTCAAACACAAAAATTCTTAAAATCATGTAGAGAAAATTAAAAATTTAAACATCATAGGCTTCATAAATGTCCACTTTGAAAAAAATATTCCTACTCGAGACTTTAGCCTTCAATTCATGCAGTAACTCTTGTGTAAATAAAACATTATAAAATATATACCTACACTTGAGAAAAATTGTCTGCTAAAGAGAACAAATTGGGTAAAAATCATTAAGCCTTCCAATAATTAACTTAACAATAAGTTTGTTAAAAAAATATCACAAGCTGATAGAACGATAATCATTCCAGAAGTTAATATCATCATTTTTAAGAATTAAAGAAATGAATTAGAAGCAATGAATTTAGCTTAAGGATTACAGAAAAAACGTTGAAGCAGTAAACCCAATAGGGCCAACAAAAGATTTAATATTCACACATTTAATAAACAACAAAATTTCATATTCAATAGGAACCTTCATAAGAACCAAATTATCCTCCTCAGAAAAAAGAGTAGGATTAAAAGAACAATCAATATTAAGATCATGAAAAAAGAGTAGGGTGATCCCATCTTTCTGGCTCTTTTCATTATTGCGGCTGAATACCTTTCCAACGGGCTTGCTAATATCTTTGAGAAGTTTCCTAGCCTTTATTTTAAAACTTTGGGTGGGTTTGATATTTCTCATTTATGCTTTGCGGATGATTTTATTATTGTTACTAATGCCTCTTTGAATAGGATTCATAGATTGTTGAGGCTTTTTCAATAATTTTAATTGGTGAGTGGGCTGGCTCTTAATAAACATAAATGTGGTTTTATTTCTGCTAAGAAAGTTCCTTTGGATCATATTGTGGCTATTAAGAATTTAACTAGTTTCAGTCATGTGTGTTTACCTTTAAAGTATATTGGAGTGCCTCTTTGCAAGGATAGAAATAAATAATTTCTTTTAGATAAATTAATTACGGTTGTCAAAAATAGACTTTTATCATGGGATTCTAACTTTTTAAGCTTTGGTGGTCGGTTAACTCTTATTAAGAGTGTTCTTTGTTCTATACCTATTTATAGCTTTCAAACTTTGCTTCCTACTTAGGCAGTGTGTAACATGATTGAAAACATTTTCAATAATTATTTTTGGAAAGGAGCTAGTAGCAATTCTAAAATGCATTGGTCCTCCTGGAATAAATATTGTGGTACTTTTTATGAAGGGGATCTAAGTCCTTGAAGGATTTAGCTAATACTTTTTCTTTTAAGTTACGGTATAATTTCCATGCTAACTTGAGCCTTTGGGCTAAATTTGTGAATGAATATTGTGGGGGGAAGCATCCCACAACGTGTTGTTTTAGTAAAGGTAACACAAAAGTTTGGCATCATATTTGTAAAGTGAAATGGGTCATTGAGCCATCTATCATTTTGGGCCTTGGTGGTGGTAATACTTTCTTTTGGTAGTTTCATTGGTTGGGTGGCCAATCCATTGATTCTATTATTAATACTTCCTCTAATGCTTCTGTGAAGTTTAATTATTTTTTCACTTATAATGGTTGAGATGTTGAGAAGCATTCTAACGTGTTAACTAATTTTCTTATTCAACAAATTTTGTAGATCCCTTTAAACATGAATTCTCTTGATGTTCAACTTCGTGCCTTAACTAAAGATGATAACTTTAGATTAAAACATGCCTGGCTTTCCTTTAGAGCTAAGAAAGAGGTTTCTAAGATTTTCAAAATAATATGGCATAAAAGTATTCCTTCTACAATTTTTTTTGTTTTGGTGTATCTTACATAAGTATATCCCTATGGATGATAATTTGATTAAACGTGACTTCATACTTCCTTCTAAATGCTAATGTTGTTATCATATGGACAATATGCATCATGTCTTTATCTTTGGTCCTTGTGCTGTTAAGGCTTGGACTTATTTTGTGGATATTTTGTACTTAAAATACTTTAATGCTAATGCTTATATTAATTCTTTACTTAATTGTTGGTTTGTTAATTCGAAATGTAATAGCAAGCATGTTATTCCCTATCTTATCCTTTGGTTTTTATGGTTGGATCGGAGTAATTCTCGTTTAATGGTGTGATTATGAATCATCATAGGATTATTTAAAAGGTTAAAGATAAGATTAGGGACCTTTTTTCTGCTAAGTTAGTTTATGCTAAGAATTTAGAAAATCATCTCATTGTTGTGGTTCACTTTGGGATTAAGCGGGATGTGGATAATATTCATAATATACCTAAAAGTACCTCTTCAATGAAGCCTCCTGGTAATTTGTTTAAGTTAAATGTGGATGTTGACAACATCAATTCTATGGAGGGCTATGGTGGTGTCATCACAAATTCTAACTACAAATGCACTTTGGTTTTTGCTAGTCCCCGTTATAATTGTGATGTTAATGCTGCTACAACTTTTATTATCCTTTATGTTTTAAGATTGTGTTTCTCTATTAATTGTATTAATATTATGGTGGAGGTTTAATCTACTTATTGTTATCAATCATTTATTTTGAGGAATGGTAATTTTTCCTCTTATGATTTGATTTACAAGAGAAGGGAAATTAAGAATTTGTTGAGCCTGCTTAACAACTCTTTTTTTGTTATTGATGTGGAGGGAAATGCTTGCGCTAATACCATTTCCATGTGTGGCTGTGGGTTGGATTCCATGAAGGATTTCCTTGGTTCTAGTTTCCCTCTTCATGTTAGGGGTCATTTAAATTTGGATAAGATTAGTGTTCCTTAAGTTATTCTTTAAGGTGGATGGTTTTGTTAGTTTCCTTGTGGTGTTTTTGTGCATTTTTTTTTATTGTCTGATTGTTTTGGTTGCCTTTCTCAAGTGGCTAGGCCTTTTGCATATCATCTGGGTTGATTTTGTTCCATCTCAGTTTATGTTCGAGAATTCTTATTCTAGGTATATTTCCTTTTGATGTTATGTTATGGCAATAGGTTTTCGGCTATTTCAGAACGGCTGGTTGTTGCCTTACGGGTTCTATGAATTATCTCATACGACTTTCTGGGAGTCTGCTACTGTGAACCGTAGGATTGGCAAGGCTATGTGCAAGTTTCTTTATTTTGTGGACGAGATGGACGGGAAGCCTTTAACGGGTGGTTGGGATGTTTACATTTCCTTTGGGTTTATTTTGTTGCTGCCACATTTATATTGGATCAATTTGAGTCGAGGTTTTATTTCTTTTGATGCTATGTCTTGGGTTTATGTGTTTGGCATCTTGGGGCCTATTGCATGTTGGATTTCATACTCTTTTAATTCCTTCATTAGGGGTTTTCCCTTTGTTCTTGGAGGTTTGCTATTGTGGTTGTGGTTGGCTATTATTATCAAGGATCATTTGGTTTTGGCTTATTGGTTGAAGATAATATGTTTATATGATTTTTTTTCTAGCTTCTTGGCATGGGATTAATGATATGAACCTTTTGTTGTATTACATGTTTTTGAATTGGTGTCTTATGATACAGTTTCTCCTTTGTTTGGGTTATCTTACTCTTGGTGGTAATTTGGAATATCATTGGTGTTATCACCTGAATCTATAATATTTATATTGCTATTTTAATTTTCTATCTATTTCTTGTTTTTGCATATTGCTCTTACAGTAGCAGTTCGTGTTGTTGAGTTATTCAGGAGGATACTGGAGTTGAATGCTATTTTTTGTACCTCTATGGTTTTTTGGGTGCTCGCTCTTGTTCACTTTAGAATGTACATAGGTCTTTTTATACTTTTTCTTAATAGGGAACTCAAGCTCGTAGATTTTTTTTGCTTTTAATTTTGTAGCTCTTCTGAGTAGCACTGAGCTTGAGTTTCTTTTAATGACCGTGTAATTGCCTTTTATATAAATGCGTAGGCCCCTCCATGGGTTTCCCCTTAAAAAAAAATATGAGAATTAAAAAAAATGTGGATACAAGTTTTGGAATGAAATGCATATAGGAACAATAGGAGATTCTTCCCTAACATCAAAATATAGTGTATATTTTAGTAAATATAATATGACCTTCTAAAAAAAACCCGATTGTAATCAAGGTCATTTGAAAGCAGAATAGCAATGTGTATTGCATAAAGCAGTCCAATAAAAGAAACACTTGATAATTTCATGTTTATTAAAATAATATAAATGGTATCAAGATTAGATCAACAGAAGGAAAACTTTCCGCATAAAATAAATTGATAGGGAGAAGCTAACTTCAAAATATCATCATCAGATATTAGTAATGCCATAAATCCCATGACAAAGGTTTTTGTAAAAGAAATTATAGGTATATAGAAAAACAAGCACCTGACAGAACATTTTTAAAAGAATGAGCTTTAGGTGAAGAAATGACTCCATTGCTGTTGAAGAAACCATTTGTAGAAGCCATCAAACCAGAAGGAGGATTGCCCAAAGGAGTTAAAGTTGAAGAAGTTTGACCCGATGCAATCCCGTGAGAGAACCTATGGCAAGATGACCTTAAAAAAAGAGGAAATTAATGATAAAAACCAAATGTTTTAGTTAGAAACACAAAGAAACCTCAATCGATCCAAATAAATAATAAAAACCAAGACTGCCATTGAAGCAGCGTGCTTGAAAAGAGAGAAAGTGAACATTAAAATTGCTTTATTTATTGAAATATGTTTTTTTATTATTTTTTATTATTTTTTATTTATTGAATTATTTTTTTCTTTGTATGAATTCCACCGACGGGGTTATGCATTAATATAAAAATAGGATTACAAGGTCGTTAAGGGGACCTCCTGCTCGCTACTGCTCGAAAGAGCTACAAGAAAAAGAAAAGAACCTATGAGCTTGATATCCTTACTAAAAACGTTTACAAAGTAATCTAATAACAATCTAAAAACCCAAAAGGAAAGCAAATAATTGTATCCATTCATCTCCGCCTTTCCAACCAAATATGTGCCCTGCACAAATTGAGAATAAGTCTACAATAACCTAAAGAACAATTCTGCTAGGTCACTGAATATAACATTAAAATGTAATAGAAAGAAGTTAATAGTGTAATTGAGCATCTTGAAAAAGGATATAATGAAATTATGAGTAGTGTCACACATTTCATAACTAAAATTGAAGAATAGTAGAAGCCATATAAAATTGTTGTCAAAGCACAAACAATCACAGCTATAGCAAATCTTCCAGATTTTACATACATCACCAACAAGATAAGTGCCGACAAGATTTTAGAATGATAAACAAGTCAAAAAAGCTTTTATTGATTAATCTAATCAAAATGCAATTGCTTAAAGATGGAGATAGTAATTCTAAAATTTTTCATGCTTCAACAACAACAAGAAAAATTAGAAATTTGATTAATATAATAAAAAACAATGATGGTATGCTGCTTGAAAATCAGGAAGATATTATGGAAGTTTTTATGGATTTTTTTCAAAAACAAATGGAGTAGAGATTGCACATTGGAGGGATGGCCTTCAGTTTCAAATAAGATTGAAGCTGCGGATTTAAGAAATCTGGGCAAAGAAATCTCTAAAGAGGAGCTGGAGGAGGTTATCAAAAAGCTGAGTTCTAATAAATATCCTGGAAGATACAGAATCACTCACTCCTTTATCAAAACATATTTGCAAATTATTCATAATGATGTATGGAAGGTCATTGATTATTTCTTCAAAACTGGTTCTATGTGCAATGCTTGGAAAGATACTAATGTGGTACTCATTCTTAAAGTAAAAAAAATCATCTTTTACCTTCTAACTACCAGCCAATTAGTCTTTTTAATTCAATTTATAAAATTGTGGTCTGCATGCTTTTGAATTGAATGAGCTATTTAATTCTTAAAATCTTTTCGGAGGTGCAATATGCCTTTGTAAAAGGGAAACTTATGTCAGATCAAATACTTCTTCCTCAAGAACTATTTCATAAATTTAAATTTTCTAAATCTAAAATGGGATGGGTTTCTACCAAAGTTGATATGGAGCAAGCATATGATAGCATGTGTTGTCCCACACTTAATCAAATGCTTCAATGGTTTGGCTTTCCTTCAAGGTTCTTCTATTTTTTATCAATGGTAGTATCTCAAATTGGATTGAGTCTAAATGTGGATTTAGGCAATGATGTCCGTTATCTCCTTACCTCTTTATCATGTGCTCTCAGGTGCTACCTGAAGAATTTTCTAGAAGAGGAGGTAGAATTAGTATGAAAATCTCTGCAAATGCTCCTATGATTTCTCACCTTATGTATGCAGATGATATAAATTTTTTTTTAGAAGCCACAAGGAAAAGCATGAAGAAAAGTTTTGTCATCTTGAGAAATTATTGTAATTGGACCAGGCAATTGATCAACTCTAGTAACTCCTCTTTGTTATTTGGTAAATCTGTTTCAAGATGAACTGTTAAGAACATTTCCAAAATGTTGAAGTTAAAAGTGGTGAAAGAGTTGAATTTTTTGGGAATAAAGATTGTACTAATAAGATTAGTAAATTCATATTTTGACAATTTGATAGAAAAAGCTGCTGGAAGATTGAATATGTGGGGAAATAAATTTATTTCTCTAGGTGGAAAGCCAATATTGCTGAATGCATCCTTTCTTTCATTGCCGGTCTTTGTTTCTAACGATTCTCTTGTTCCTTTGAGAATTTTAAATGAAGTAAATAAAATGTGTAGAAATTTTTTATAAAATTAAAAAGATGGGAGCTTTGGTATTCACTATGTGGCTTGGGATGTATTGTACAAATCTAAAATTAAAGGAGGTAGAGGGCTGCATTCATTGCTAAGAAGGATTGGTCCATTAATGGCCAAATTGGCTCTTAAGTTTATCACAAAACCATCATCGCTTTTGAACAGGACATTAATATCTAAATATGGTTATAATTTGGAGCGGCACGAATAGAAGCAATTTCTCTTCAACATGGAAAGTTATTGTGAATGGAGCTAAATTTCTATATCCTCTATTGAGATGGAATATTTGTAACGTTCAAGAGGTAAATACCACGGGTTATGTATGGATCCTTGAGAAATGTATTGACAAATGGCCAACATTTACTTCAATTTTAGATCAAGATTGTTTTAATCTTTTAGCATTTATAACGAATGGAGAATGGAATGTTCAGAAGCTGAATCAATGCTTCAGTTTGCAGCTAGTAAATCTTATTCAATAGGTCCCAATTTACTCTAAAGATGAAAAAGACTGTATGGAACTCACTGTGAAGCACTCTGGAAAATTCGTTGTTGCATTAGCCTATGGGAAATCCATGAAAGATGATATGTAAGACTTAAATTGGATATGGACAAAAAAGTTAAAATTATGGCCACAAGTGGAATTGTATTGGTGCCATCTTTGTAGGAATACTATCCCATCTAACTGCTTTCTTCATTATAGGAGAATAATTGATTATGATGGCTGCCCGAGAGGATGTAAAGGTGTGGAAAATACTGAACATATAGCTCTGAACTATGTAACGATCAGGAAAGTTTATGAGAAACTTGAGGCATGGAATTTCTGAATGCCCACCCCATATTCATTAGAAGAATGTTTGAATGTTTTACACAACCTTTGAGTACAAAATCCACTCATTAGTAACCTTTATTGATCATTGGTTTTTTGTTTTTGGAAAAGCAGGAACAAATTAATACATGGAGATAATGAAGATAGTTTCTCTTTTATTGCAGCCAATGCTCTAAGCTTTGCAGTTGGATCTTTTCAAAATAATCCTATTTGGGAGAACCGGGAAGCTAATCAGCATGATTTGCTGGGTCATTCCTCTTGGCTTCCTCCACCTTCTAGTTGGATTAAATGTAATGTTGACGCTTCTTTAAGCACAAACAATAAAGCCGGAATTGGTGTTGTTTTTAGAGACTACAAGGAGCGATTCTTTGGAGCTTTCAGATTTAGCTAAACACATTGGGATAGTGCACAAGTTGAAATAATTTAAGTTCTTTCTTTGAGGAATTATGTTCAAGATTGGATGTTTGATGCGAATGGCATTGTGATTGAAGGAGACAATCATAATGTCATTCTTCTTTTTCAAAAGGCTATTAAAAACAATTTTATTTTAGAAGAATTTCTAAATCTTAAGGATTTAGATTTTCTTAATGGTTTAAGCAAATCATTTTTCATTTTTCAATAAGAGAATGTAATAAGTTAGCTGATGTTTGTGCTAACTTTGCTCTTTTTTTAGAATTTTTTTGGCAAGATGTTAGTGACATTAAAATTCCTCCTTTTCTTGATTTGTTGAAGGAGGAATCTATTTGTACCTAGTTGTTTTAATAAAATTTCTCTATGCATTTTCTCAAAAAAAAAAAATACAAGTCAAGAAAGCAACTAAGATAGTAGTAGAATTGGTCCATCATAGCCAAATAAGGGTTCCCCCTCAAATAGAAAAAAGAAGGCCCAATGGAACAAAGGACCAAAAACAAAGTCCATGTCCAAACTAAGGCCATACATGGTAAACCAAAACAACAAACCTATAAACTAGAGGTGAGCCTGGGTAGATGACCACATAAAAATGCAACCATAGAAGACCCAAAGATTGAAACCCGAGTGCCACTCAATTCTAATCCTAAAGAGAGTAATAGAAAAGAAAAATAGGACATCATGCAATACAACAAAGGTGTCATCACCAGGGCTCTTCCAACCCAAGCTAACAGACTAGTAGAACAAATAAGAAAAGAAAAAAAAATGGCTACTAAAATGGACATCAAATACCACCAGTGAAAATTAAAAATAGAATAGCATAAAGAATTGAACTCATCTAAGGTAAAAAGCTTAATCATAGAAGAAAAGATATGGCCTTTGAAACTGTAGCAATCACTAAGACGATTATCAGTCAACAAACAAAATTACTCAGACATTAAACCACAATTTGAAGGAACCCAATAATATATAAACCAAAAAATCTTAAGAAAAAAAAATTGAGTGGAAAATAAAAACATTATAGTGATCAAGGGGCGTAAAGCTCAGGAGTGTAGTATTTGTAATACCATCACGAAGAAAACCCAAATTCCTCTCAAATCTAATCTCAGACCCAACCGAGCACAACTTGCAAAGGAAATCTGCAATGGAAAGGATAGAGAAGTAAGAAGAAGTAGATTTTATGATGAAAACACAACTGAACTCCTCTTTATAGCAATCCCAAATAAAAACTTGAAGTAAATGTCACAAATAAACTAGCTGTGACAAGCAACCTATCCCACGGGGCTAAGAAAAAAAAGGACCCTAGCAAAGTAGTCAAAAAGACTCCACCATAGGGATTTTTCTTGGGTGAAATCCACAAAGGGGCCTACGTGTTAATTAAAAAAAAAAAAAAAGTCCTTATAGGAAACCTCAAGCTCACTACTGCTTGAAAGAGCTATAAAATAAGTCAAAATAAAAACTATGAGCTAAAGATCCCTACTAAGCATAAGTATAATGAAACCTAGGTACATTCTAGGGTGGTTAAAAACTAATACCCAAAAAAGAAGGAAGATTAATTGATTGCCTTTAAACTCCCTCTTCCTGCAAAAAGTATTAGGAACCATAAAACTAGGGCAAACTCAGTTGTGCAAAACCAAGTAAGAAACAAGAAATAAAAAGCATAAATAAGAAATGATATTAAAAAATAAAGTCATATCATAGATAAAACTAAAATTATAATAGCCCATTAAGTTGTTGGGATAAGAAAAAGTATAACATATAATGAAGATTAAAATCTTAGCATAAGCACTAAGATAATGCCAACTAATATGAATTGAATAGATGTAGAAATGAACATACTCATACCAAAGTAGCAAGAAAATAAAGGTATGAATCTAGTCCAAATAGGCATCCAAATAGTTGAACAAATAAACACACAAACTTGAAGAAAAAGATTCAAGGGAGTTCAAATTAATATGTCTAGCATTGATATGAAGTAACCATATATAGTTGATAGCAATCAGCTGGGCCACATAAGCAGAAAAACTCATATACCCAATAGCACGCCTCTCGTCCAGGCAACCCATGATATCAAGAATACGTAAAATAATAGAAAGAACAACAAACCAAATCAAACCGAATATTCTACTGAAATCAACCCAGCTAAAAGCACTTGAAGTTAATTTAAAGAATAAAATGAATTCAAGAGATTGAAAATATGATTAGTATCTGAAGGTACATCATGAAGTGTACCCAAATTTAGAGCAATTAGACTAACTAACTCATAAATAACTGGTAAAAATAGCCTCCCATTAAACAACATAAATACGTCCAGAAAAGGCAAGGCTAAAAAATTATCATATCAGAAAATGAAACCCAACGAAGGTAAAAGATGAGCATCATAACACCACCTCCAGTTCAAAAGAAAGTAGCAAAAAGCATGGAACTTAGAAAAGGGAAAATGTATAAACATAAATGAGAGGATTCGACTATAGAAACTATAACATCAACCAAATAAAACTTCAGGAAAAACCCATAACATCACACACACTAAGCCACTTCTAAAACTATCTAAACCATAAATTAAGTGATCAACGATAGGAGCTTAAGAGAATAGTAGAAATGCCAACAAGAAACCTGCATAAAAGTTTAACAATAGAATAAATTATGAAATAAAAATAACTAAAAGTCTTAATGGATCCCCAAGCAAAAAATTGGCTTAGGTGTATAGTATCAGATAAGTCATGATGGCCAATATTAACCAGTTGCTTGAATCCATTCCAATAATCACCCAAAAAACCATACGAACACTTGAGATAGGTTTATTTCCAATTACTCAGACACAACAACACCAAAAGTAAGTAGACAACCAGCCCAAAAAGAACCAACTTAACACAAAAAAAAAAGAGAAACACCAAAAATAGATTATAGAACATCTAAAAAGAAGGACTCAATCCATCACCACAACCCATATTCCCATTCCAATAAAGAGAAGAAAGATATGAGCATCAAAGTTAAATAAGGACAAATTTCAGAGGATGCACAATCATAATCAGAAGGGAACCCATACAACATAAGCACCAAACCAAAACCAAAGAATTGCCAAAATGAACAAAAACTAATCTAAAATGAGTTATCAAAAGTGGAACACCACCAAGATTAGAAACTAGAAAAAAACCTTTAGTTGGATTGAACATAAGGCAAACCATAGTGGTTAAAACTCACAAACCAATTCAAGTTATAGGGTAAAGAGGTACTAACATATTTAGTAAATTCCCCTAAATTACAACCATTTTTAGCAAGATAATCAACAGACACATTTCTTTCCTAGTAAACATGAGTAATAGAGAAAGAAATAAGAGAAATCCATTACTTTATGTCCCTAATAAAATAAAATAACAAAAGAGTGGACAACACAGTACCATTAATATAATGAATATGCAGTTAAGCATTAAGTTCAACAAAAAACTTGAGTGATACCTAAGGAGATACATAAATGTAACCAATATTGCAGTGCTTTAATCTCAGCCATACTCACAGTGTTGGAAGTACTAGGACACGCAAAAGAAAAGATAACTTGGCAATTAGAATCCCAAATCAGAAAACCACAATCAGCCTTAATGTTATTAAGAGAACAATATGTGTTGATTTTAAACAACCCAATCAATGGTTTAAGACATTTCATAGTTCTGGGTAGTAACAATGAAATCTAAATGAGTAGAAACACTAAACTCAATAGTAGTATGATAATAACCTTTGAAAGCAATGACTTTAATCAAATTGGCTAAAGAATGTTGAAAATGCTATGAAAATATAACCAAAGTTTCATAGCTATATCACTATTAGAAAAAACATGATTAACATTTTCAGTGTGGTAGCAACACTTACATTTGGAAATAATATAAAAAACTGTTTTCAAATTATTATATAGTCCACAGGTATGTAATTATTTAAAATCTTTCAAACAAAAAAAGAGGAAGATGACGGGAATGTATGATCTCAAATAGCCAAGTAAAGTAATTACTTAGGTAAGGGTTGACTAATAGAGTTCCAAACTTGTTCAAAGCAAACTTACCGTCATTAGTATTAGTAAAATCAAGAAATCCTCTTTATCTAATTGAAGAGGAATCTTAAAGATGAGACTAACTATAAAGTGCAGGAAGTAATTCCAAAGTAAATCAACATCCCACACTCCATTAGGAATAAAATAATTAACTTTGCGAGCAGAGGTAGAATGAGTATTCAATAAACTATAAATAAAAATTACCCAACCACTTATCTTGCCAAAAAACGGTGTTCCCCATGCCTATGCCCCATTGAATAAATTGTTCAATCTCCCACTTGGTGGAACAAAGTCTTCTCCAAATAATGGAATCACCCTGTTTAAAGTGACAAATAAGAGGGTGACAACCAGCACAATATCTATTAATCATGAATTTAGCCCACACACTTTTCTTGGATTTAAAGGAAAAATAGAGTTTGTAGGCAAAACTAGTTGCCATCCATACTATTAAAACCAAGATTCTCTTCCTTAATAACACTAGAGGAATTAGCCCATGAAACCATGATGATAGTAGACTTGCTATCCTTAACACCCCAGAAAAATTTATTAAAAAACCTTTGCTTCTACTACAAATATTCACAATTGGACATAATGTGTGAAAAATGTAAATGGGAATAAAACATAACACATGTTTAATTAAAACCAATCTACCACCAAATAAAAGAAAATTAAAAGCCCAAGTAGTATGTTTATTATTAATAACTTAAAAAAGGTCACCAAATAAATGTGACCACTTCTTACCTATAAGAAGAAAATTACCTAAAAAACCTTAATACTTTAGAGATCTTATGAGAAAAGCAATGCATGTCATTAATCACATTAATTCTTTAATTAGAGATAGATTTGGAAGTAATGAAACAACTCTTGTTAGGATTAAATGCAAGACAACAAGCACTTTGTAATTGCTCAAGAAATTTAAAAAGAATATAAAGCATTTTAGTAGTCATTAGTGAAAATAAAAAAATCATCCGCAAAGCTCAAGTGCATAATAAGGAAACCACCAATAGTTCTAAACTGTAAATTAAGATAATTCAAAAAAAGCTTGTTATGGCCTCCTGAAGGAAAATCAACAGCTATAGTATATAGAGTAGGAGATAAAGGATCCTCATGTCTTAGCCCATGAGATGATTTGAAATAACCATGACACTTACCATGGATCATAACTCAAAAGAAATAGTTTTCAATGCTATTTTTAATAAGATTAAAAACATCGTATGAAACCCAAAAAGCTTTAACATCATGTAAAGGAACTTCCAATTTAAATTATCATAAGCTTTAAATATATTAATCTTAAAAATAACATTCCCACAAAGACTTTTAGCTTCTAAGTAATGCACTAACTCTTGGGCCAATAAATCATTATCCAGAATAGACATAACTTTAACAAAACTAGTTTGTCCAAAAAAAAAAAAATTATTTTAGGTAATAAAAAAGTAAATTCTTCCCATAAGTAATTTAACAATAAGCTAATTGAGAAAGAACATAAGCTAATTGGGGAAAAAGACATTCCAAAAGTTAATATCATCACTCTTAGGGATTAACGTAAAAGAGGTAGAAGTAAAAAACTTGGGTTAGGGATTTCCAAAGAAAAAATCCATAACAATATTGTTGAGATCATCCTTAATGATGGACCAACATTTCTGAAACAACTTAGTTGTAAATCCATCAGGGCATACAACAAAATTAGCATTCTTACTTTTAAGAGTTAACCAATTTCATTCCTAGTTTGCATAATCATCAAAAACCGATTGTCCTACAAAGTAATAAGAGAAGGAATAAAAAATAATCAATATTTAAATTTGGAGAAAGTTTTTGTTTAAAAGCTTATTAAAATAATCAATAAAAGAAGCATAGATCAAGTAATGAGAATCAATAGAGAAACCATTAGGATTAGTAATTTTGTGAATATGACTAGCAACATTCTTGTAGTAAGCAATATTTTGAAATAATTTAGTGTTTCTATCTCCCTCAACAAGAAATTTTGAAGAAGCTTTTTCTCTCCAAAAAACCACTTCTTTTTCTTGAAGTTTGAACAAAGTTTTTTTGGCTTCATTGAGCAAAATAAGATTCTTAGAAGAGGGATTATTCATTTTAGTTGATGTCAGCACTATTAACCAAATCCTTAGTATCAGAAATATTAGAAAAGATATTCTTAAAAACACATTAATTCCACCACTTTAATTTTTTATTTAAGCCTTTTGCACTTGAACTAGAATCTAGTCATTCCCCCAATATTACCAGAAGGGAAGAAACGAGCATGCCAATTGCTATTTATGATATTAAGAAACAATCATCTAAAATCCATATGTTTTGAAATCTAAATAGAGCCGGAGCATTGGTACTTTGTTGAGAAATATTTAAAAGTAGGAGGGAATGATCATATAAAGTTATACTTAAATGATTAATGTGAGTCATAAAAAAAAAAGAAATCTAAAAATTATTTAATAAAATGCAATCTAATCTTTGCCATATAGTTGCTTTATTCCAAATAAAAGCATTCCATGAAAGACCAATGTCATAAAGATTGCAATTGTTAATCAGTTCATTGAAATCTTCCATAGGCTAAAAATTCATAGGCTTCCCCCAAATTCTTTTAGCAGCATTAGTAATAGTTTTAAAATCACAACCAGTCATCCAAGTAGCAAAAGTAATCAAGGAAAAATAACAAAGCTAATTCCATAAAGTTTTCCTTTCATATTTAGAATAAGAAGCATAAAAAAAAGAAGCATATGAAGATATTTTATAAACATTAATAATGTTATGAATAATTTGCAGAGAGCCTTAAATAATGATTAAACAAAAAAATTATTCCCAAAAATCTAAATCTTATTGGAACAATTACCAAAGGCTGAATCAAAACCAAGTTTGATATGCACCAGCTTCAAAGAGGAAGGTAAAGGTTTAAACAGGACAAGTACATTAATGTTATACATCCTATAAAAATTTGTGACTCTATCTATTGATAAGGAATCCCCCGCCCCCTAGGTGTTCCAAATGAGATACTCAACTATTGAATAATGAGGTAACATTTGAGGCCCTAGTATACCTTAGGACGCTATAAACTAAGTTCTTATTATGCTAATTTTTCTTTTTGGAGATTTTCGCATGGGTTTCCTTATTATTCTCTAATTTCCCTTCCATATTAGGAGTTGATAAAGTACCATTATTTAAACCTTCTTGAATAACCATACAAGATTCAGAGTTTTGATCAAGGATTTCACCCTCCTTAATGTTGGCACCCTCCCAGTCAACTTGAGCAATTATATTTTTCCTTCCACCCTAATTGATATGATTCACAAAATATTGAACCATAGGTAAGTTAGCCGTGGTTCCATCCTCTACAACCATATCCTTATTTAAAACACAATTCATATGATTTTCCTGAGAAGTATTCGAATCATCATCAATAATCGTTCCAATTTATAGATGCTTAAATCAATCATTCATTATAACCTTTCAAATTGAATCTTGGCTATCAATAGTAAGCACTAATGGATTGTTGCCATCAAAAATATGTGCTAATTTCCTAGTGGCTTTATCATTAGGGTTAGAATCTATTTTATTCTCAATATCATGATGAATAGTTTCATCTCCATCATGCAGAAATTTTTTTTGACCATGTGGAAGCTTTTGTTCCTCACTATTGGTTCCCACCAAGTTATTGGAACATTTTTTAGTTTTTTTTAAGTTGAGGATGTGCCAAAAAATAATCAATAAAAGTATGCCGGGGACTCTACAATGGTTATAAAAATCTGGAACATTTTTAAATTCAACATTCTGAACACATCCCAAAATAAAAAATCAAAGAACAAAACCACATGAAGCTACAGTATAAAGCAAAAGGATCAACAGTGGAAGCCAGAATCATACTCACAATCGCAAAAGCAAGAACTAGCCATTGTGATAGGGGTTAATTAAATGGTGAATTGACAGAATTGGTTTTAGTAAATTGATAAAATAATTGGGAAACAATTGATATAAAATTTAAATCCTATATTGGAGATTATCAAAGGACAATTCCATATGAATTTGAGTTTATCAAATTCTTCCTACGACATTTTATTTATTTTACAATAAAAAAATGAATATATTTTGAAATTAATTTAAGGCTAACAAGGCCATAACATTGTATGCAATCAATGGATAACTAACCCTGAACACTACATTTACAATCACAAAAATTTCCTATAATAATGTTCTATGTATTTCACAATTTAATATTTCAAATATTTAGATCAAATCTTGACCCATTAATTTCAAAATTCAATTTAGGACAAAGTAGAATAAAAAATACAAAATAAATTTTATTGAATTTATAAAACACAATAAAGAATGTACCATATAGATTTGAATCCTATTTGATGCAAGGATTAGGAGTAAATAAATAAATTTAATAGGATGTATTATTAAAATTACTCAAAATAAATTCATCACCAGGCCTTAATTTCACATGCATTTTAAAGAGCTTCTCAAGTTTAAACCATATAGTAGCCATTCAAGAAAATTTGCTTATTATATCAAGAGATATGGCCTTTAGCTTTCATCAAATTCCTTGAATTAGGTTCACTAGATTAAGCCATTTACACAATTAGCCTAACTCTGAAGGATTGTTCTTTTACATAGGTATGGCCTCATAGGTCACTGAAGTGGTGGTAGGATGGGACTACTGGGGAACTTTATGCTTAACTTTATGTTTACTTGAATATAACCCCAATAAAAATGTAAGTGCACATACTAATCAAGAAATAAAGTTAATGGTAGTGTGTCCATACCATGAAGAATTTTTTTGCTGCACTCAAATTATTCTAATACTATTTAATAAAGCTATATTATTTATCCTATAAAATGAAATCAGGGTTAATGTCTTATTTGTTATATGAAATACACAAAATAATGAAGATACAAGTAAATAAAGTATATTTTTATGATTGATAGTTGATACCCTATGTTTTCCCTCTATAGACTTAGCTACATTAGTGATCATAGCATGTGCATCCTTAGATCTTTATTATAATTTTAAGGATGTAATGAAAGGTTTATGGCCTTCCTATAATTATTCTACCACTAAAGACCCCAGAAAACTAAACATCTTATGTATAGGCAAGCAAGCGATCCGTTTCAATTCTAATACTTTTGCCAATATTCCTCTATTGATCCAATATAACATACTAAAAATTTATCTTAACCATGGAAACTAAATTAATTATATAAAGAGTAATAGATATTGAAATAACCATTTATACATTAAAACATAAGCATCCTCATTAGAACTTTCAAATTATTTTCATTTCATTAGTTTAGAAGAATGAATTTAGCCAGGCATGGAATAAAATTTGAACAACACAAATTTTATTCCTTGCTTAAGAAAGAAAGTATATGTAGCAAAGATGAAGAAAATATCACCTAGAATAAAGAATATCAAATAGATCCTGTAGATGGACCCTTCCATATGTGAATCTCCTTTACAACTTCATTATTCACACTCCTTTCCTCTATAGTTTATTATTTGCAAACAATAATATTGACTAACCATTCTAAACTATGTATCTCATGATTCCAATGTCTCTCTTAAACATTTATTAAAAGTTCTATAAATTTCTCTTTAACTTTCCCGTAAAGAAGGACAGCAAAATTATTTGTACTTATTATAGAAATGAACTTAGGCATCAAGACACCTAACTAGGTGAAACTATAGCATTACAATATGAACTGGAACTAGACCCTACAAAATGTGCTTCGTTGCAATATTTGGCTAACCCCACACTATTATTGTTAAAATTGGAGCTACTTTTCACTGAGTTTGCATGCCAAATCTTTTCCTTAACAATTTAATCATGTCACTATGAAAGAAATGAAATGAGGTTCTTTCTTACATCATCTGACAGTACAACACTTTCTAGTGTTGGTGCACTTTTGTTGAATAATATATCAATTTTCCTTGAGACTCTAATATTATAATGTTTATTTTTGGTGTTGCATAGTGCTGTCATTTGATCTAATAAGGAACTAACTTTAATGAAATTTTGTTAGGCCTCTGGCATTATACTTTTCAAAATTGGCATTGGGGCATTAAAGATGCTGCAGTGCTAATAGTTGTGGCGCTATGGCTTTGGTTCTGAACTTTGCATTTTTTTGTCTTTTTCTTGAGATATTCTTGCACAACATGAACATAAAAACACATCATTATTGAAATTAATAGAGTAAAATACTATTAAATGTTTACTTAATAAAATTACTCCAGTATAAACTCTTGCTTGTCCTCAAGTAATTATGTTTACACCTTTGATCAGATTCATTATTCCCAATAATAATTTTATAATTTATAATTAATTAAAATGAAAGACAATATTGTATCATTTAAAAGTTTGTTGGAAGGATTAGAGTATTTAAAATTTAATTTAACAAATCATGAACAATAATTCTATTAAATGATCCTTATTAATATCCAATTTAAACTCATCTACTATAAGTGTGAGTGCAATGTTGAATACTAATTTTAAATTGAATTTCGTATCATTTAGAAAAATTTTATTCGTAAGTTAATGTTGGAATTCATTTGTAAACCCTTGAATGTATTAGATTACTAACACTCCCCATTTTTAATTAAGTGTTAGGATACTCTTAGAAACTCAGGTGCATCTTATTCCAATTTTTGTATGTTTAAAGTAATCATTTTTCCTTTTTTCTTCTTCTTATAATCTTTTATCTTTCATTTGCTTCTATTCAAACTTTTATAAGTACTAAAGTAATAAATTTGAATACATGATTACCTCATTCCTACAAGTTATCTTAAATTTATATTATGTAATGATAATTATAAGTTGACTAATTACATATTTGAGTTTAGAATTCTTTTCATAAATTAAGCTAATCATTCCCATTTTCTAAATTTTAATATTTAATCACGTCACCAATAGTCAGTGCTTATGTGTATAGCATTTAAGTTAAAGAAGAAGTATTAACTTAGACAACTTCTTAGTTGATTGTTAGGGATTTTAAATTAGAAATTATTATTCTTTGTTTATTCAATTTTTCACCGAGAGTTTTGAATTATTCTTAGTTTTAAAATTTTTTTAATTTCTATTTTAATTTTGGTTAATAAAGTTATCAAAGTGTAATATATGGAGGTCATTTCACTGGCCAAGAAAAAAATTCTAGTTTAGGAAATATTGTGAAACAACATAAACAACAATAAAAGTAAAGAGCTCAAGTAACAAAAAAGAATAAAACTAAGTACTTCAAATTAACTAATCATTTGTACAACAACACATAAAAAATTTGGGTTTTACTCCATTAGTGCTATGTTTAATCTTTAGTCATAGTTGCTTAGATTTTTTATTTTGATTGTGATGCATCATTATTGATCTTTAAATGCTACAAACTTTGATCTTTTGCTATTTCCTTGGGATTGATTTTAGTTGTACTAGGTATTGTTCCATGGGGCCTACTTCTAAAGAAAATTATAAGTTATCCTTGCTGATTTTTAGAATTCATAATTAAAGCATGTTGACTTTATTTTTAGTTTCTAATCCAACTCAAAAAATCTTTCAAAGGTGTCTTCATACTCTAAATTGATTATTTTGATTAAAACTTGGGGGAAACGAAGGTCTTCGATTTACTAAAGGTTGTTGAGGATTATTCTAATTTTCTTCAGGCTATGATTGACTTATATTCCATTGATTTCTACAATCATTATTACTCCAACTAAAATTTGGATGGTTCATCAATCTAGATTATATGTATTTTAATAGGGATTGTCATCTTCCAATTCAATTCACATTCTTAGACCCTTTATGGATAGACTCACAAATAAAACTCAAATCATTCTATTCCAAGTGCCTAGGAATTCATGAAAAAAAAACTAACTACAAAATTGTTAAATTTCTTGGACATAAGAAATACCTAAGTAGTAGAAATTGATGAAGCATTTGACTCGTAAATATTTTCTACTCTCGTAGGATTCAACAAATCAGAAAGCCAATGTTAATTATTTGTTGTAATCTCATTAATCATGGCATAAACCTGAATAAAATGATTTTGAATCAAAGATCCTCCCTTTGTTCCATCTATTATGGACCTAAAGAATCGTACATGCTCATTATAAATAGTCTGAATGACCATCGAATCAGGCAACACTTAATTATGGCACTTTCTAAGCATCTCTTTAAGTATTTACTAGCTCTCATAAATTGACTCTCCATCAAATTAGGGAAAGGAAGTTATTTCATTTGCATCCTTAACAATTTTAGATGGTGATAAATATTTTACTAGGAACATATATGTTAGCTCAATCTAATTGGTTTTGAAGGTTAGGGACTAGAAATTTGAGAAAATCTTAGCTATGTCCCTAAGAAAAAATAGATACTAACAAAGTCTAATTGTGTCATCATTGACTCCATTACACTTTAATGTTATATAAATTTAGAAAATATCAAAGTGTAGGGTTGGATGCCCAATAATAGTTCCCCAAAACTAAAAGTTCTTTTCCGTTTTGATAATGACAATTTTTAGCTCAAAGTTATTGGCTTGGACTGTATGCCAGTTGGTACTTTAATGAATTCAATTGACCAAGGTGTTGGAGTACTCCCTAAGAGATCTACGAGGGTCTTAATAAAAATTTATCTCAATAATTCTTAATTTTAAAATGTATTTATATTTTAAAATTTTTATAAGGGTCCATTAAATTTCTAAGTTAAACAACCAAAGATCTTTACTAGCTCTCTTACACATACACTAACGATATAAGAAATAAATTGTAAAAAATTTAATTTAAAGAATAATTTTTTTTGAACAATCACAATTTTATAGCTCATAAATGACTAGTATGATACAAGATATAAGTAGAATAAAATATGCAACTTTTTGGACAATATATAACAATTGCAAAACACAAGTAACTTTCATTGATAATGGTGGCAAAAACTTGAATGAACTGTTAGGGTGCTTTATATAACCCTAAGAAAAAATAAGTGCATGTACCATTCAAGTAATAAACTGAATGATGGAGTTTCTCACAAGTATGTTATGTGATATACATAAATGTTTTAGTTCTATTAACTCAAGCTTTAAAATTTATCCTATGAAATAAAATTAGAGGTAATCTCTATCACAAAAGCAAAATATAAGAAATAGTGAAGAAATTAGTAAATAAAGTGTATTGGCCTAATAACTGTGAATATCCTATATTTTTCTTAAGCATTCTACTTTACATTAGTTATTAGTTACATATCGAGCTTCTAAGGATGTAAAGAAAGGTTGATATTCTTCTTATAATTATTTATCCCCATAAACCCTCGAATATAAATCAGGTCATGTAGAGAGTGTTGTTTCTACAGAGAGTGTGTCATTTCTAGAGATAGAGTGAAAATTTCAAAAATCTATTTCCTTTAATTTTGCTCGGCCCACATCGACGGCGGTCGATCTCTGATCATATGTCGTTCATCTAATGGGTCATGCTTGTTATTCATCTGGTGTTTTTGAAGGGTTGTTCCTCTGACCATGAAGCCTGCTATTCGATCTTCCATTAATATCTTAAAGGATGTCTCTGATGGTTCATCATTTGTAAGGAATCACAATCTTACTGATAAGTAGAAGCCTTTGATCATTAATGAATGTTCCTTACAAAATAAAAAGAAGGATTTTCTAGTATTGAGAAGGGCAAGGATGTTCTGATTGATAAGGGAAGTCTCAAAATTTCTAAAAATTTCAATTTGGTTTTATAAGTCTGAATTTAGAGGCTTCTTCTTCTTCTGGATAAAGGATTCATGTGAGTAAGTTTTGTAATTGAACTCCTACTAGTTCTGAAAATATGCTCATTATAGGTATAAAAGGCTTTGGTAGCGTTGATGTGGTGGATAATTCTAATGTTGCTACAAATAAGGTGATTATTTCAGTCCTCATATAGCTTTTGTTAGAATAATCCTCCCAGAGTAGATTTCAAACAGGAGAAGGAGACAAAAGCGGCGAAGGTGACGAAAGCGGTGAAGGCGACAAAGGCGTTCTTGGCGATCATGGCAGAACCTTTGATATCAGTGTTTCTCCATCGATCTGGTAATGCCGACGGAGGTTCTTTGAAGAATCTGGGAAGAGAGACGATGGATTTCAAGATGGGTTTGGCGGTCCTTAGCCGAACTTCAGTTCTCCATCCATTGAATTTGGACAAGGTCTGTGATTATTATTTAGATGTTAAATTCTTAATTGAAGATGGTGAGTTTACAATTTCGGTTGTAATCTTTGAGAAGGATTTTTATTTGCTCGATGGTGGGTTGAGTTTTTGTTTGGATGACATTTCTTTTTGGTGGTCAATTTTGGCCTTGATACAGAAGGGGAGCCTTTTGGACGAAGCTGCTTTGCTGAATGGATGTTTTACTTTGAAAAGTCTTGATAATGTTTTTGGTAATTGTCGCTTGATTCTGTATGAATTTTTTAATAGCCTTGAGTTAGTTCTTGAAGCTGGTATTTTTTGGAATTCGATGTTTGAACCAGGGAATTTGTTGATGTGGATTCAACTGTTACTAAGGATTGGAAATCGCCAATCGAGAAATGAGATGTGGGATTGGACGGATCAGTTTGAAGAACTTTTGAGTAATTTTTTTTAATTTTTTCTTCAATATTATTAGAGAAATGGATACAGTTTTTTTGAAGAAACAAGGAGTTAATGATGCTTTTGTCACTGGTTATGAGGCTATTTTTATGGTTTCGGGTGGATCCTCCAAGGGGAACATATCGGATAATAGCTCTGATGAAGCCGATGTTAGTGAAGCTAGTATTCTTATGTTGGATGGTTTTGGGATTATTTTAGTAATGTTGCTACTAGTTTTAGATAGAATCTTACTCCATCTAAACTTAAGATGGTTATTATTTTGGTCTTTGAAGAACAAGTCTTATTTGTAGGTGACATAAAGGATTGGAATATTACTAGTTTTTTTCTTGCCAGGATGATGTGTGTGGTGGTATTTTTTAGTTTGTATGACTTTGGTTGTGAACTATTGATGGGAGAGTTGGTGTTATTGCTTTGTCTACGTTGAATGGTTCGTTTATGGAATTTATTATTGGTTGCGTTGATGTATCAACAAATTCTACTCTTGATTGAAGCTTGTTGGACCCCAAGATTGTTGATGGGGGTTCAGTTAATATTTAGATAGCAGGTTTAGCAGTTCTTTTTATTTTTCTTGAATCAAGTTGTCATTTGCTTGATTTGCTTATAGGTTTTTTCTACCTTTTTGAAACTATTGTGATGAAATGTGAGATTTTTACTAGGTTTCATTTTCTATCTATTGAGAACTATGGGATACTAACCAACCTTTTAGGTTATTTCAATATTTGGTATCCCCTTCACCCCAATGGATTTAAAATGAAATTTAGTGGATCGCATATCCGTTATGATAGTTTTAAAGGGTTTGCTTTTTCTTTCTAGTATGTAATAATTGTTTCTCCTTTTTCTTTGAAGTTCGTACTGTACGATGTCCTGTACGAAAGTGTTGTACGAACAGTTCAATAAACTGGTAGTTTGACAAAATTGTCTCTGTTGATCGTATAGTACGATACAGTTCATACAGTACGAATAACACATCAAAATTAAGCCGTTTTGATTGAATAATCACAGGATTAAATCAGGCAATGTTTTAAACATTGTACAGTACGATTATGATCGTATAGTACGATTATAACAACTTTTCAAAATAACAGATCGTACAGTACGATATGGTGATCGTACAGTACGATTAGTTATATTCAAAAATAATTTTTCCAGGAAAAATAAAATATTTTAATTTATTTCTGTTACACCAGATCGTACAGTACGAAATAAATTCGTATAGTAAGATTAACAGAAAAGTTAAAATATTTATAATCATTTTTTTCTCCCTCTATGTCTGTGCATGATCAACAAACTAACATACATCATTACAAGACTTTACTCAATAAATGAGAATTACAGACTCATTTAATACGACCAATTCTACACAATCTTGAGCCTTGAATCTTCAAAGAATGGTGCATGATGTACCTAAAATATTAGTCAACATAGAAAGAAATATGCACTACAAATACCAGGACAAATAAAAGATTAATAAATATTATTTGTTATCATCAAAATCATAAACTCGGAAGCCCGAGTTGCAACAAATATAAGTAAGAATTGTAATTCAATTCCTTTCCATGATAATTTGAAGAAAAATATTTTTGATGCTCTATATAATTTAGAAAAGGAGGTAACCCAAGATGTAGGTGCTTTGGATGGGGAGGTAGATTGTGATTGCAACATTGTTTCTAAAAATAAAAACGTTTTTGCAAATGTTGAAGAAAATAATAAGATTGGTGCTACTTCTGTAAAAAGAAAATTGGGTAAGGAACTCTAAACACTTGACCCAATTAATCTAATGACTAGAAGTAGAAAATTAGATTTGGGGAATAAAGGTAAAGCTATCAGGGTTAGCTCCCGTTCCAATCAATTAATTCAATTGCTTTTTGGAATTATAGAGGAGCTAGGAAAGTTCATGCTTCTCTATATCTTAAAGAATTTGTATAGGAGAATGGTGTGAATTTTGTTGGTTTGTTAGAGGCAAAGGTTTCTTCTATGGATAAAAAGGACATTAATTTACACATTTGAGTAGATTGAATTTTTTTTCATCTTCCTTTAAATGGATTGTCTGGAGTAATCTTGGTGCTTTAGAATTCTAATGTTGCTTCCTTTACTACTTTGTATTCTTCATTTCAATGTGTGATTATAGATATAGAAATCCATAATAAAGGTGTGTGGAGGATTTCTATTGTATATGGGAATAAGGATTTTTATAAAAGAAGGGAGATATGGAAGAATTTGGAGGCTTTTGCTTCCAAAGATATGCCATCTTTGGTGGGTGGTGATTTTAAATGCTTATTGTCAAAATATGATAAAAGTGGAACACAAAGGTTAGTCTTTTCCCCTGGACCAAAGGAAATGTAGTTATTTTTAACTAATAGTGATTATCATGAAATGGATTTTAGTGCACCAAAGTTTACTTGGCGCATTAACAAAGTGGGGGGAGCACTTATTTTTGAAAGATTAGACAGATGCTTTGTCAATTCTGCTACAGTTAATTCTTCTAAGTTATTGGTAAGTCATCATCTTCCTAGAGTGGTGTCAAATCATTGCCCTTTTGTTTTGAAGCTATGGAATGCTGCTCTGAAATCAAGCTAGAACATCAGATTTGAAGACACATAGGCTTCTCATTTTTCTTCAGCTGCCATAGTTCAAAAAGTGTGGAGCAAGAGTATTATGGGAGATTATTATGATATTCTAAATATCAAATTTGAAAGGGATTTAAAGGCTCTATACTACTAGAGCAAATCCAAATTGAAAGGTCTTAATCAATTGATGGAATCTCTTAAAAAGGAAATGTTAGAGTTGCAAATGGAGGAAGCCTTTGATGGAGGTCTTTCCAAGGAGAAAATTCTCCTCAGAACAAAAGTAAATGAGCTCAACAACACACTTGCTCGATTGAGCACATGGTGGAGGCAACTGGCAAATGTAAAATGGATCAAAGATAGTGATAGAAATTCTATGCTATTTCATTCTTTTGCAAGTGCTAAGAGGAATGCTAAACACATTTTCAAAATCAAGGATGAAAATGGATTACTGATAGAGGACTAAGATCATATTAAAAGTATTTTTTTTCAATTTCATTGAAATAAAGTGGGAGGCTAGAGATTGTTCATTGAATGGCTTCCCTTCTCCTAGATGTGTGCTGAATGAAAATGAAAGGAAAATCTTAGAAACTGAAATATCCATGGAGGTAAGTTGTGGGAGTTATTAACCAACTTGGTGGAGGAATTTCACTAGGTGTAGCTGGGATTACACATACTTTTGTCAAAGATTATTAGTCCATTATTAAAATAGATATTTGGAATGCTATTAAGTATTTCTTTACTACTAGGAAAATGGATTCCAATCGAATAGATACTTTGATTGTGCTCATTGCAAATGTGGATAAGCCTATGATTCCTTCAAATTTTAGGCCAATAAGTTTTTGTAAAACTATTTATAAACTTGTGGCAAAAATTATACTTAGTAGATTTGTATTTATTCTTCCAAAACCCATTTTAGCAAATCAATTACCTTTGATAATGTGCCATTCCTTACCATAACATGTCTTAATTTCTCAACAAAAGTTTCATAAATTTAGATATTCAAAATCATCCAAAGGATTGTTCTTTCAAAATAGATATGGAACAAGCATATGACAGTATGTCTTGGAGAACTCTCGGGAAAAATTTAAAATATTTTTTCTTTCCCTTAAATTTCTTAAAGATTATTATTGAATGAGTATAAAATCCAAAATTTTCTATATTAATAATTAGGATTTCAAATTGGATTAGTGCTCGAAGTGGATTTCATTAAGGTTGTAACTTTTCTCCTTTTCTCTTCGTTTTATGTTCCCAACTTTTATCAAATGCTTTAATACAAGGATAGAATGAGATAGAGATTAAATTTCACCCAATTGCTCCAAAGATCTCTCATTTGCTTTATGTAGATGATATTTTGTTTTTTTTAAGCTAATATGAAATTAGTGAAGAAGATTAGGAGTATTCTTTTGGATTATTGTAGTGTTTTTTTTTTTTTTGAAGAAATCCAAAAATTGCATTAAAAGGAAAGTAGGAACAACCTAATACAAGCTAGAAACAAACTAGTAGTTCCTTGATAATGGAACTTTATTGAAAGCATATTTGTTAAGCTAAACTTGTTATAATTTAAATGAAACCCACTATTTCCCATTTTAAAACCCTTGAGATGCAGGGGATACGAAAATATTAAACAACCCGAGGGTTGGTTACTCAATCGGTTAAAAAATAGAACCTAGTATCCATCTCATAAGCAATTAGAATAAGTTTAAAAAATAAATAAAAGACTAAAAGAGAAAAGAAGCAATAAAAGAAAATACATTTAAACATTGACATCCATAAAAGACCTAAGAAAAAAAGATGTTTCAGATGCCATTTCCAATATCCCAAGTTGTAGTCCAAAGATAGTATTTTAAATAATTTTTAGATCAATAGCTCCATCTTCAAGTATCTTTCCACTATGTTAAAAGCCAAGAGAAAATCAGCAAGCATATTAATGAGTTAAATGAGAAGAACCTCTCATAAATTTCTTCATTCTGAGATCAGCAATCCTTCTTCTAGGTAGATCTTTCACCGGACCTAGAGCTTGTAATTCTTTGAATAATATGTGTTTAGAACCAAAAGAGCCATTCTCCTTAGTAGTATCCTTCAATAAGATAGTTTTTTTGAATTTTAAACTAATCGTAGAAGCAGGAGTAATGGTTTCATTATAAACACTTTTTTTTCCTGCATTGATATCATCCATTTCAAAAAACATTGTTGCATTTATTGGAGTCAAAACTGAATTCTGCACCTCAACAAACTTTGACTTAGTCAAGAGATCATTTGAAGTTTGATCAGCAATTAATTTTGTTTCAGAATTATCAGCCTCCTTATCTTCCTCATGAATTTGTGGATTATTGTAGTTGGTCTGGTCCGAAAACTAATTTTTAGAAATCTTCTATTCTTTTTGGAAAAGTGGTGAAGAGAAGGAGGAAGAAAAGTATTGCTTGCGTAATGGGTTTTAAATTTGTTAATGAATTTAATTACTTGGGCATGAAGATTGCTTTGAGGAGACTTCTGGCCACGGATTTCAAGTTCATTTTAGATAAATTTGTTGGAAAGCTTAATACTTGGAGAAATAAATTTATCTCCTTATCATGAAAATTTATTCTTATCAAATCTATTATTCTTTCGATCTCAATATTTTATGGCACTCATTCTCTTGTCCTTATTGGTATTTTGGCTGAAATTGATAAAGCTTGATGGAATTTCTTTAGCATAAAAATTATAGTAGAAGTGGACTGCATTATGTGTGCTAGGAATCTTTGTGTAAGCCGATTCATTTAGGAGACGTGGTCTTCATTCTCTTATTAAAATGTGGATTCTTTAAGGGTAAAGATTGCATGGAAGCTTTTCAATGATGATGATTCAGTGCTGCATAAAACCTTGGAACCAAAATATGGTTAATCTTTTTGGAATTTTAATTTGAACAAGAACATGTCGAATGCTTGAAAGATCATTTTGAGTGGTACAAAAGCCCTCAAACTAATAGTTAGATGGAAGATTTTTTATGGGGAATCTATTAATATGATGGAGGATGTTTAGGTATTGGATAAAGCTTTAAATAAATTACCTACATTTCTTTCTATTTTACAAAGTGATGTTTTAACCGTTGATCACTTTATTAAAAATGGAGTATGGGACATGGAGGAGCTACATTTGTTATTTTGAGAGGAATTGATCAATCATATATTCAATATTCAGATTGATCCGAATTGTAACAAGGATCAAGGAGAGCTTTTGTAATAAGAAAATCTTTGTCGGCTATAGCATTTGAACGCATTATGAGTAATCCATTTGTGTAGTTGTATTGGTTATGGATTCATAAAATTAAACTTAATCTAAGGATTGAAGTATTCTGGTGGAGATTGCATCTTAAGGCTATTCCAACATTACATTTTTTGGAATATAGAAGTTTAAGAGATGGGATTTTTTGTCCTAGAGGACGTATGATAATAGAAGATCATGAACATGTTTTGGTTTCCATCTCTAAGCTGGTACAAATAGTTCAAATTTTGAATCGCTGGGGTTTTCAAATCCCTTTTTTTAGAAATTTTGTTGAATGTTATAGCTGGTTGGAATGAAATGCTTTTAACAAAACTTTTCTTTGCTAATTTTTATTGTTCATCTATTTTCTTCTGTTGAAAATCCCGAAATAACCTTATTCACAAAGATAAGGAAGATAGTTACATGAGTATTGCAACAAATTCACTTAGAGTAGCTTTCATTTCTATGTCAAATAGAAATAATTCATGCGTATGGGTTGCTAATCAACCAGTTCGGTCGTTAAAAAATTGTTGACATCCTCTACCACTTGATTGGATCAAAGTCAATGTAGATGCTTCATTATTAACATCATATATAGCTGTAGTTGGAGGAATTTTCCGGGATCATAAAGGAAGGTTTGTTTATGCATTTGGATTCAATGGTATTTGTTGGGACATCTCTCGGTTAGAAATGGAAGCTATTTATTCTTTAAAATGTGTTGTCAAAGATTAGACGATACAATGCAAAGGAATCATAATTGAAGGGAACAATGCAAATGTGATTAACAATATTGTAGATAGTGTCAAGATGATGTAGATTCACAAGCCTAGCTTTGGATTTGAATTTATTTCCTTTACTAAAGATTTTAATAATGTTATTTTTAATTGTGTGAATAGGGAATGCCGGCGGCCCGCAGCTTTTGCGGAATTCGGAAGAGAAACCCTTGATCATTAATGAGGGTGGTTTATTGCAAATGAAGGATTCTCCCATTCCAGTATCGGGAAAAGGGAAAGAGGTTATAAAGGAGGATTGTTTTATTAATCCTAAATCTTTTAAAAGTCCTGTTCAGATCATCAAGGTGATTAGAAATCTCAATTTGGAAGCTTCCTCTTCTAATGTTCAAAGGATCTACTCTAACAAATGTTTTAATTATGCTTCATTGCCTTCTTCACTGAGTTGTAATGACATGGTGGTTTCCCCCCAGTTGATTGGTAAATCCCAGAATGAAGACATAGTGGATGAGGTTTTGCGGCAAAAGGTTGATGCAAATTGCTCTTTAAGAGGTCCAGATGTAGATAAGGTTGTTTCAGACAAATCTTCTCAACCGGTGAATAATGGGAGCAAGGCGGTGGTATAGTCTGTTTGGAATAAAAAATAAAACATCAAGGTTGATAACTTGAATTTAGGCTCTTTTTTATCTGAAGATGGTAAGGGTGTGATGTTACATGCTGAGAGGGAGATTGAGAATGTTAGGAGACTAGATAAAGCATTAGTTGTGAAGATCTTTGGTGATAGCACTCCATTCCATTTGGTGAGCACGGACTTGAGAAGATAGTGGAATAAGTTTGGGAAATTCCACATTACTGGATTGGGCCTTGGCTAGATATTATGTTCTTTTGAAGATTCAAATACCATGGAAAGTATCTTATCTAGTGGTCCCTGGTCCCTGGTGGGTTGGATGACAAGTAGTGGGCTTGGATAAAGAGTCAGCTTCCTTCAATCCAAACTCTCTCAAAGGCATTTCAACTCCGGTATGGATCAGACTGCCTAATTTACCTCTTCAGTGTTAGGATGAGGTGAACATTTGTAGGATTGCTTCTATGGTAGGCAAGCCTTATCTCCTTGTCGGGAATATGTTCCAGTGGAGTAGAAGGGAGTTTGCGATGGTATGTGTGTGCATTCCCTTAGATTTGAAGTTACCAAAGGGTGTTTGGGTCGAAGGTTTGGCTGGAAAATTTTACCAAACAGTTGAGTATGAAGGCTTTTCAAAAATCTGCAGTAATTGTGGAATGTTTGGGCATGTTGTAAGTGATTGTGCTGAAGTTATTAAAGAAAATGTAGCAGTTTTTGGGCCTTCAAAGGCAGCTGTATTAGCGGAAGCATGGATCACTCAGAAGGAGGGAGTTAACGCAGATGGTGGAAAAGTTGATAACAATCCATGGATCCAGGTGAAATATGGCAACAGAAGGTCTAAACAATTATCAGATAAAAGAGGTTTTATAATAAAATCTCAATTCCAATGAAGAAGTTCTATATTCCAAAGCTCGGTCCATCAAATTGAAAGAAAACCTATGAACCTGAAGGTGATAATTTGGGAGTTAAATAAAATGTTTCCGAAATTATCTTTATACTGGAAGAAGCTACTAAAGAAGGTGTTACTGCGGATCCTCCATCTATTTTTCCATAAGTATGTCAGGAGGAGGTAATAATAGTTGATTCTAATCTTTAAATTCTTAATAAATTCGATGTATTAGCTTGTTTGGAAGAAACTATAGCTACTGATGTTGTGGAGATTGAAGATGGTACTAATGCTGAGGAGGGTGAAATTGTAGAAAATGATATGAGTAACATGGCAGACTTGGAGGCTATGTGTGCTGAAGAATCCAGAACAATCAGGTGATGGATAAGGAAAATGCAAACTCTATTAAGGCTGTGGTTGGAAGTCTTTCCTCTGGAAAGAAATTTAATCTTATTAAAGAGCTTAAATCTCTTGGTTCGGGTAATATAATTGAACGTAATAGAAAGATGGATGGAGGAAAATCTAAGAAGAATGGGCATCCTTCCCCCATCTTTAAGCAATGACTTTATTGGTTTTTGGAATTGTAGAGGAGCCAAGAAAGTGGAGGCTGCTCTATATCTGAAGGAGGTGATTAAAGATCACAAGGTGTTTTTTGTGGGTTTGATGGAAACAAAATTGAGCTATGTGGAGAATTTTCAAATTTTAAAATTCCTTGGTAATAATTGGGAGTCTTATATGGTTCCTTCTGAAGGCCTCTCAGGAGGTTTGATGGTTTTATGGAGAAAAGACTTGGCTTCTTTCTAAGTGATCGAAGTATCTACACAGAAGATAGTGGGGAAATTGGAGGATTTTAACAAAGGAAGCCAGATGGTAGCAACCATGTATGGGAGCACTAATGCGAACGACAGGAGAACTTTATGGGACAATTTAGAGTGACATTGCTTGGTGGATTTGCCAACTGTGGTTGGAGGTGACATTAATTGTGTTCTATCCCAAGATGAAAAGAGAGCAGGGAAAAAGTTCATCATGTCTCAAGGAGGAAAGGAATTGAAGAACTTGATGATCAACAATGATCTTCATGAGGTGGGGTCAATGTGCCCAAATATTACTTGGTGCAATAATAAATCTGGTGGGGCTCGGATTCTAGAAAAATTGGATAGGTGTCTTAGCAAATCCATAACTTTAAACTCTATTCATATTGCATTGGTGAAGCATTTATCACGGGTATCTTTGGACCATTGCCCTATTCTCTTGGAGATTTTCAAACCAATTGAGTGCTACAACAAAGATATTTGGTATGAAGAAGTTTGGGCTACTCACCATGGGGCTGAGGCTATAGTGTAGAATTCTTGGAATAAATATTGTGGAAATGACCCGGCTGTCTCTCTAAATTTAAAATTTAAAAGAACTTTGAGATCTCTCTTTTTTTGGAGCATAGCTAAGTTCAAGAACCTTAACTCTCTTCAGGATAAGCTGAAGGAGGAAGTACTGAAAATCCAATTGGAGGAGGAAGAATTGCGTATTTCTTTTGAAAAGCTACAAATTTTAAGATTCAAAATTAATGAGCTCAATGTTACTCTTGCACGGCTCAACACCTGGTGGAAGCAAAGAGCAAAATCAAAATGGATGGAGGAAGGAGATTGCAATTCAGGTTTTTTTCATGCTTTTGCAAATGTCAGGAAAAATATGAACTGGATCAGTCATATTAAGACAGTTGATGGTAATGTGACAGAGGATGTTAATGAAATACATAAACTTTTTTTCAGATTTCTTCAAGCTTAAATGGCAGCATAGGAATTATTTGCTAGATGGCTAGCCAGGGCCTTCTGTTGTCATCAACAAAGTTGATCAAGCAATTTTGGATGTAGAATTCTCAAGGGAGGAGCTCCAGGTGGTCATGGAACAATCCAGGAGAAATCTTTCTCCTCGTTTGGATGGTAGCACCTTTTCTTTCATCAAGAATTTTTGGAGATGGATTAAGGATGATGTATGGCTTGCGGTGAATGAATTCATGTCTACTGGTATTATGCACCAGTCTTGGAAGGAAACTTTAATTGTCTTAATTCCAAAGACCATAATCCTTAGGTGGTTTCTAATTATTGGCCTATTAGCTTGTGTATGACTATTTATAAAATTATTGCAAAGATGCTTTTGTATAGATTAGAGAATGTTATTCACAAAATCATTTCGGTGGACCAAGCTACTTTTATAAAAGGTCGATCCTTGTCAGAACATGTGTTGTTGGCACAAGAAGTTTTTAACAAGTTTCGGTACTCTAAACAAGGAAAGGACTTTTGGCAATCAAGCTTGACATGGAACAAGCTTATGATAGCATGGGATGGCAAGCTTTTAGGCAAGTGCTTATTCATTTTAATTTTCCCAATAAGTTTAGGGAGCTTTTATTGCAATGTGTCATGAATCCTAAATATTGCATTTTGATCAATGGGAGGAAATTTGATTGGATTGAAGGGAGATGTGGATTTAGACAGGGCTGTCCTCAATCACCATATTTGTTTATATTATGCTCCCAAATCCTTTTAGATGCATTAAATCTTGGAAAAGGGGATGTGGGGATTTCTATTTCTCCCAAAGGTCCTAGAGTATCATACTTACTCTATGCCGATGATATTTTAATCTTTTTGAAAGCCATGACCAAAAAAAAAAAAATAAGGAGTTGAAGAATATCATTAACAACTATTGTAAATGGTCGGGTCAAAAGGTTAATCATTCTAAATCCATGTTTTGTTTTGGAAGGCATACTAACCAGAGCAGAAAGAAAAGAATTTCTAAACTTCTTAAATTCAAGATGGTTAAGGAGATGAATTACCTTGGTGTGAAGATGACCTTGAGGAGATTGGTGTCTTCGGAATTCTCAATGCTTATGGAAGTTGCTGCTAACCAATTGAATACTTGGGGGAAAAAGTTCATCTCATTGGAAGGAAAGTTGGTGCTGATTAAAGCCGCATTTCTCTCATTACCTATGTTTTTATCTTCCCTTTCTCTTGTTCCTTTGAGAATTCTTAAAGACTTTGATAAAATGTGTAGAGGATTCTTATGGAAGAAGAGTAATGGGAGTCCAAGACTGCATTATGCTTCATGGGAAAGTCTTTGCAAGCCAAAGAATGAAGGTGGTCGTGGCTTGTTCTTGGTTGTTTCAAAGGTAGGTCCTCTTTGGGCAAAATTGGCTTGGAACTTCTGTATGAAGCCAAGTACATTGCTGAACCAGATCCTGAGAGCAAAATACGGAGGAGATGTTTGGACTATATCAGTGAAAAAAGATTGTTCACCTACATGGAAGATCATTACTATGGGAGCTAACTATCTTAGAAGCATTGTAAGATGGAATGTTTCTAGTGGTGATTCTATCAATTGGATGTTTGATTGTTGGATATTAGACAAATGCTTAGCAAAGTGGCCAACTTTTGTTAACAGTCTAGAAACAACAGAGTTCAAGCTTAACTCTTTTATTTCGGAAGAGCAATGAAACAGTGATCAACTACATTTATTCATTGGGGAGCAGCTAGTAAATCTCATAAGTAAAATTCTTATTAATGAAGGTAGGAGGTACGATCTTATGGAACTCAAATTTAAATATTCTGGGAGATCTATTGCTGCCTTGGCGTTTCAAGCGGTAACAGAATAGAGTGAAGGAACTCCTCACTGGATGTGGATGAAAAATTTAAAACTGAGACCGAATATTGAACTCTTTTGGTGGAGGCTTTGTAATGATGCTATTCCTTCTAATGATTTTCTTTTTAGAAGAATACTAAATATTTTCTCAGGATGCCCGAGAGGATGTGAAGAAGAAGAGAATGGATGCCATATTGCAGGGAAGTGCGATAAGCTTCGAACGATAATTTCTATTCTCAATAACTGGGGATTCCAAGTTCCATTTTTTTATAATATTTTAGAATGCTTGGAAGGTTTAAAGAAGCTCGTTGGAAAGAAATCTTTTATTGCTAATATGTATTGTACAACTACTTGGCTAGTTTGGAAATGCAGATGCAAATTAATTCATGATGGCACAGAAGACTCGGTTAATTCTTTGGCTTAAAATGCAATTTCTGCTTCTACTGTATATAACTCTATTAACTCTTATCTGGATAACTGGGATGTCAACCAGCGTAAGCTGTTTCATTCTTTACATCCTCCTCCACCCGGGTGGATTAAAATAAATGTAGATGCCTCTCTTTTGAGGAATAATGTGGCTGGTTTTGGAGGCGTGGCAAGGGATGATAAAGGGAGTTTTCTTATAGCATTTGGAGCTAATCTTATGCATTGGGACATTGCTCAAATATAGATTTTGTGCTAATTTGGCTTTAAAGAAATCTTTTATTTGGGAGGATCTTAGCTTTGAGGAAATTCCTCCTTCATTCTTGTTTTGCTTGAAGGAGGAATGTGATTCTTTAGGGGTGACTTGAATAGTTTGTAACAATGTTTTTTTTTTTAGCTTTTAAGGCTATTGCATTTCTTCTAAAAAAAAACAAATAACAGGGAATGCAATAAGATAACAGATGTTTATACTAACTATGCTCATATTCCTCCTTATTTTATTCAATTATTAAAGGAGGAGTGTGATGATGTTATTAGTTTGTATTTGTTGCAACCCATGACCCCGAGTTTGAGATTTTGATGATGCCAAATAATGAGTGTTTTGGAACAACCTTTCATTGAATACTATTTTATTTGCTATTGTCCTTGAGTACTAAAATTTCAGGAAGATCACAAGTGACTCAGGACGAAAGGAAGACTAAAGAAAGGGTAGATTAGGAGTATGAGTCAAACATTATATTTTTCCTTTTATTTGATTTTATTTTATTGAGTCTGGCCACAAAATGCATAAGAGTAAGAGCAACCATGCACACACACAGGGGGAGAGTTTGCTTTTAAATGAAAAATGTCATAGAAATTCTTCTCTGGAGATCGTACTGTATGATTTTAATTTGTACCATACGATCAGAGCTATATGGATGATTCTGTGAATAGATCGTACTGTACGAATATTTTTGTATTGTACGATATGTTCAGATCCAAAACCCTAGCCGTAGTTTAATTTGAGTAAGTGATTTTGCGCCGCTCGTACTGTACGAACGTGTTCGTACTGTACTGTTGAGTCCAGTAATTAGGTTGTTAAGCCTAAGTAAATGTCCCATGGCTACCAAGAGGGGGGTGAATTGGTAGTTTTAAAAATTTTAAACCCTCTTAATAATAAAGTTGAACCGAAATAAAATTTTCTTTTAAAGTTTGTAGAAAAATGTTTTTCAACCACAGAGTTGTTAAAACTGAAATTTAAAGTGCGGAAACGTAAAAGCAATAAAGTAAATGACACCAGATTTATAGTGGTTCGGTCTATAACCAAACCTACATCCACTCCTCAGAGGCACCCTCTGAGTATTGCACTAATACCACAAAGTGACTCTCCTTTAGCACCCACAGCAAGGCGGAGAAGCCTGTACAAAACACTCTTTTCACCACTACCCGGTGCGGCAGAGAACCGTCGTCCTTTTACACAATCCACAGTGCTGGCAGAGAACCGTCGTCATTTTACACTCTCCTAGTGTGGGCAGAGAACCCTCCGGCTGTTCACACTCTCCAAGTGTAGGCAGAGAACCTTCGTCCTTTTACACTCTCCTAGTGTGGGCAGAGAACCCTCCGTCTGTTCACACTTTCCAAGTGTCGGCAGAGAACCGGATCTCCTTGACTGATCTTCTCACAAGAATCTATAAGAAAGAAAGAAAAGAGTGAAGAAATCTAATTTCACAAGTAGAGACTCTTACCTTAGCAACCCAAGTGAAGCCTTCTCGCTCCAGTGGTAGGAATCCTCCTTTCAATGCTCTCTTCCACTCTCTCCTTGGCTATTCTCTCAAGAGGCACGAAGATCAAATGACAAAAAGATTGGGTGGCAGTCTAATTTGGACCTTTTATAGAAAAGACAAGAAAAACCGCCCAAAAACTGCAAATTTCCAATTCTGTATGCAGTGGATCGTCCTGTACGATCCTGGATCGTCCTGGATGATTTTACTTAAACGATCTGAAACGACCCAATTTGTATATGTGTACAAAATGATTTTGTACAGCTGATCGTCCTGTACGAACTAGGTTCATCCAGTACGAACGGTTATTACAAGGTCGGTTCTAGAAACTGCTGAAAACTGTTCTAAGTCGGTTCATCGTTTGGACAAAAATATGTTCGTCTGGACGAAAATTTTCCAGAGAGCCGATCGTCCTGGACGATTATTTATTTCGTCTGGACGAAAATTTTCCAGAGCACCCATCGCCGCGGACGATAATTTGTTTTCGTCTGGACGAAAATTTTCCAGAGAGCTGATCGTCCGATACGATATTTATTTTCGTCTGGACGAAAATTTTCCAGAGGACTGGTCACCTCGTACGATGATAAATTTCATCTGGACGAAAATTTTACAGAGAACCCATCGTCCGGGACGATAATAAAATTCGTCCTGGACGAATAGGAGTTAGAAAAAATTTTTTCAAGCAAATTCTAATTCGTTCCAAGTGCTCTATAGGAGATAACTGACAGATCGTCCAGTACGATAAATATTGTCCTGTACGATCAGTATAGAATTTCAAGATCTCCTTATTTGTGTGTGTGAGATTTTATTCACTCAATTACAATCACTCCCTTTCAAAATTAATTCAAAGAAAAGGCAAACTTCAAATAAATAAAATATCTCATGTTGAATTTGATTTGAAGTTTTCGTAGTCTGGAGTCTGATTTTCCTGAAATGTTAGTACACACAAGAGCAAATGCAAATCTTCTAAAATTGTTAGGAGATAACTATACATCTGAACAATAATGTTTGGAATCATCAAAACTACATAAGTTGCACAAATATAAATCATTCAAATAGCAACTATTCAAACAATCTCCCCCTTTTTGATGATGGCAAAACAATTATTATTTGTAAGGTTTCAAGTTAAAACAGATCTCTTATCTCCTAAACTCCCCCTGAATTTATGAGTACATTAAAATAAGGAGGCATTAAAGAACAATATTTTTGTTTTTCGAAAAAAAATTTTAACACAAACAAATAAAAAACTTGCAAACAGAACAATTAAAAATAGAAATCACAAACCACAAAAACACAAACATAATAATTTCTCCCCCTTTTTGATAGCAACAAAAAGTGAAGAAGAAAAAAAAAATAAGAAATGTAAATAATAATATGAAATTCATTTTTAATATTTAATCTAAAGATATTAGGGTATGCAATTTTAAACTAAAGATATTAGGTGAATCATAGAAATTCATAAAATTTAAGATATGATATAACATTGTAAGTAAGAAGAATTTATCAAAGACATGATTCAATTTAGACATTTGACTATTGAAGATCATTACAAGAGAGATGGAAAAAAAATTCTATATTTCAAAGTTCAATATAATATAAATGAACATTAGATCAATTTGAATTAAGAGATTGAATGAATTTGGAAAGAAGAGAATTACCTCATGTGGCGCTTTGCGCATCTTTTCGAAGTTTTGGAGCACATTTTTGTGTATTTTTCTTTTGTTGGGCTTATTTTGTGCCTCTTTTTCACTTTGCAAATTTTTGCGAATTCCTTTTGATTTTTGTACATTTGTACAATTTTCAAGAGTAATTTGACCAATTCTTTCCAAAATCTATAATCTAAAATTTCAAATATTTCTAGGTGCATAAATATCATTTGAGCATAGAAATACAAAATAAGAAAACATCAAAATTGCAATAACAATATTAACTTTTATGTAGTCTAAATGAATAGACATGAATTTAAAATTTCTAATTACAACAAGTTATAAACAAATTATAAATTTAGAAAGTCTAGATTTTCTAATATAGATAATCTCAAATTACAATCGAATTTAAGCACTATGTAGATTAAATAATACTAATGAAATTCACAAACATTAATTACATTTCAAAAAAAATCTAATAGAAACAAACTTTCATTAAAATTAAAGAAACGGATTACACATAAAAAAAAAATACATTGAACTTAGAAACATAAAAACAAACACAATAACACAGATAAGATAAAAATAAAACAAACAAAAACAAAAAAAAATACAACAGACACACAAAAAAAATTCTACTGTTCTGGAGGAGGAGGAATGCCGCCAAAGAGATTGAAGTAGGAGGCCATCAACATGACATTGGTATTAATTTCATGAACTTCATCTTTGATGTTACCAATGTCTTGTTGCTGCTGCGTAAGTTGAGCATCAAATTGATCAAATCTTTGATCAATATGAGTCTCTAGTCTATCAAATCTCTCAATCAGATTCTGGTAATCTGATTGAGAAGCAGAACCTTGCACTCCTTCTTCTTCTTCTTCTGAAGCACTAGCATGTGCTTTTTCATTCTCCTCCTTGAAGAGCAATATGAAAGATGCATCGTTATAGTAAACTGGCTCTTCATATTCTTCATCAGGATGCACTATATTGTACTTCTTCTCCAAAATGTAAGTAATTAAGTGCCCTAATGAGATGTTCTTCTTCCTCTTCTGATCAGCATGTCCTATTTCTGAAAGCCCATAGATATGATCTATGATGAGTTGGGCTTCGTCAATAGGATGTCTTTGCATGATTAAAAAGGTTAGAACAGAAAGGAGAGGAGTAATGTTAATCCTATCACCAGCTTTAGGAATAATTGAGGATCTAAGGATATGCTGGATGATTCGGGCATCTTGGGTCATACCGGAGACTCTAGCAACATGATAGGTTATGCCTATTTCTCTAATCACCCTATTGATTTTATACCATTTGAAGGAGTTTTCCGACATTAGGGTGTGGGCTCTATATCCTTCAGTCCTTAAGTTTAAAAATGCACTAAGGTCGTGCTTGGTGATCTCAACTTTTTGTTTAAAAACAAAAGAACTAATGATAGAGTGGTCAGAATTGAAACTCATGTTGGCTAGAAAGTAGTGTTAGGTTTGTTTACTGTAGAAGTGGACGAGAGAAAGAATGAACTGAAATTGGGTTGAGGCGAAGAGGTGCAATACCCAAAATTTCAACTCTGTTTGGATAAGAATGCAAGACGGAGTGATTTTTGCAGATGAAAAACGAGGAAAAGATTCCTCATTTGCCTTGGAAAGAAAGTTGTCTGGGGCATTCCTGTTAGGTTTTTTCACCAAAACTTTTTGTCTTTTGCTAGAGGAGGCCATAGTTGATTTGATGTAGAAAGGGATTGAAAAAGAAGTTTGAAAGTGTAATTGTCAAGTTTGAAAGCCTTCATATTTAAAGAAAAACGATACGTTCGTCCTGGACGAAAATATTCGTCCTGGACGAAAAACTATCGTTCGGCTGGACGAAGTAATTTCGTACAGACGATCCAATTCGTCCAAAATGTAACGGCTTTTCGTATTCAACACAACTTACGATGCGTCCCTTCGTACAGGCTTTTTGACTTGACCGATCGTACAGACGAAAAAATTTTGTACAGACGATCGAAAAAGTGTTTCGTTTTAATGACTCTTGAAAACCGTCCCCTACAATGAACCGACACATGTTCGTACAGACGAAAAAATTTCGTACAGACGAAGTTCGTATTAAAAACTGTCTTATCCACTCAACCGCTGCATTCAATCGTCCCGACGTTTGAGAGAGAAAAAAATTCGTCCTAGACGATTACATATCGTATAGACGATCTAATTATAACTGCTCTCAAAACGGTTTAAATTCGCGCAAACTGTTCCTTCACATATCGTCCCGTACGAAAATAATTTTGTCCTGGACGATGTCCTCCAAAAAAAATTTAATTTTGAATTTTTTAAATTAACAAAAACATTAAAAAAACACAGAAAATATAAAACAAAATCATAAATCCAAAAACAATTCATTAAAAAAAAACACACAAAATTCACAAAATCACAAAAACAAAACAAAACACAACAAGTATCAATGTTGCAAAGACATTTTGGTTAAGCATTCAAATCGATAACACAAGCCTTGTTCTTAAAGTACTGAAGGTATCAAAGGTTAAAGATTTTGTAAAAATGTCTGCAAGTTGATTTTCAGTTGAAACATGTATGAGTTCAATTTCTCCTTTGGATACATGATCCCTTATGAAATGATGCCTTATATCAATGTGTTTGGTTCTAGAATGTTGAATAGGATTTTTGGAAATGCAAATAGCACTAGTATTGTCACAATAAATTGGAATAGTGCCTATAGTTAATCCTAAGTCAATCAACTGTTGTTTTAACCAAAGTACTTGTGCCACACAACTTCCTAATGCAATGTATTCTGCTTCTGCAGTAGATAGTGCCACTGAATTTTGTTTTCTACTAGACCATGAAACTAATGAATTTCCAATGAATTGACATGTTCCAGAAGTGCTTTTCCTATCCACTCTACAGCCTGCAAAGTCAGAATCTGAGTAACCAATAATTTCAAATGAAGAGCTAAACTTAGGATACCAAATTCCTAAGTTTTGAGTTCCTAGTAGATATCTTAAAATCCTTTTTACTGCTGTCAAATGTGATTCTTTTGGATCTGATTGAAATCTAGCACATAAGCAAACACTAAACATAATATCTGGTCGGCTAGCAGTCAAGTAAAGTAAAGATCCAATTATCCCTCTAAATTTCTTTTGATCAACAGATTTTCCCTTAAGGTCTTTATCCAACTGAACTGAAGAACTCATTGGTGTACTAACAGGTTTAGCATTGTCCATTTCATATTTTTTGAGGATGTCCTTAATATATTTGGTTTGACTAAGAAAAGTACCTTCCTCAAGTTGCTTAATGCTAAATCCTAGAAAGTAATTTAAATCTCCCATTAGACTCATTTCAAATTCACTACTCATTGTTTTAGAAAAATCATCACAAAGATGTTTATTTGAAGATCCAAAGATGATGTCATCCACATAAATTTGAACAATAAGTATATCCTTTCCAATTTTCCTTAAAAAGAGAGTTGTATCCACACTTCCTTTTTCAAAAGATCTTTCAAGTAGGAAGGTGCTTAACCTCTCATACCAAGCCCTAGGTGCCTGTTTCAATCCATATAATGCCTTTTTTAATTTGAAAACATGATTTGGAAATTTAGAATTTTCAAAACCTGGAGGTTGTTCTACAAAAACATCTTCCTCAATTACCCCATTTAAAAAGGCACTTTTGACATCCATTTGAAACAATTTAAAACCTTTAAAACAGGCAAAGGCTAGTAAAACCCTAATTGCTTCAAGTCTAGCTACAGGGGCAAAAGTTTCCTCAAAATCAATTCCTTCAATTTGATTATACCCCTTAGCTACTAATCTAGCCTTATTTCTAATGACTACTCCTGAGTCATTCATTTTATTTTTGAACACCCACTTGGTTCCAACAACACTTTGATCTTTTGGCCTTGTAGTTAGTTCCCAAACTTTATTTCTTACAAATTGATTTAACTCTTCTTGCATGGCCAATATCCAAAATTCATCTGAAAGTGCTTGATCAATGTTAGTGGGTTCAATAGTTGAAATAAAGGCTGAATGATTGACTTCCTTGTTTAATCCACGCCTAGTTCTAACACCCTCACTTGGTTCACCTATAATCAATTCCTTTGGATGGTTTTTAGAAAATCTCAAATCTCTAGGCAAAGGGTCTTCTCTTTCTAAATTTTCTTCCACATTTTCTTCCAAATTTAATCTATCAATCTTTTGGGAGTTTTCTTCAATTTCTTCTTCAACAACTTTTGGCTCTTCCATGTTTCCATTTTCATCAAAAACAACATGTGTGGTTTCTTCAATGACTAAAGTTCTTTTGTTGAATACTCTATAAGATTTTCCAACACTTGAATATCCAACAAAAATTCCTTCATCTGATTTTGGATCAAATTTTCCTAAGGCAGATTTTCCATTATTATGTATGAACACCTTGCAACCAAATACATGCAAATGAGACAAATTTGGTGTTTTACCTTTTAGCAACTCATAGGGTGTTTTATTCAAATTTGATCTCACATTTACCCTATTCAGAACATAGCATGCAGTGCTAACCGCCTCAGCCCAAAAATATCTATGAAGTGAGTATTCTGCTAACATTGCTCGGGCGGCTTCTATTAATGTTCTGTTCTTTCTTTCAACTACTCCATTTTGTTGAGGAGTTCTAGGTGCAGAAAAATTGTGATCAATCCCCTTTTCTTTACAGAAATCTTCAAATCTTTCATTTTCAAATTCTCCTCCATGATCACTTTGTATAGAAATTATTTCACATCCTAGTTTTCTTTGTATCCAAGTTGAAAAATTTCTGAATTCCTCAAATGATTCACTCTTATGAAAAAGAAATTTAACCCAGGTGAATCTTGAAAAATCATCTACTATAACAAATCCATATACCTTTCCTCCTAGACTTACAGTGCTTACAGGTCCAAAAAGATCCATGTGAAGAATTTCTAATGGTTTACTGGTCCTAAGATCTTTAATGGACTTAAAAGAGGACTTCACTTGTTTTCCTAGTTGACATGCATCACACAGATGGTCCTTAGTAAAGTCTAGTTTAGGTATTCCTCTCACCAAATTCTTTTGGGTAATTTTTCTAAGATTTTTCATACTAGAATGACAAAGTCTCCTATGCCAAAGCCATGATTCATCAGAAACAGTTTTCAAACAAAAAGCAGTAGGAGATTGAATACAATTTAAATCTAGCATGTAGACATTGTTCACCCTTTTTCCATTTAAAACATTTTCCCATTTAGGCTAATTATGCAGCTAGTAGGTAAAAATTTTACATTATAGCCCTTATCACATAGCTGACTTATGCTAAGCAAATTATGTTTTAAGCCTTCAACTAATAAAACATTGTCTATGAAAAAGTTTTTCAAATTTCCAATCATACCTGATCCAACCACTTTCTTTGTGGTATTATCTCCAAGTGTAACCTTGCCTCCACTCCTGGCTTCCAGCGTTATGAATTGAGCAGTATCTCCAGTCATGTGCTTAGAACATCCGCTGTCCAGGTACCATATACTCTCACGAGGTCTTGTGTGAGAGTATCCTGCAAAATTCTCAAATGTTAGACCTGGGAACCCAAACTAGTTTGGGTTCACCTTTATGAAATTTATAATCAGATGCATGTGTGATATGTCTAGGTTTATGCATCTTAGTTCTCCACACCAAATTAGGTTTCATCTTTAAAGTGCAGGTGTGAGATATATGTCCCAAAAATCCACAATTGTTACATTTAACATTAGAAAAAATATTCCTATGTTTTCTTTCATATGATTGTCTTCTAAGGGATTTCATGAATTTAGGATAATATTTAGGATTTGTAAAATCTTCAAGTTTAGGGGGGTTCCTATTATCCTCGAGAGCTCTTATAGTAAGTTTGTAAAATGAATTCATATCCTCCAAGATTCGATTTGTATAATTGACTCTATATGTCTTGCTCTCAGATTCATCCTTAAATTTCTTAAATTCTTTTTCAAGTTCAGCATAGGATGATTTTAAATTCTCAAAATTTTTATTCAAGTCATCATATTCATCAAGTAGTTTCATGTGGTTGCTATCAATTAAAGCATGATCTTTCCTAAGGATTTCGTGTTCCTTATTAAGCTCTTCCAATTCTAAAACTAAACTAGCATGCATCTTTTTCGTTTTCCTATATGCATCATGCATGTGTTCAGAAACTTCAAACAATTCATTATAAGTTAAATCACATACCTCTTCTTGATCTGATTGTTCAGATTTATCTGCCATCAAGCAAAGGTTGGTGACTTCTTCTTCTTTTTCAGTCTCAGATGAGTCTGAAGCTGAGTCCGCCCAAAAGCCTTTTGAAACTTCTTCTTGCCCTTCTTTACCATTGGTTTCTCCTCTACCTTCTCCTTGCTAGGAGTGGCTTTGAGTTTTGGACAATCAGTCTTTATATGACCTGGTTTCCTGCATTCATAACAAATCACTTCATTAGAAACCTTGCCATTTCTGTTATACTTACCTCTATTCCATTGCTGGCGTCTCTTCTGCTTCCTCTTTAAAAAGCTTCTGAATTGTCTAGTCATCAGTGCAATATCGTCTTCATCCTCAGGTTGTGAGTGTTCACTTTCTGACTCTTCCACATTTAGTGCAATATTCTTGTCCTTTCTTGGTTCACCTGCATCAATCTTTCTTTGACTTACTCCTTGCTCGTAAGCAATGAGTGAACCAAGAAGATTGTCAATTGAATAAATGTTCAGATCTTTAGACTCTGTAATTGCAGTAATTTTAGCATCATATGCAGTAGGTAAACAACGAAGAATCTTATTAACCATTTCAGCATTTGTTAATTCCCTACCAAGTGCATGCAAAGAGGTGACAATTTGAGTGAATCTTGTGTACATGTCAGATATAGATTCATTAGGTTTCATGCGAAATAATTCGTAGTCATGTAACAAGATATTGAGTCTTGATTGCTTAACCTCATTTGTCCCTTCATAAGTAATACAAAGTCTATCCCATATGTCTTTTCCGCTTTTACAAGTGGAAACTCGCATGTAGTCTTCAGATTTTAAAGCACAAAAGAAACTATTTAAACATTTCGCATTTAATTGTGCTAAGTCACGTTCTTCTATAGTCCAATCTGCATAAGGTGTTTCTACCCTAATTCCATCAACTAATCTAGTTGGTTTTGTGTAACCTTCCTGGACTAGCATCCACATGCGATAATCAAGTGACTGTAAGAAAGTAGACATGCGTGTTTTCCAAAAATCAAAAGGAATATTGTCAAATAGTGGAGGTCTAGTGATAGAGTAACCCTCAGGTGTGTTTTGGTTTCCAAATGTAGCCATCTACGTTAATCAAAAAGTAGTTCAAACTTATGATTTTGAAACGATGCTCTGATACCACTTGTTGAGTCCAGTAATTAGGTTGTTAAGCCTAAGTAAATGTCCCACGGCTACCAAGAGGGGGGTGAATTGGTAGTTTTAAAAATTTTAAACCCTCTTAATAATAAAGTTGAACCGAAATAAAATTTTGTTTTAAAGTTTGTAGAAAAATATTTTTCAACCACAGAGTTGTTAAAACTGAAATTTAAAGTGCGGAAACGTAAAAGCAATAAAGTAAATGACACCAGATTTATAGTGGTTCGGTCTATAACCAGACCTACATCCACTCCTCAGAGGCACCCTCTGAGTATTGCACTAATACCACAAAGTGACTCTCCTTTAGCACCCACAGCAAGGCAGAGAAGCCTGTACAAAACACTCTTTTCACCACTACCCGGTGCGGCAGAGAACCGTCATCCTTTTACACAATCCACAGTGCTGGCAGAGAACCGTCGTCCTTTTACACTCTCCTAGTGTGGGCAGAGAACCCTCCGGCTGTTCACACTCTCAAAGTGTAGGCAGAGAACCTTCGTCCTTTTACACTCTCCTAGTGTGGGCAGAGAACCCTCCGTCTGTTCACACTTTCCAAGTGTCGGCAGAGAACCGGATCTCCTTGACTGATCTTCTCACAAGAATCTAGAAGAAAGAAAGAAAAGAGTGAAGAAATCTAATTTCACAAGTAGAGACTCTTACCTTAGCAACCCAAGTGAAGCCTTCTCGCTCCAGTGGTAGGAATCCTCCTTTGAATGCTCTCTTCCACTCTCTCCTTGGCTATTCTCTCAAGAGGCACGAAGATCAAATGACAAAAAGATTGGGTGGCAGTCTAATTTGGACCTTTTATAGAAAAGATAAGAAAAACCGCCCAAAAACTGCAAATTTCCAATTCTGTACGCAGTGGATCGTCCTGTACGATCCTGGATCATCCTGGACGATTTTACTTAAACGATCTGAAATGACCCAATTTGTATATGTGTACGAAATAATTTCGTACAGCTGATCGTCCTGTACGAACTAGGTTCGTCCAGTACGAACGGTTATTACAAAGTCGGTTCTAGAAACTGCTAAAAACTGTTCTAAGTCGGTTCATCGTTTGGACGAAAATATGTTCGTCTGGACGAAAATTTTCCAGAGAGCCGATCGTCCTGGACGATTATTTATTTCGTCTGGACGAAAATTTTCAGAGCACCCATCGCCGCGGACGATAATTTGTTTTTGTCTGGACGAAAATTTTCCAGAGAGCTGATCGTCCGGTACGATATTTATTTTCGTCTGGACGAAAATTTTCCCGAGGACTGGTCGCCTCGTACGATGAAAAATTTCATCTGGACGAAAATTTTACAGAGAACCCATTGTCCGGGATGATAATAAAATTCGTCCTGGACGAATAGGAGTTAGAAAAAAATTTTTCAAGCAAGTTCCTATTCGTTCCAAGTGCTCTATAGGAGATAACTGACAAATCGTCCAGTACGATAAATATCGTCCTGTACGATCAGTATATAATTTCAAGATCTCCTTATTTGTGTGTGTGAGATTTTATTCACTCAATTACAATCACTCCCTTTCAAAATTAATTCAAAGAAAAGGCAAACTTCAAATAAATAAAATATCTCATGTTGAATTTGATTTGAAGTTTTCGTAGTCTGGAGTCTGATTTTCCTGAAATGTTAGTACACACAAGAGCAAATGCAAATCTTCTAAAATTGTTAGGAGATAACTATACATCTGAACAATAATGTTTGGAATCATCAAAACTACATAAGTTGCACAAATATAAATCATTCAAATAGCAACTATTCAAACATGTATGATTTGATTTTAATACTTACTTAAATTAACCCGTAATTAGTGCATGAAATTCAGGCCTAATTAATTTTTGAACATCGTACTGTACGAACTTGTTCGTACCATACGATGAACAAAGACGACATCTGATCGTCCAGACTATCGTCCTGTATGAATAGTGTTTAGTGGATCGTACCGTACGATATTATATCGTATAGTAACGGCAACTTTTGAAATCAGAGGGGGTGAACGTGGTTAGAGAGGGATTCCAAGGGAGAGATCTCTAAAGAAATTCTTGAGGGTTGAGAGAGGAAGGAGGAGGTGAGCGTTGTGAGGGAGAAGAGGTATGAGGGAGATCACACGGTTGCTCCAAGCTTGCTGCATCTTACTCCTCCTGTGGCCCTAGAAGGATTTAAGGGAGGATCTCCAAGGGAAAGGCTTGTCTACATCCGTTGTCTCGAGGTTCTCTGCCTTCTCCAGGAGGGAGAAAAACGAGAAGGTTCTCTGCCGTCGCCAGGAGGGCGAAAATAGAGTTTGGCACTCCGCCACGCCGGGTTGGTGAAAGGGAGGTTTGTAAAGGCTTCTCCGCCTTGCCGAGGGGGGAAAAAGGAGAACTATTTTGATAGTGAAAATCCCATAGCGGAGGACTCCGGGGAGTGGACGTAGGTCATAATTTGACCGAACCACTATAAAAATTCTTGGTGTGTTTTTTCCTTATCGTCGTTTATTTTTACTTGCATTTAATTTTCATAACTATTGCATGGTGAAGCTTGATTGTTTAAAATTTTTTTGTAGTATCTCAAAAATAATAAAAAAAATTAGAACTCTTGTTTAGGGTTATTTTTATTATTGAAAAGATTTTCACAATTCACCCCCCTCTTGTCATTCAGTCATTTTAATTGGTATCAGAGCTTGTTTTTCAAAAATAGTGTTTTAGAAAACCTTGAAAAAAAATGATCATGTCGAACTTTGGTAATCATAACATTGCGGAGGGTTATTCAATAACTCGTCCACCACTTTTTGATAACATTCCGTTTGATTTCTAGAAAATTAGAATGTCTACATTTTTGCAATCTATAGACTACCGCATGTGGATGTTAGTAAATGATGGATATGTTGCACCATTTAAGATTGTTAATGGTTTGAAAACTCCTGTACCCTTTATTGAATGGAGCAATGAGGATAGGGAGTTAGCCCAACTGAATGCTAAGTGCTTAAACTGCTTTTTTTTGTGCATTGAAATCTGAGGACTATATGAGAGTATCTACTTGTATTTCTGGTAAGGAGATTTGGGATAGACTGTGCATTACATACGAAGGAACAAACGAAGTAAAACAGTCTAGGCTTAACATTCTACTGCATGATTATGAATTATTCCGTATGAAACCTAGCGAAACAATTTCTGACATGTACACTAGGTTCACCCAAATTGTGACATCCTTGCATGCATTAGGTAGAGAAATTTCAAATTCTGAGAAAGTGAATAAAATTCTTAGATGCCTACCTAGTTCCTATGATGCTAAGATAACTGCTATCACTGAGTCTAAAGATCTTAATGTTTATTCTATTGATAACCTCCTTGGGTCACTCATTGCATACGAGCAAGGAGTGAGCCAAAGGCAAAGTGATGCAGGTGAAAAGAAAAAGGAGCGGACGGTGGCATTAAAAGCTAGCAACTCAGAAAGTGAAAGCTCTGCAGGGGAGGAAGACGATGAGATAGCACTGATGACCCGACAGTTCAAAAATTTCCTGAAGAGAAAATAGAAGCGTCATCAGAACAGCTGGAATAAAGGTAAGAGCTCAAGGTCCAATAAGGTTTCATCTGATACAATCTGTTTTGAATGCAGGAAGCCAGATCACCTTCGAGCCGATTGCCCCAATCTGAAGAACCAACCAGCTAAGGAGAAAGGTGACGAGAAAGCCAAATACAAGAAAGGAAAGATGAGGACACAAAAAGCTTTTTGGGCCGACTCTGCCTCAGAATCGTCAGAGGAAGAAGCAGAGGAGGAGGTAACTAATTTGTGTCTTATGGCTAACGATAACCTTGATCAATCGGATCAAGACGAGGGTTGCTCTCACAAAAGACCTAGTGAGAGCATGTGGTACCTGGATAGTGGCTGCTCGCGACACATGACTGGAGATATGAAGAAGTTCATCCTATTGGAGACCAAAACTGGAGGCAAAGTAACGTTGGGAGACAACACTACTAGGAAGGTGATAGGCTCAGGTATCGTTGGTAATGCTAAGAATTTTTTAATTAAAAATGTTTTACTAGTTGATGGTTTAAAGCATAATTTACTTAGCATTAGTCAACTGTGTGACAAAGGTTTTGATGTTAAGTTTTTTACTGATAGATACCTGATTAGTTTATTTGATGAAATAATTTTAGAAGGAAAACAAATGAACAATGTTTACATGTTAGACCTTGATTGTGTTGATAGCTGAAAATCTTTTTGCTTGAAAACAATAGTTGATGACTCGTGGCTATGGCATAGGAGACTATGCCATGCTAGTATGAAAACTCTTAGAAACATCACTCAGAAAAACCTAGTTAGAGGTGTACCTAAGTTAGACTTTACTAAGGATCACTTATGTGATGCTTGCCAACTAGGAAAACAAGTAAAATCATCCTTTCACTCAATTAGAGATGTGATCACCTCTAGGCCACTAGAAATTCTACACATGGACTTATTTGGACCCGTTAGTACAGCCAGTCTTGGGGGAAAGAATTATGGATTTGTGATTGTAGATGACTTCACTAGATTTACTTGGGTAAGATTCTTAGCACACAAAAATGAGTCTTTTGAGGAATTTAAAGTATTCTCCACATGGATCCAACAAAAATTAGGTTGTGAAATATCAATAATCCATAGCGATCATGGTGGAGAGTTCCAAAATGATAAGTTTGTGTCATTCTGTCAAGAGATAGGAATAGAACACAATTTCTCAGCTCCTAGAACACCCCAACAGAATGGCATAGCAGAAAGAAAGAATAGAACTTTGGTAGAAGCTGCTAGGGCAATGTTAGCGGAGTATACACTTCCTAGATACTTTTGGGCAGAAGCAGTCAACACAGCCTGTTATGTTTTGAACATAGTAAACATAAGATCGAAGCTAAATAAAACTCCATATGAACTCCTTAAGGGTAGGACACCAAATCTTTCACATTTACATGTCTTTGGGTGTAAGTGCTTCATCTTAAATAATGGTAAACATCCCTTAGGAAAATTTGATCCCAAGTCTGATGAGGGTGTCTTCTTAGGTTATTCTTCTGTAGGTAAGGCCTATAGAATTTTTAATAAGAGAACCCTTGTAGTAGAAGAATCCACCCATGTGGTATTTGTTGAATCAGATATGCCCTCAGAATCTAAAATTAAAGATGATGAAATAGAGGTAATTCAAGGAGTAGAGACGATGACCTTAGGAGAAAGGGTCGAACCTCAGGAAGCTTTGCCTAGAGAATGGAGATATTCTTCTAGTCATCCTAAAGAGTTAATTTTAGGAGACCCATCAGAAGGTGTAAGAACTAGGCATGGACTTAGGAAGGAGGTTAATCACTCAGCGTTCATCTCTATGATAGAACCCACAAGTATAGATCAAGCCTTAGGAGATGAATTTGGATTCTAGCAATGCAAGAAGAGCTGAACCAATTCACCAGAAATGATGTTTGGGAGTTAGTAAAGAGACCTAAAGATCACAGTATTGTTGGAACAAAATGGGTAATCAAGAATAAGGTGAATGATTCAGGAACAATAATAAGAAATAAAGCAAGGCTAGTAGCTAAGGGGTACAACCAAATTGAGGGGATAGACTTTGAAGAAACCTTTTCCTCGGTTGCTAGACTAGAAGCCATAAGAGTGCTCTTAGCTTTTGTTTGCTTCAAAAACTTTAAGTTATATCAAATGGATGTAAAGAGTGCATTTCTGAATGGGGTAATTAAGGAAGATGTCTACGTTGAGCAACCCCCCGGATTTGAATGTTCACAATTTCCAAGCCATGTATTTAAATTAAAGAAGGCACTATATGGATTAAAGCAAGCACCTAGAGCATGGTACGAAAGACTTAGCTCATTTCTTTTAGATAGAGGATTTAAAAAGGGTAGTGTAGATACTACACTCTTTTTACAAAAGGTCAAAGAAGAAATTCTCATTGTTCAAATATATGTGGACGACATCTTGTTTGGATCTTCGGATAAAAACTTATGCGATGAATTTTCCAAAACAATGAGTAATGAGTTTGAAATGAGCATGATGGGAGAACTTAATTACTTTCTTGGCTTTAGTGTGAAACAAATGGATAATAGAACTTTTCTTAGCCAATCAAAGTATATTAAGGATATTTTAAAGAAATATGAAATGGATAGTGCAAAACCCATGAACACCCCAATGAGTTCGACAATCCAATTAGATAAGGATCATAGTGGAAAATCAGTAGACCAGAAAAAATATAGAGGAATGATTGGATCCCTTCTTTACCTGACTGCCAGTAGACCGGACATAATGTTTAGTGTGTGCCTTTGTGCCCGTTTCCAAGCTGATCCTAAAGAATCTCACTTAACTGCTGTCAAAAGAATTTTTAGATATCTACTAGGCACCCCAAACTTAGGAATTTGGTATCCCAGACACAGCACTTCCTTTGAAATCCTAGGGTACTCAGATTCAGACTTTGCAGGATGTAGGATAGATAGAAAGAGCACCTCTGGTACCTGCCAATTCATCGGACAATCATTAGTTTCTTGGTCTAGTAGGAAGCAAAACTCAGTAGCACTTTCCACCGCCGAGGTAGAATATATTGCAGTAGGAAGTTGTGTTGCACAAGTGCTATGGTTAAAACAACCAATTCTTGATCTTGGACTACCTGTTGGAACCATCTCGATCATGTGTGACAACACAAGTGCAATTTGTATATCTAAGAATCCAATTCAACACTCTCGAACGAAACACATAGACATTAGACATCATTTCATTAGAGATCACGTCGCTAAGGGAGATATAGAACTATATCACATTGCTACAGGAGATCAATTGGCAGACATATTCACAAAACCTTTAGCTTTTGACACCTTTTGCACCCTGAGGACAAGATTAGGTGTCATAGATATAACAGCATAAAAAAAAAAATAATTAAATAAAAAAAAGAAAAAAAAAGGAAAAAAAAATTAAAAATTTGTGTTTTTTTTTGTTTGTTTGGCTGCTCCTGATCATCACACACTCACCTCACCAAAACTCTGCGTTCACTGTTCATTGTCCTGTACGACCTAAATCGTACTGTACGATATATCTCACTGTACACAAACAAGCTATTTTAGGCTCTGTTGTTCATACTGTACGATCCCGATCGTACTGTACGATATTCGTCCCGTATAATTGCCTACCGTATTGTACGATATTTCGTTTTCGTACAATACGATCCACGTCAGCAATGGATTGGGACGAATTTAACGGGTTGGTACGACATTATTGAGTATCGTACTGTACGATACAACCATATCGTATGGTACGATCCACATCAGCACACGGAAAAAATGTGAGTTAAAGCTGTTCGGTACGATATTTATTATGTATCGTACTATACGATACACTTGTTTGTATAGTATGAAACTTTTGGTCAAAAGTCGTACTGAGGCCTCGGGACGATCGAAATTCGCCTGATCGTACAATACGATATATATCGTACTGTACGATTTGACTGCCTTTTCCCGAAACGAACGGTCAGAACATTGATTGCATATCGTACTGTACGATTCCAGATCGTACTGTACGATGTTCAAAATTTCCTATAAATACCCTTACCTAGGCCGTTCTTTTCACTGAAATCTCTCCTCACTCACTTCTTCACTCATTTTCGTGTCCTATTGCAGTGTCTAAGCGAGTTCGGATGACTGCTGGATGCTCGTCCTCGTCGAGTCGCCAACCTGATCGTTTTCTGAATACTGAAAATGAGGAAGCCTGCCATCGCTATAGAGCCTGCAAAATTTCCCCTTCAAAAATGCTTAATCAGGCTGCTCTCAATTTCGAGGTAATGAGCCTCTTTGCTTCCACGACCTTCTAATTCCTACTCACTCTGGCATTTCCATATAATTCTGAACTGCTTTTTGAATTCCTCGCCAACCTCACCTACACCGTAGACAACACCACTTTTTACTCCTTTGTTTATGGCTGCACCGTTGAAATCACTAGAGCCGATATCGCCCAATATATTGGGTTGTCCACTGAAGGACCTTTGGTTCGCTCGTTTCTTACCGATGAATTTGATTGGAGCGATGTAAATAGAGTCCTTAGGAATACTGCATTTCATCAACACCAACCCCTTGTTCAATCCTTAACTCGAAATGCACGTATAATTAGACATGTTCTTCGAACCTTAATCATACCCAAAGGTGGCGACCGTATCAATCTGACCCCTACCTTGTCCGTCGCTACCTATCTTATTATGTCCAACATTAAGTTTGATGAGGTCGATTTAATCAGCAACTACATTCGCCACATGACTTTTGTTCGTCTACCTACTACCCAACGAAAATAAAATCTAGCTCTTGGTCACCTAATAGGATATATCCTCCACAATAAATATCAATTAGCCTACCCTGGTGAACCCGACATTATTCCTATTTTTTATACGGATGCTTCCTTCCGTATTCTCTTTCATCGGGGACATGAGCCTGAAGATCCAGTCTTTGATGACGAAGAAGGAGAAGATGCCCCAGCCGCAGCTCCAGCTCGACCACGATGCCATGCTGCACCCCGAGCACCAGCACCAGAGCACTCTAATGATGACTTAGTCGCCCGCTTCGACCAGCTGCAGACTCGTCTCGACATGCATATTCAAGACCAGCATCACAACCACGAGACTGATATGCAGTGGTTTGGCGAACGGTTCACTGCAATTGATCACCGCTTCGATGCTCTCTTTCAATATTTTCAAGCAAATCCACCTCCACCACCACCAGATCAGGACCCGTCTGCTTAGTTTGTTTATGTTTGCATTGTAGTTTTTGTTTGTTTTCTTCTCTTACTTTTTGCTTTTAGTTGCTCCTCCTTTTTGTGCTGTCAAAAGGGGGAGAAGTTTGTTGTACCTTGTTGTGTCTGTTATCTAAATGCATTCCTTTTTGTTTTGCACTTGCTTTTGGTATTATTTTTTTTCTTGTGTTTACTAAAAAAAAATTAAAATAAAAAAAAACAAAAGAAATGCTTTTCGTACTCACTTGCAACAAATTATTTGACATCATCAAAAAGGAGGAGATTGTTGCAACCCATGACCCCGAGTTTGAGATTTTGATGATGCCAAATAATGAGTGTTTTGGAACAACCTTTCATTGAATACTATTTTATTTGCTATTGTCCTTGAGTACTAACATTTCAGGAAGATCACAAGTGACTCATGACGAAAGGAAGACTAAAGAAAGGGTAGATTAGGAGTATGAGTCAAACATTATATTTTTCCATTTATTTGATTTTATTTTATTGAGTCTGGCCACAAAATGCATAAGAGTAAGAGCAACCATGCACACACACAGGGGGAGAGTTTGCTTTTAAATGAAAAATGTCATAGAAATTCTTCTCTGGAGATCGTACTGTACAATTTTAATTCGTACCGTACGATCAGAGCTATGTGGACGATTCTGTGAATAGATCGTACTGTACGAATATTTTCATACTGTACGATATGTTCAGATCCAAAACCCTAGCCGTAGTTTAATTTGAGTAAGTGATTTTGCGCCGCTCGTACTGTACGAACGTGTTCATACTGTACGATTTGTTTTTAATACTTACTTAAATTAACCCATAATTAGTGCATGAAATTCAAGCCTAATTAATTTTTGAACATCGTACTGTACGAACTTGTTCGTACCATACGATGAACAGAGATGACATCTGATCGTCCAGACTATCGTCCTGTACGAATAGTGTTTAGTGGATCGTATCGTACGATATTATATCGTACAGTACGAATTGTTTTTGAACTGTTTGTACATCTTCGTACCAGGACGACGTCTGATTATACATATCGTACTGTACGATGTTGCATCGTACTGTACGAATAGTAACGGCTACTTTTGAAATCAGAGGTTTTTGGAGCTCGTTTAATATGTCAATCAAGTCTTTTTTGAGTAAGAATTACAGAGGGGGTGAACGTGGTTAGAGAGGGATTCCAAGGGAGAGATCTCTAGAGAAATTCTTGAGGGTTGAGAGAGGAAGGAGGAGGTAAGCGTTGTGAGGGAGAAGAGGTGTGAGGGAGATCACACGGTTGTTCCAAGCTTGCTGCATCTTGCTCCTCCTGTGGCCCTAGAAGGATTTGAGGGAGGATCTCCAAGGGAAAGGCTTATCTACATTCGTTGCCTCGAGGTTCTCTGCCTTCTCCAGGAGGGAGAAAAATGAGAAGGTTCTCTGCCGTCGCGAGGAGGGCGAAAACAGAGTTTGGCACTCCGCCACGCCGGGTTGGTGAAAGGGAGGTTTGTAAAGGCTTCTCCGCCTTGCCGAGGGGGGAAAAAGGAGAACTATTTTGATAGTAAAAATCCCGGAGCGGAGGACTCCGGGGAGTGGACGTAGGTCATATTTTGACCGAACCACTATAAAAATTCTTGGTGTATTTTTTCCTTATCGTCGTTTATTTTTACTTGCTTTTAATTTTCATAACTATTGCATGGTGAAGCTTGTGGAAGAATAATTGTTTAAAATTTTGTTGTAGTATCTCAAAAATAACAAAAAAAAATAGAACTCTTGTTTAGGGTTATTTTTATTATTGAAAAGATTTTCTTAATTCACCCCCCCCCCCCTCTTGTCATTCAGTCATTTCAATTGGTATCAGAGCTTGTTTTTCAAAAATAGTATTTTAGAAAACCTTGAAAAAAAACAATCATGTCGAACTTTGGTAATCGTAACACTACGGAGGGTTATTCAATAACTCATCCACCACTTTTTGATAACATTCCGTTTGATTTCTGGAAAATTAGAATGTCTAAATTTTTGCAATCTATAGACTACTGCATGTAGATGTTAGTAAATGATGGATATGTTGCACCATTTAAGATTGTTAATGGTTTGAAAACTCCTGTACCTTTTATTGAATGGAGCAATGAGGATAGGGAGTTAGCCCAACTGAATGCTAAGTGCTTAAACTGCTTTTTTTTGTGCATTGAAATCTGAGGACTATATGAGAGTATCTACTTGTGTTTCTGGTAAGGAGATTTGGGATATACTGTGCATTACATACGAAGGAACAAACGAAGTAAAAAAGTCTAGGCTTAACATTCTACTGCATGATTATGAATTATTCTGTATGAAACCTAGCGAAACAATTTCTGACATGTACACTAGGTTCACCCAAATTGTGACATCCTTGCATGCATTAGGTAGAGAAATTTCAAATTCTGAGAAAGTGAATAAAATTCTTAGATGCCTACCTAGTTCCTATGATGCTAAGATAACTGCTATCACTGAGTCTAAAGATCTTAATGTTTATTCTATTGATAACCTCCTTGGGTCACTCATTGCATACGAGTAAGGAGTGAGCCAAAGGCAAAGTGATGCAGGTGAAAAGAAAAAGGAGCGGACGGTGGCATTAAAAGCTAGCAACTCAGAAAGTGAAAGCTCTGCAGGGGAGGAAGACGATGAGATAGCACTGATGACCCGACAGTTCAAAAATTTCCTGAAGAGAAAACAGAAGCGTCATCAGAACAGCTGGAATAAAGGTAAGAGCTCAAGGACCAATAAGGTTTCATCTGATACAATCTGTTTTGAATGCAGGAAGCCAGGTCACCTTCGAGCCGATTGCCCCAATCTGAAGAGCCAACCAGCTAAGGAGAAAGGTGATGAGAAAGCCAAATACAAGAAAGGAAAGATGAGGACACAAAAAGCTTTTTGGGCCGACTCTGCCTCAGAATCGTCAGAGGAAGAAGCAGAGGAGGAGGTAACTAATTTGTGTCTTATGGATAACGATAACCTTGATCAATCGGATCAAGACGAGGGATGCTCTCACAAAAGACCTAGTGAGAGCATGTGGTACCTGGATAGTGGCTGCTCGCGACACATGACTGGAGATATGAAGAAGTTCATCCTATTGGAGACCAAAACTGGAGGCAAAGTAACGTTAGGAGACAACACTACCAGGAAGGTGATAGGCTCAGGTATTGTTGGTAAAGCTAAGAATTTTTTAATTGAAAATGTTTTACTAGTTGATGGCTTAAAGCATAACTTACTTAGCATTAGTCAACTATGTGACAAAGGTTTTGATGTTAAGTTTTTTACTGATAGATGCCTGATTAGTTTATTTGATGAAATAATTTTAGAAGGAAAACGAATGAATAATGTTTACATGTTAGACCTTGATTGCGTTGATAGCTCAAAATCTTTTTGCTTGAAAATGAGTCTTTTGAGGAATTTAAAGTATTCTCCACATGGATTCAACAAAATTAGGTTTGTTAAATATCAACAATCTATAGCGATCATGGTGGAGAGTTCCAAAATGATAAGTTTGTGTCATTCTATCAAGAGATAGGAATAGAACACAATTTCTCAGCTCCTAGAACACCCCAACAGAATGGCATAGCAGAAAGGAATAATAGAACTTTGGTAGAAGCTACTAGGGCAATGTTAGCGGAGTATACACTTCCTAGATACTTTTGGGCAGAAGCAGTCAACACAGCGTGTTATGTTTTGAACAGAGTAAACATAAGATCAAAGCTAAATAAAACTCCATATGAACTCCTTAAGGGTAGGACACCAAATCTTTCACATTTACATGTCTTTGGGTGTAAGTGCTTCATCTTAAATAATGGTAAACATCCCTTAGGAAAATTTGATCCCAAGTCTGATGAGGGTGTCTTCTTAGGTTATTCTTCTGTAGGTAAGGCCTATAGAATTTTTAATAAGAGAACCCTTGTAGTAGAAGAATCCACCCATGTGGTATTTGATGAATCAGATAAGCCCTCAGAATCTAAAATTGAAGATGATGAAATAGAGGTAATTCAAGGAGTAGAGACGATGACCTTAGGAGAAAGGGTCGAACCTCAGGAAGCTTTGCCTAGAGAATGGAGATATTCTTCTAGTCATCATAAAGAGTTAATTTTAGGAGACCATTCAGAAGTTGTAAGAACTAAGCATGGACTTAGGAAGGAGATTAGTCACTCAGCATTCATCTCCATGATAGAACCCACAAGTATAGAACAAGCCTTAGGAGATGAATTTTGGATTCTAGCAATGCAAAAAGAGCTGAACCAATTCACCAGAAATGATGTTTGGGAGTTAGTAAAGAGACCTAAAGATCACAGTGTTGTTGGAACAAAATGGGTATTCAAGAATAAGGTGAATGATTCAGGAACAATAATAAGGAATAAAGCAAGGCTAGTAGCTAAGGGGAACAATCAAATTGAGGGGATAGACTTTGAAGAAACCTTTGCCCCGGTTGCTAGACTAGAAGCCATAAGAGTGCTCTTAGCTTTTGCTTGTTTCAAAAACTTTAAGTTATAACAAATGGATGTAAAGAGTGCATATCTGAACGAGGTAAATAAGGAAGATATCTACATTGAGCAACCCCCCGGATTTGAAAGTTCACAATTTCCAAACCATGTATTTAAATTAAAGAAGGCACTATATGGATTAAAGCAAGCACCTAGAGCATGGTACGAAAGACTTAGCTCATTTCTTTTGGATAGAGGATTTAAAAAGGGTAGTGTAGATACTACACTCTTTTTACAAAAGGTCAAAGAAGAATTTCTCATTGTTCAAATATATGTGGACGACATCTTGTTTGGATTTTCGGATAAAAACTTATGCGATGAATTTTCCAAAATAATGAGTAATGAGTTTGAAATGAGCATGATGGGAGAACTTAATTACTTTCTTGGCTTTAGTGTAAAACAAATGGATAATGGAACTTTTCTTAGCCAATCAAAGTATATTAAGGATATTTTAAAGAAATATGAAAAGGATAGTGCAAAACCCATGAACACCCCAATGAGTTCGACAATCCAATTAGATAAGGATCCTAGTGGAAAATCAGTAGACCAGAAAAAATATAGAGGAATGATTGGATCCCTTCTTTACCTGACTGCCAGTAGACCGGATATAATGTTTAGTGTGTGCCTTTGTGACCGTTTCCAAGCTGATCCTAAAGAATCTCTCTTAACTGCTGTCAAAAGAATTCTTAGATATCTACTAGGCACCCCAAACTTAGGAATTTGGTATCCCAGACACAACACTTCCTTTGAAATCCTAGGGTACTCAGATTCAGACTTTGCAGGATGTAGGATAGATAGAAAGAGCACCTCTAGTACCTGCCAATTCATCGGAAAATCATTATTTTCTTTGTCCAGTAGGAAGCAAAACTCAGTAGCACTTTCCACAGCCGAGGTAGAATATATTGCAGTAGGAAGTTGTGTTGCACAAGTGCTATGGTTAAAACAACAAATTCTTGATCTTGGACTACCTGTTGGAACCATCTCGATCATGTGTGACAACACAAGTGCAATTTGTATATCTAAGAATCGAATTCAACACTCTCGAACGAAACACATAGACATTAGACATCATTTCATTAGAGATCACGTCACTAGCGGAGATATAGAACTACATCACATCGCTACAGGAGATCAATTGGCAGACATATTCACAAAACCTTTAGCTTTCGACACCTTTTGCACCCTGAGGACCAGATTAGGTGTCATAGATATAACAGCATAAAAAATAAATATTAAAGAAATAAATAAATAAAAGAAAAAAAAGGAAAAAAAATAAAAAATTTGTTTTTTTTTTGTTTGTTTGGCTGCTCCTGATCATCACACACTCACCTCACCAAAACTCTGCGTTCACTGTTCATCGTATTGTACGACCTAAATCGTACTGTACGATATATCTCACTGTACACAAACAAGCTGATTTAGGCTCTGTTGTTCGTACTGTACGATCCCGATCGTACTGTACGATATTCGTCCCATATAATTGCCTACCGTATTGTAGGATATTTCTTTTTCGTACAATACGATCCACGTCAGCAACGGATTGGGACGAATTTAACGGGTTGGTATGACATTATTAGGTATCGTACTGTATGATACAAACATATCGTATGGTACAATCCACATCAGCACACGGAATAAATATGAGTTAAAGCTGTTCGGTACGATATTTATTATGTATCGTACTGTACGATACACCTGTTCATACAATACAAAACTTTTGGTCAAAAGTCGTACTGAGGCCTCAGGACGATCGAAATTCGCCTGATCGTACAATACGATATATATCGTACTGTACGATTTGACTGCCTTTTCCCGAAACGAACGGTCAGAACATTGATTGCCTATCGTACTATACGATTCCAGATCGTACTGTACGATGTTTGAAATTTCCTATAAATACCCTTACCTAGGCCGTTCTTTTCACTGAAATCTCTCCTCACTCACGTCTTCACTCATTTTCGTGTCCTATTGCAATGTCTAAGCGAGTTCGGATGACTGCTGGAAGCTCGTCCTCGTCGAGTCGCCAACCTGATCGTTTTCTGAATACTGAAAATGAGGAAGCCTACCATCGCTATAGAGCCTGCAAAATTTCCCCTTCAAAAATGCTTAATCAGGCTGCTCTCAATTTCGAGGTAATGAGCCTCTTTGCTTCCACGACCTTCCAATTCCTACTCACTCTGGCATTTCCATATAATTCTGAACTGCTTTTTGAATTCCTCGCCAACCTCACCTACACCGTAGACAATACCACTTTTCACTCCTTTGTTTGTGGCCGCACCGTTGAAATCACTAGAGCCGATATCGCCTAATATATTGGGCTGTCCACTGAAGGACCTATGGTTCGCTCGTTTCTTACCGATGAATTTGATTGGAGCGATGTAAATAGAGTCCTTAGGAATACTGCATTTCATCAACACCAACCCCTTATTCAATTCTTAACTCGAAATGCACGTATAATTCAACATGTTCTTCGAACCTCAATCATACCCAAAGGTGGCGACCGTATCAATCTGACCCCTACCTTGTCCGTCGCTACCTATCTTATTATGTCCAACATTAAGTTTGATGAGGTCGATTTAATCAGCAACTACATTCGCCACATGACTTTTGTTCGTCTACTTACTACCCGGCGAAAACAAAATCTAGCTCTTGGTCACCTAATAGGATATATCCTCCACAATAAATATCAATTAGCCTACCCTGGTGAACCCGACATTCTTCCTATTTTTTATACGGATGCTTCCTTCTGTATTCTCTTTCATCAGGGACATGAGCCTGAAGATCCAGTCTTTGATTACGAAGAAGGAGAAGATGCCCCAACCGCAGCTCCAGCTCGACCACGACGCCATGCTGCACCCCGAGCACCAGCACCAGCACCAGAGCACTCTAATGATGACTTAGTCGCCCGCTTCGACCAGCTGCAGACTCGTCTCGACATGCATATTCAAGACCAGCATCACCAACACGAGACTGATATGCAGTGGTTTGGCGAACGGTTCACTGCAATTGATCACCGCTTCGATGCTCTCTTTTAATATTTTCAACCAAATCCACCTCCACCACCACCAGATCAGGACCCGTCTGTTTAGTTTGTTTATGTTTGCATTGTAGTTTTTGTTTATTTTCTTCTCTTACTTTTTGCTTTTAGTTGCTCCTCCTTTTTGTGCTGTCAAAAGGGGGAGAAGTTTGTTGTACCTTGTTGTGTCTGTTATCTAAATGCATTCCTTTTTGTTTTGCACTTGCTTTTGGTATTATTTTTTTTCTTGTGCTTACTCAAAAAAATTAAAATAAAAAAAAAAACAAAAGAAATGCTTTTCGTACTCACTTGCAATAATTATTTGACATCATCAAAAAGGGGGAGATTGTTGCAACCCATGACCCCGAGTTTGAGATTTTGATGATGCCAAATAATGAGTGTTTTGGAACAACCTTTCATTGAATACTATTTTATTTGCTATTGTCCTTGAGTACTAACATTTCAGGAAGATCACAAGTGACTCAGGACGAAAGGAAGACTAAAGAAAGGGTAGATTAGGAGTATGAGTCAAACATTGTATTTTTCCATTTATTTTATTTTATTTTATTGAGTCTGACCACAAAATGCATAAGAGTAAGATCAACCATGCACACACACAGGGGGAGAGTTTGCTTTTAAATGAAAAATGTCATAGAAATTCTTCTCTGGAGATCGTACTGTACGATTTTAATTCGTACCGTACGATCAGAGCTATGTGGACGATTCTTTGAATAGATCGTACTGTATGAATATTTTCGTACTGTACGATATGTTCAGATCCAAAACCCTAGCCGTAGTTTAATTTGAATAAGTGATTTTGCGCCGTTCGTACTGTACGAACGTGTTCGTACTGTACGATTTGTTTTTAATACTTACTTAAATTAATCCGTAATTAGTGCATGAAATTCAGGCCTAATTAATTTTTTAACATCGTACTGTACGAACTTGTTCGTACCATACGATGAACAGAGACGACATCTGATCGTCCAGACTATCGTCCTGTACGAATAGTGTTTAGTGGATCGTACCGTATGATATTATATCGTACAGTACAAATTGTTTTTGAACTGTTCGTACATCTTTGTACCAGGACGACGTCTGATTATACATATCGTACTGTACGATGTTGTATCGTATTGTACAAACAGTTACGGCTACTTTTGAAATCTGAGGTTTTTGGAGCTCGTTTAATATGTCAATCAAGTCCTTTTTGAGTAAGAATTACAGAGGGGGTGAACGTGGTTAGAGAGGGATTCCAAGGTAGAGATCTCTAGAGAAATTCTTGAGGGTTGAGAGAGGAAGGAGGAGGTGAGCGTTGTGAGGGAGAAGAGGTGTGAGGGAGATCACACGGTTGCTCCAAGCTTGCTGCATCTTGCTCCTCCTGTGGCCCTAGAAGGATTTGAGGGAGGATCTCCAAGGGAAAGGCTTGTCTACATCCATTGCCTCGAGGTTCTCTGCCTTCTCCAGGAGGGAGAAAAACGAGAAGGTTCTCTACCGTCGCCAGGAGGGCAAAAACAGAGTTTGGCACTCCACTACGCCGGGTTGGTGAAAGGGAGGTTTGTAAAGGCTTCTCCGCCTTGCCGAGGGGGGCAAAAGGAGAACTATTTTGATAGTGAAAATCCCGGAGCGGAGGACTCCGGGGAGGGGACGTAGGTCATATTTTGACCGAACCACTATAAAAATTCTTGGTGTGTTTTTTCCTTATCGTCGTTTATTTTTACTTGCATTTAATTTTCATAACTATTGCATGGTGAAGCTTGTGGAAGAATAATTGTTTAAAATTTTATTGTAGTATCTCAAAAATAACAAAAAAAATTAGAACTCTTGTTTAGGGTTATTTTTATTATTGAAAATATTTTCACAATTCACCCCCCCTCTTGTCATTCAGTCATTTAAGTATTAGGTCTTTTTTATTTTAATGATATTGCTTTATCCATCTTTAAAAAAAAAAGACCCTAAAATACTAAACATCCTATGTCTAGGCATGCAAGCATTCAATTTTAGTTCTCTAATTATTCCAACATTCCTCCACTGAGGTATTATATAACACAAGATGTTAATTTTATAATTAACCACAACAAAAATTAAATGAAGAATGAGACATATTAAACATCAGCAGACCAAAATAATTAGTTGAGTAGGTAATAAAGTATAAATTGAACAAATTAAAATTTTTCCCTTGCTAAAAAAAAAAATACAAGTAGTGAAGTTGAAAGAAATATAACCCAAAATAAAGAATCACCAATTGATCATGCAGATGGACATTGAAATGTTTAAATTTTGTATAGTTTCTTACATTTAAATTTTGTGAAAATATGGAATTGAAGTTGAAGCTTTATAGGAAAATCTTAGGAAAAGATAAAATTCATAAGTGTTGATCTAATGCCATAGTTTTATCATGCTTAATGCCCTGATGAATTAGTTGGACATTGCATCATTGATCGCCTCAGAATTTAAGGAGCACCCTGGTAGAGACAAGATTAGGTCACAGTTATAAAATGAAATGTAACATATAAACTTTATATCAAAGCACTAAGTCACTTGAATTTGAAGGCTAGAGGACCAATCATCATAATGTTGCAACACCAAATTTTAAATTAAAGAGCCAAGTAATCATTTTTTTCAATATAGTGGTGGAGTAGTAAACAAAAGATGGAGCCTTGCTGATTTAGCCAAGCAAGCACAAGTTTAACCAACAAAAATGTTGAGTCAGTGCAACACCACAGTGTGGTAAGAAAAACATCATCGAGGTGCTAGTTTATTTCATGATGCCGCAATGCCACCCTCTGGAGTATCATGATACTTAAGGCCATTCTTGTAATTTCTGTAAATAGTTTTTTTTTTAATTCTTTTATTTAGGAGTTCTGTCTTTTTTCATTGGAGTCTTCATTTTTAGTGTCTTCCTTTAGTTCCCCCTTAAATTAAAGTCTAAGGGTGGCTAAGTATGTGTAAGATTCTTTAATTTGTAGATCTTGGCCACTATTGTGTAAGTAATTTTATTATTGGAGGAAGAAGTGTGGAGAATATCAATTGATCTTTCTTGGAGACATTTATCCTTATTAATTATTCTATATTTTATCCTTACTTTAATGAAATGAACGTGTGTTCACTTCTTTTTTTTTTTCATGTTTAGCTAAATATTTGAGTTTTAGTCCAATGAACTAAACATGTAAGCAATTACTAAAGTAGATTCTTCTACCATGAATTAGTTTATTGATGTTTCAAACATCTCTTATTCTTAATTTCATGCAAGTCGTAGCAATGTGTGTAGTTAACTTCTATTATGATATATTGCTTCAATGGAGGAATATTAGAATAAATAGAAGTATTGAAATAGAATTTTGGCATAACTAGATAGAGGATGTTAAAACTTCTAGGTTCTATGGAGACAATATAATTCTCATTTCACTACTATAATCTTAACAATTATCTAGGGATAAATATGCTCATTTCCACTTCAACATTTAAGTTTTTCACTAATAAAATTATGATGTATTACGTCCATTAGTCCAAAATATTTTATTTAAATTATTATATAATTTTCTTGCAAGTCTCCATTAAGTGTGTAAAACGCAAAAATAATAAATTTGCATTTAGTAAGATAAATTATGCATCTATATTAGTTATTACTAGTTTAATTGTAATTAAAAAAAAACTTCCTCATGGGATAAACACTTTTCTCTATCGCCTTATTACTATTAAGAATATATATTTGCATATTTAGTGAGATTTTATTTTTTTATATCAGAGAAACCGAATCATATTCATAATGCACTCAAGTTCTATGTGTAGCTCACACTGCATACACCTTATCAGACCCTTCCTTTATTGAATCTTCCCTTATAATTTCCCTCACCAAACTCTTTTCCTCTCTAATTAATTATTTGTTAACTACAATGTTGACCAGCTACTCTAAATGATATATCTAATTATTCCATGGTCTCTCTTAGACATCTCTTTAAAAAGATATTAAAAATTTGGTAAAAATGTCCTATAAAAATGGTAGAAAAACTATTTATACTTAATTCATAAATTGAATCATGCACCTCGATGCTCGATAAGGTGGCATTATAATATGAACTAGGATTTTCACACAGTAAAATGTGCTCAGCTGTGGTGCTAGGCTAACCAATCAATGCTATTTACTAAACCAGTATGACTTTTAACAAAGCCAACATGGCTCTTATTTTCGTTAGTAGCTTCACTATAGCATTGCAAAACATTAGCACTATGGTGCTCACTTACATCATCCAGTATTATAGTGCTTTTGATGATGACACTCCAATATTAAATTATTTAAAATTTTTTGTTAGACTTAAACTTTATATTATTAATTTTCACCACTGCAGTGATATCCTTTATTCCACTAAGGAACTAAATTTAGTGAAATTTTCTTGCGACTCCTGCACTGTAATATCCAAAATTGGCATTTGGGGGTTAAAGATGTTTTTTATTTTTTTGAGAAATTGCAAATTGCATTCAAGATAGAACTAATTACAAGGAAATAAAAGCCTCGCATTCCTTGTTCAACAAACTAGACAAATTATAAGGAATGTTGGCAAAAGAGAAACTATAAAAACCAAAACTATCTTGTAAAGCCAAAGTAGCGCAAACATCAGCTGCTTTCTTACATTCTCTACTAACATGATTAAAAAAGACTTTATTGAAATCATTTAGAAATAAAAAATCATTAGTACTCCTATTTTGAAATGCCACTGAAACTTCTTCAAAGAATCTTGAATAAAATTGATAATATTTATGTTGTCTCCTTCAATGATAACTCCTTTACTATCCATCATCCAAGGTCGTATGAAATTCTTTCTAGTCAAAATAGCCTCCAACTCAAGTTGTGAAACATCCCAATGAAGTTTCTTCTTCCCAAATGCCAATAACAACCTCCCTTTATGATCGCTAAAAACACCTCCGATTCCAGCTTGATTAGATTCCAATAATGAAGCATCCGCATTGATTTTGATCCAACTTAGCGGTGGAGGGTGCCAAAATTTTGTAAACTCCCTTAGGTGTTTAACACCCCAGCTATCTAGATTTGGATACAAATTCTATTTAGCCAAAAAAAGAATATTTTCTGCAACCATTGCACTAGAGGTAGCGGTATTCCCATGCACCAGATAATTTTTGTTTTTCCAAGAAAGAAAAACTACTAAGAAGTATATTTTCACCATGTTTGTGAAATGAAAGGAATGTCCTCTAATCTCTTTCAAACAATTTTCTAATGAATGAAAAATGGGAATGTAGAAACCCCATTCTCTTAATCTGAGAATGATCTCCTTAATGAATTTGCAATCAACCACAATATGAGCATAGCTTTCTACTTATTGACATCCTCTTGGACATAAGTCATTAAGACTTAGCTTTCTATCCTTAAGAAACTCAAATGTAGGAATAACAAACTTACTCATCCTCCATCAAAAAAGCTCCATTCTCGAGATAAGCTTTAGACTTCTTAACCATCTTATAAACTTGTAGTCTTCCTCCTTAGACCACCTCTTCATTGATTCCTCATAAGACAAAGCAGTAATAGATCTCCCATTATGGCAATACATAATTTCTAAATAGTCCATATCTGACTCATGATTAAGAGGGACCTATAAAATCAGCAGAATAAGTTCATCATTGAAAAATTGTTGTAACAACTCCACATTCCAGCTACAATTTGGTGTAATGAAATGATTCAGCTTCATGTTCTCTAGCCCCACACAATCATCTAGAGTGGGCCAAGTGTTGAAGCACCAATCCAAGAGCCAAATATCCTTCATAACATGGATTTTCCTCCCATCAACAACTTTCCATCTAATAATTATGTGACTTCCCACCTTCTAATAAAATCTGCCATGCCATAGAAGCTCCAAATTTCCTTTCTCCACTCAAGATATTATCACCATATTTAGTAATAATGTTTTTATGTAACAAATTCCCTTGATATTGGATACATCTCCATCCTCAGCACATTCTAAGAAGCCCCACGCGATGAACAGCAGAATGTAATCCTAAACCACAATCTGATTTCGATTTGCATAATAAATCCCAAGCAACATAATGTAAACCCTTTCTATCAATGCCTATGTGCCAAATGAACTCTTTGAAAAATTGATCAACTTGATATAAGACTTTCTTTGGAACCAAAGAGTGAGTTGATAAGAAGCTTGGAAGAGTTAAAAGGGAGGACTTAACAAGGGAGATCTTTCTAGCCGTAGATACATGCTTACTACCCCAAGCAATAAGTCTTTCCAATATGTGGTCAATCATACATTTAAAATCATGTTTTCTTAATCTTCTTAAATCTACTTTAACACCCAAATAAAGAAGCTCCTTAACCACCAAAAAACACAACTTCTTCCTTATTTGATTCTGAAAGTTCGTTAAGGATGTTAAGCCTTATGAACTTAGTCCCAAGCTAACCAAGAGGGGGGGTGAATTGGTATTTTAAAAACTATTTTCACAAAGAAAGAAAATGCATAAACCAAATCACACCACAAAAATAAATGCGGAATTTAAAAGCGCGAAAGCAAGAAAAGGAACACAGAAATTTATAGTGGTTCGGTCGACTCGACCTACATCCACTCCTTGGAGGCACCCTCCAAGTATTGCACTACAAAACGTGACTCTCCTTTAGCCCCCACAGCTAGGGGGAGAAGCCCTCACAAGAACCTCCTTTTTGCCACCCCGGTAAGGCAGAGAACCTTCCTCCTTTTGCTTCCTCCTGAAGCTGGCAGAGAACCAAAACCAAAAGCAAACTCCTTACCTCTACCGACCCTTCCACGGATGAGAAACTCTAGACGAAGATGAAGCAGAGTGATCCTTGAAGCAACCCTTGTGAATCCCCTCACAAGCTCCCCCTAACAAGATCCTCTCTCTCACCTCTCTCTCTTTCTCTCTTCAAGGTCTTCTCAGGTCAAGGCAGCAGCCAAAGGTCTTAAAAAACGTTGAACAAGAGCTCTTAAATAGAAGAGCTTCAAAAGAGCTCATTAATAGCAAGTTGCCGACAATATCGTCCAGGCCGATATGGACATCGGCCTGGCCGATTTGTGCAAATCAATGAAGATCGGCCAGAGCATAGCCCTGGATGCAAAGCTGGACGATTAAAAATTTGCTTGATCGTCCAGGCCGATCTCACGATCGTCCTGGCCGATCAGTTCAAATAAGAGGAAAATCGTCCTGACAATAGCCCTGGATACGGGCTGGCCGATATTGATCGTCCTGAAGTAACTTAAGGTTTTTGACTGGATCGTCCTGGCCGATCCTGCGATCGTCCAGGATGATATGATCGTATCATCATCCTTAATTACTCCCTAGATTTACTGAACAATTATAGCATAATTTGTTATCGTCCAGGCCGATCCACGGATCATCCTGGCCTATAATTTAAAAATACAATATAGCATAATTGACTATGGCGGCTACTTCTTTCTATTTTGAGCTTATCGTCCTTGCCGATACACATATCATCCAGGACAATCTGTTAATGTCGGCTGCCTTAATTAAGAATCCTTAATTAGACTTTCGGTTTTAAGCTGATCGTCCAGGCCGATTCAAAAATCGTCCTGGCCGATATGAGTAAAAATAGAAATTCTAAGTCTCTCAAGTGTATGTGTGAAGGGTTACATAGCATCAACCTCTTTGACTATTACAAGTAGACTCAAAAGGTGAAAATTAAACGTACGGACTGACTCAACCCTAAACCTACGCAATCCTGAACTTGTCTCCTTCTTGATAGTCCGATCTTTGATTCCTGAAAAGTTAGAAGCAACAAGCAGTACAAGAGAAACAGTGTTTGTCAAACATCAAAACATAAGCCATGAAAAATAGGTTTGCAACAATCTCCCCCTTTTTGATGATGGCAAAACACTACGAAACAGTTAAGAGATAAAAATTCAGAATTGAAAAAAGAACCTCATTAACTTCTCCCCCTTTTGACATATCAAAAAGGAAGGTACAAGAAAGCAAAGCAAAAGAGATTCCTTTGTTATTTTTTTTTTTTTAATAAAAGCATGTTAATGATATAGTATTCCATGTGATTGATTTAAAAACTTGTGAGTTAATGAGTTACCAATCTCATTTAATCCATATAATAGTAGAATATCCGTTCATGGTTTACCCTTAGCCCAAAACGTTTTCTTAGGGTAGAATTGTCTTTTGAAATCAATGACCTAACTCAAGTAATTAATTATATATGAGAAAAAGAATCTACCTACCACTTATTGTAAGAAAAATATCTTCATAAAATAATGAGGTAGATTTGTCACAATCGTACGATAATCGAGATCAAGCCTTTTGAGAACCAAAACTTCTAAGTTCTAAAAGATATAAAAAGAGAGAGTAGCTTGCTTTTGAGTGGGCTTATTTTATTCCTCTTGTCAATGTTGTGGCGCTTTGCACATCTTTTTATAGATTTTTCAATTTTTGGCGTCTTTGCGCTTCTTTGGTTGGCATCATTGGCCAAATTTTTTTATTTTTGCAAGCTAGATTCCCTTTTATAACCCTTTAAAAAAACTTAGTTGTGAATATATCTTCTCAGATATTAGAGAGTAGGAGCTCTCTCTCTAACATAGGGAAGAATTATCACAAGCAGAATTAATAATCAAAGACAAGAGTAACGAGGGATCTTGAAGTGACAAAAAGACTTTTAATCATTATAAATACAAGATAGATTTGCTTTAGCAAGCTTAAGAAAAGATCTTAGTTTCATAAACAATATTTTAATTTGAGATAGACTTTTGATTAGAAAAGAAAACTATGCCACTATCTATCTAAGTGATTAAGTAGATGAAAACATATTAACTACAAATTGTTAAAAACAAGAACAAGGAATATAATACCATATCAGTGATGATCTAAAAAAAATAAAGCAAAAGAAAGCAAAAAAGTAAAAGAAAACTTAGCTAAAGGTTTCATGCATTTATGTCAATCACACCCAATCTGGTCCTTAATGAACTAAAAGTGTCGAAGGCTAGTGGTTTAGTAAAGATGTCTGCTAGTTGATTTTCAGTTGTCACATGGTGTAACTCAATGTCTCCCTTAGTCACATGATCTCTAATAAAGTGATGCCTAATGTCAATGTGTTTAGTTCTTGAATATTGGATAGGATTTTTAGAGATACATATGGCACTAGTGTTGTCACAAAAGATTGAGATGGTGCTTACATGTAATCCTAAATCCAATACCTGTTGTTTCAACCAAAGGACTTGGGCCACACAACTTCCAAGAGCAATGTATTCAGCTTCAGCAGTGGAAAGTGCAACAGAGTTTTGCTTCCTACTAGACCAAGAGACCAAAGATTGTCCAATGAATTGACAAGTTCCAGAAGTGCTCTTTCTATCCACCTTGCATCCTGCAAAATCAGAGTTAGAAAAACCAATAATCTCAAAAGAAGTGCTATGTCTAGGGTACCAAATCCCTAATCATTGTGTCCCCAAAAGGTATCTAAAAATCCTCTTAACAGCAGTCATGTGGGATTCCTCAGGGTCAGCATGAAACCTAGCACAAAGGCAAACACTAAACATGATGTCAGGTCGGCTTGCAGTCAAGTAAAGTAAAGATCCAATCATGCCTCTATACTTCTTCTGATCAACAGACTTACCACTTGGGTCCTTATCCAATGGAGCACTAGAAGTCATGGGGGTGTTAATTGGCTTGGCTTTGTCCATCTCATATTTCTTCAAAATGTCATTTATGTATTTTGTTTGATTTAGAAAAGTTCCATCTTCCAATTGTTTTATGCTAAACCCCAAAAAGTAAGACAACTCTCCCATTAAACTCATCTCAAACTCTCTACTCATTGTTCTAAAAAAATCATCACATAAATTTTTATTAGAAGATCCAAAGAGTATATCATCAACATAAATCTGAACAATGAGTAAATCATCTCCAACTTTTCTAAGAAAAAGGGTGGTGTCTGCGCTCCCCTTGACAAACTCCCTCTCTAGTAAGAATGTGCTAAGCCTCTCATACCAAGCTCTAGGTGCCTGCTTTAAACCATACAAAGCCTTTTTTAATTTAAACACATGATTTGGAAATTGAGAAATCTCAAAACTTGGAGGTTGTTCTACAAACACATCTTCTTTTATCTCCCCATTTAAAAAGGCACTCTTGACATCCATTCGAAAAAGCTTAAATCCTTTATAACAGGCAAAGGCTAATAGCACTCTAATGGCTTCCAATCTAGCTACAGGGGAAAAAGTCTCCTCAAAGTCTATCCCTTCTATTTGATTGTACCCCTTAGCCACCAATCTTGCTTTATTCCTCACCACCACTCCTGAATCATTCACTTTGTTCTTAAAGACCCACTTTGTTCCAACTACACTTTGTCCCTTAGGTCTTTTCACAAGTTCCAAAACATCATTCCTAACAAATTGATTCAATTCTTCTTGCATTGCTAAAATTCAAAACTCATCAGAAAGGGCTTGGTTAATGGTGGTGGGTTCAGTCATAGAGATAAAGGCAGAGTGGTTCACCTCCTTCCTAAGTCCATGTCTAGTCTTAACTCCACTAGAAGGGTCTCCTAAGATCAAATCCTTGGGGTGACTAGTAGAGTATCTCCAATCTCTAGGCAAAGTGTGTGAAGTTTCTCCCCTTTCATCAAAATTTTCTATTCCTTGGGTGACTCCTTCTACTCCTCCATTACTTAGGTGCTCACTCCCTTTCCCCAAATTTTTTACTCTACTTGTAATCTCTCCAACATCATCATCTTCTACTCCATATTTCTTAGGATCAGACTCATCAAAAACTATATGGGTTGTCTCTTCCACCATCAAAGTTCTCTTATTAAACACCCTAAAAGACTTCCCAACACTAGAATATCCCAAGAAAACTCCTTCATCAGATTTAGGATCAAATTTTCCCAAGTGAGACTTCCCATTGTTGTGAATGAAAACCTTACAACCAAAGACATGAAGGTGGGAAAGATTGGGTGTCCTACCCTTAAGGATCTCATAGGGTGTCTTTTCTAATTTGACTCTAACATTCACCCTTTTCAACACATAACAAGCTGTGTTAACCGCTTCAGCCCAAAAGTATTTTGGAAGTGAGTACTCAGCAAGCATGGCTCTAGCGGCTTCCACCAAGGTCTGGTTCTTCCTTTCAGCTACCCCATTCTGCTGAGGGGTCCTAGGGGATGAAAAATTGTGGCTAATCCCCTTCTCCTCACAAAAATCTTCAAATTTTTCATTTTCAAACTCTCCCCCATGATCCTATGGATGGTCAAAATCTCACAACCTAGCTTCTTCTGAATCCAAGTAGAAAAAGTTTTAAATTCCACAAAAGACTCATTCTTATGTGAAAGAAATCTAGTCCAAGTGAACCTCGAGTAGTCATCAACAATCACAAAACCATAGACTTTCCCTCCCAAACTAGCTATGCTAATGGATCCAAACAAATCCATGTGAAGGACTTCTAAAGGTCTAGAGGTGCTAATGTCCTTTATGGGGTTAAAAGAGGAGTGGATTTGCTTTCCTAGTTGACAGGCATCACAAAGGTGATCTTTTGTAAACTTAAGTTTGGGGACACCTCTAACAAGGTCCTTTTGGGTCACTTTCCTAAGGGTTTTCATACTTGCATGACAAAGCCTCCTGTGACACAACCAAGAATCATCAATTACAGTTTTTAAGCAAAAAGAAGCAGCACATTCAATGTTATTTAAATCAAGCATGTAGACGTTGTTGACCCTCTTTCCCTGCAAAATATTGTTGTTACTTAAACTTACAATACATGAATCCGTGAAGAATTGCACGATGAAGCCTTTGTCACAGAATTGACTGATGCTGAGTAGGTTGTGCTTCAATCCATCTACAAGCAAAACATTTTCAATCATAAGGTTCTTGGAATTACCGATTATACCTGCTCCTACCACATTTTTGGTGGTGTTGTCTCCAAGAGTAACCTTGCCTCCAGTCCTGGACTCTAGTACAACAAACTGCCTAGCATCACCAGTCATATGTCGAGAGCATCCACTGTCCAGGTACCACATACTCTCATGAGGTCTTTTGTGAGAGCCCTCCTGCAAGATTATCAAATGTTAGTTTTAGGAACCCAAGCAGGTTTGGGTTCCTTCTTATGAAGAGAAGAATACAATGCATGTGTGGTATGCTGTGGATCATGCACCTTAGGTCTCCACACCCAATGTGTACTATGATGAATCGTGAAAGTGTGTGAGATGTGTCCTAGCTTGCCACAAGAAAAACATCTAACTCCAGGAAAGGGATTTCTTAAGTGATTTGAGTTATAATGCCTCTCCCTAGGTTTTGGCAATTGATTAAAAGTAGAAGTCATCCTAGTTTTCTTACATGCTTCTAAATCAATTTGAAACTTCAAGTTTGTGCTTTTTAAAACTTCATTTTCAATCCTCAAATTGTTCTCTATCTCCTTTGACTTCCTAAAATCAGATTCAAGAGATGTGTGTGATATTTTCAATGCATCATGCTCTTCAACTAACTCACCATGATTTTTATTTAACTCATCAAGTAAAGTCATATGATTTGAATCAATTGTTTGATGATCTTTAATCAAAATTTCATGCTCTTTTTGTAGATTTAAGAATTCTAATTTCAAGCTAGCATGAGTTTTCTTTAATTTCCTATATGATGAATGGATTTTTTCTAAAACTTCAAGAAGTTGATCGTAGGAAAGTTCACACACCTCTTCTTGATCACTTTGATCTTTTCCCATGAAACACAGGTTTGTAGTTTCTTCCTCTAGTTCAGTCTTAGAGAAATCAGTACCAGATTCTGCCCAAAAGCTCCTTTGGTTTTTCTTCTTGTCCTTCCTAGACTTAGCTTTCTCATCACCTTTTTCTTTTCTTGATTGATCTCTAAGCTTAGGGTAATCAGTTCTCACATGTCCAAGCTTTCTGCATTCAAAACAAATAACATCAGAAGATCCTTTAACATGTTTGTGATCCTTACCTTTTCTCCAACTTTGATGATGCTTTTGTTTCTTCCTTAGAAAGCTTTTGAATTGCCTTGTGATGAAGGCAATTTCATCTCTTTCAGACCCGAAAGATTCAAAATCCAATTTCTGTGCCTTCAGTGCAATTGTTTTCTCCTTTTTCTTCTCAACTGCATCAAGATTTCTTTGATTCACCCCTTGCTCGTAAGCAATGAGTGAGCCAAGCAAGTTATCAATACAATAGATGTTCAAATCTTTAGATTCAGTGATGGCAGTAATTTTTGCATCATAAGACGAAGGGAAGCATCTCAAAATCTTGTTAACTTTTTCATAGTTTGAAAGTTCTTTTCCTAGTGCATGCAATGAAGTAGCAATCTGAGTAAACCTAGTGTACATGTCAGAAATCGATTCATGAGGTTTCATACGAAAAAGTTCATAATCATGCAAGAGAATGTTTAAACGGGATTGTTTAACTTCATTAGTTCCTTCATAAGTGATGCATAATTTATCCCAAATTTCTTTACCAGTTTTGCAAGTTGAAACACCATGTATTCTTCAGATTTCAAAGCACAGAAAAAATAGTTCAAACATTTCGCATTTAATTGAGCTAAATCTCGTTCATCAAAAGTCCATTCGGTAAAAGCAACTTCAGTTTTAAAACCATTAATTTCACAAGAAGGTGGAGAATAACCTTCTTGAATAAGCATCCACATGCGATAATCAGTAGATTGTAAAAAAGTTGACATGCGAGTTTTCTAAAAATCAAAAGGTAGGTTATCGAATAGGGGAGGTCGGGTAATGGAATACCCTTCCGTAGTGTTACGATTCCCAAAGTTAGACATGGATCAAATTCAAAAAGTTTTCAAACTTTAATTTTTGAATCCCGCTCTGATACCACTTGAAAGTTCGTTAAGGATGTTAAGCCTTATGAACTTAGTCCCAAGCTAACCAAGAGGGGGGGTGAATTGGTATTTTAAAAACTATTTTCACAAATAAAGAAAATTGCATAAACCAAATCACACCATAAAAATAAATGCGGAATTTAAAAGCGCGGAAGCAAGAAAAGGAACACAGAAATTTATAGTGGTTCGGTCGACTCGACCTACATCCACTCCTTGGAGGCACCCTCCAAGTATTGCACTACAAAACGTGACTCTCCTTTAGCCCCCACAGCTAGGCGGAGAAGCCCTCACAAGAACCTCCTTTTTGCCACCCCGGCAAGGCAGAGAACCTTCCTCCTGAAGCTGGTAGAGAACCAAAACCAAAAGCAAACTCCTTTCCTCTACCGACCCTTCCACGGACGAGAAACTCTAGACGAAGATGAAGCAGAGCGATCCTTGAAGCAACCCTTGTGAATCCCCTCACAAGCTCCCCCTCACAAGATCCTCTCTCTCTCCTCTCTCTCTTTTTCTCCTCAAGGTCTTCTCAGATCAAGGCAGCAGCCAAAGTCTTCAAAAATGTTGAACAAGAGCTCTTAAATAGAAGAGCTTCAAAAGAGCTCATTAATTGCAAGTTGCTGAGAATATCATCCAGGCCGATATGGACATCGGCCTGGCCGATCAGTACAAATCAATGAAGATCGGCCAGAGCATAGCCCTGGATGCAAAGCTGGACGATTAAAAATTGGCTTGATCGTCCAGGCTGATCTCATGATCGTCCTGGCCGATCAGTTCAAATCAGAGGAAATTCGTCCTGACAATAGCCCTGGATACGGGCTGGCCGATATTGATCGTCCTGAAGTAACTTAAGGTTTTTGACTGGATCGTCCTGGCCGATCCTGCGATCGTCCAGGACGATATGATCGTATCAATCATCCTTAATTACTCCCTTGATTTCCTGAATAATTATGGCATAATTTGTGAATATCGTCCAGGCTGATCCACGGATAGTCCTGGCCGATAATTTAAAGATACAGTATACCATAATTGATTATGGCGGCTACTTCTTTCTGTTTTGAGCTTATCGTCCTGGCCGATACACGTATCGTCCAGGACAATCTGTTAATGTCGGCTGCCTTAATTAAGAATCCTTAATTAGACTTTCTGTTTTAAGCTGATCGTCCAGGCCGATTCAAAAATCGTCTTGGCCGATATGAGTAAAAATAGAAATTCTAAGTCTCTCAAGTGTGTGTGTGAAGAGTTACATAGCATCAGTCTCTTTGACTATTACAAGTAGACTCAAAAGGTGAAAATTAAACGTACAGACTGACTCAACTCTAAACCTACGCAATCCTGAACTTGGCTCCTTCTTGATTGTCCGATCTTTGATTCCTGAAAAGTTAGAAGCAACAAGCAGTACAAGAGAAACAGTGTTTGTCAATCATCAAAACATAAGCCATGAAAAATAGGTTTGCAACATATTCTTCATTGTATGCTTCACAACTTTGCCAAATAAAAGCATAGATTTGGAGTCATTAACTTTCTGCCCTGTCTACCTACAGAAATCCGCCACAATGGCCTTCACCTCTTGAGCTGATCTTGTAGAAGCTTGGGAAAAAACTAACACAACATCCGAGTATAATAGATATATAATTTTTTGAGCTTTAGGTGAAAGCTTAACTCCCAACTGTAGTCCTCTTTGATTAATTGCATGTGATAATAGCTAGGAACACATGATGAATAAGAATGGAAATAATGGGCAACCTTGGTGAAATCCACTCTCAAAATTAATCCAATTAGAAAGTCTTCCATTTAAAATGAAATAAAATCTAACATTCATGACACATTCCATGATAAGCTTACAAAAATATAAAGGAAATCCATAAACCTTTAGTACTTGATACAATGTTGGCCAACCCATGCTATTGAAAGCTTGTTCCATGTCTAATTTCATAGCCATCAACCCCTTCTTATCCTTTGAGGTCCTAAATTTGTTGAAGATCTCTTGAGCAAGTAGACAATGTTCAAACATTGATCTACCCGGGATAAAAGTAACTTGCTCTTTTGAAATGATCTGGGAGATACAAAATTTAATTCTATTAACAAATATAATTGTGACCAACTTATAAGTGATTTCACATAGGCTAATAGGTCTGAAATTTGATGGCACCGTAGGATTCTTAACCTTTGGGATTAACACAATCAAGTGTCTTTCCATTCATCCTTCTTGGAACCAATTTTAAAGAAAATGTCAACAACTTTCCAAGTTGATTCTCTCACAATGCTCCAAAAGAATTGAAAAAAATGAAGGTGTCATCCTATCCGACCCAGGAGATTTATTCCTGCCTTGCTGAAAACCTGTAGTTTTTAATTCTTTTTGAGTAAAATCTCCAATTAGAAACTCTACATCCACGAAATTAAGCTTCTTGTTTTCTAGAAAAGCAGACCAACCAATTAGGATGCAAGATCTATATTTCTATTGATTTACAAAGAATTTCCAGAAGATAGATAAAATCAACTCAAAGTTGTCCACCAAGACGTTATCATCATCACTAATTTATCTTATAAGATTCCAACTCCTTTTAGCTGAAGCAAACTTGTGAAAGAAGTTTGAATTAGCATCACCTTCTTCATGCCATCTCACCTTAGCTCTTTGGTTCCACCAAGTTGCTAAACTTCCTAAAGTTAGATTAAGATCATGCACTTTGATTCGGAGTAGGTTCAGCCTTTCCACCATCAAGCCACCTTTTGAAGCTTCTTTCAACTGTAGATCCAAAATCTCTTTCTTTAAGTATTCTTTCAACAAATTTAAACTCTTACATTTGTTCTTTCTCCAGAAGAATAAGGCTCTCAATTATCTTCTTAGTTTCCTCTACAATACATCCATATCATTACTATGATCAGAGTTTCTCCAAGAATTTGAAACAATGCTCCAGGTTGACGGATAGGACTTCTAAGTTTCCTCAAATTTGATAAATCTATAGTTGTATTGTGCCTCTAACACCATGAAAGCAATTGGGCAATGATAAGATGCCACCTTTGATAAATGATTAACACATGCCAAAGAAAGTTTTTGTAGAGCTTCTGCATTCATCAAGCACCTTTCTAGTCTTTCCCAAATTCTCAGAGCACCTTCCTTGTTAGTCATAAACAACTTCATCTTCTAAGGCCCTTTAGAAAAAAGGAACCTCTTGCCTCCTTTTTTATCATCTTTGGACAATATACGATTGAAGTCTCCACCAACAACTTAAGGTTTATTACCCACAACAAACCTCTCAAGCATCTCCCATAAACGTCTCCTCACACGATAGTCCTTGTTAGCATACACAGTAGCTACATTCCAAGAACAAATCAAAGGAGCTTCAAGCAATCCAATGACATCTTGAGAAGAATGATTCACAACCTCAAAAGACAACTTATTGCTATCCCACAAAATCAAGATTCCACCAGATGTACCTTCTACAGGATGGTGAAAGAAATCTCACTCACTTCTAATAGCCTTATCAACATCAACCCTATCAATTTTAGATTTCTTAGTCTCTGTAAGACCAACAAAACATCCTCCATAATCCTTTACTATCTCTCTAAGATAAAGGGAGGTCTCCTTTTTCATGGCCCTCCTATAATTCCAAACTATAAAGGAAGACATTAATTACCTAGATGGGACAAGTCCCCGCTTCTCTTTTTATCCTTTGTTCCACCTGTTCTATTTTTGCAAGCAACATCAACAGGACCCAAAAAATTCATTTCTTTGGCAAGTTTTAATTTACCTGAAGTTGAGATCTTACCAACAATACCACTAGAAACTACATCTCCTGTTTGTAATATATCATGTTTGGTAGAATCTTCTAGTGAAACCCGTTCTCCTTTATTTGCTATACTATTACAAGAAAGAATACTACCTTTCACCGACTTATGAATGTGTTCAGCTTCCATGACTTCATCCGATCTTGAATCGTGATTCTCCTCTTCCAAAATGCTGAATTTGTTTTTCAAACAAACTTCATAATTGTTGGAAGTTTGCATCAAACCCTTTGAGCTCCTTTCAACAAAAGGACTTGTAATTGGGATATTATCTTTAGCATTGTCCTTTGATAAATTTTCAACTATTTTTCCATCTTCAATGTTGGATTGCTTATGGATAACTGAATCCTTAACTTGATTACTGAAATTTTGATTCAGACGAATCAAATTACCTTAAACCTTCTTGAAATTTTAAATTTAATATTTTTGAACTTAACATGTATCCAGGGTCCCTATTCATCATACTCAATAGAGCTGCCTTTCTCATGGATCTCCCCAACTCTTCTTTCAGAAGGAACAACATCAGTTGTCTTCATAGGATGACTATTGTTGGTAGGACACATAGTCTTCAAATGGCCAAGATTACCACTATGATAAAAAGAGATGAAATCTTTTCTTACTCAACTTATTGAAAGATCTACCATGCAATCCTTCAATCCATACACCATTTGGTAATTTTTTCTCTAATTCAATTCGGACACATACTTGGGCATACTCTCTCTTACCCCATTTAAATGAATTTCCATCAAGATACAGAGGCACTCCAATTATAGTTGTAATTCTCAAAATATTCAGTTCATCCCAGCAATGCAGCGGTAGGCAAGGCATACAAATCCATACCGGTGTTGTGAGGCCTTTATTTAATTCAGGGGAGAACGAAGGGGAACATTTATCCAAGCCAATAATATTTCCTCCAATAAACTAAGGGCCACCACCTAGGACTTCTTCCATTATTCAGGATTCTTAAATGAACAAAGGATCCAATTTAACACAGCCATTGCCAGGTCTCAAGTCCTAGATGAGAAAAGTGGAGGGTTGTGTTAGGTTGTCGACAGCCAGCGTAAAACTTGTCGAACAATATTGACATGAATCCTTTAAGAAATTGTGTTAATGCTAGGGCGTCCCCTGGAAGCGACACACTGTATGGCCTGAATACAGTGACAAGTGTAAGGGCCGCTGCACCAACGCCCGGGTGCAGTGTTCAATAGGCAAGGGTTCCCACATCAAGGATGGATGTGGGCAAAGAAGCTAGTCCATGATACTAAAATTAGGATAGGAACTTGGAAAATAGGTTCCCTTACAGGAAAATTAATGGAATTAATAGATATTATGATTCATAGGAAGTTAAATATTTTGTGCATTCAGGAAACTAAATGGGTTGGTGAGAAGGCTAAGGAAATTGATAATTTAGGATTTAAACTTTTGTATTCGGGTAGGAGTCGTACTAGAAATGGTGTAGGTGTTATTATTGATAAGAGTTTAAAGGATAATGTTATAAAAATTAATAGGATTGGAGATCGAATTATAGCTTTAAATATTGTTATTGATGATAAGATTGTTAATATTATAAGTGCTTTTACTCCTCAAGTAGGTTTGGATATGAGTTCTAAATTAAATTTTTTGAATGACTTAGAAGAATTAATACAAAAGATACCTTTTGAACAAAGAGTTTTTATTGGAGGAGATTTAAATGGACATGTTGGTAGAGAGGTAGATGATTTTAAAAGCATTCATGGTTGCCATGGATTTGGAACAACGAATGAAGGTGGCAAGACCATATTGGATTTTTGTTTAGCTCATGATTTTTCAATTGCTAATACTTTTTTAAGAAAAGAAATGAGCATTTCATCACTTATAAAAATGGATATAGTACAACACAGATTGACTATTTTCTTATTAGAAAACTAAATCATTTAGATTGCAAAGATTGTAAAGTTATTATGAGTGAAAATTTATGTACCCAATATCGATTATTAGTTTTGGACAGTAAGATAAAGGGACATAAAATAAAAAATAAAGTAAAACAATTTTCTAGGATTAGATAGGGGCATTTAAAGAATATTAACAAAAATATTTTTGGAAATAAGATCTTAGATCTTAAGATTTTGTCTGTGCTTGAGGATGCTAATATTATGTGGGAAAACGTGGTTAGTGATATTAAGAAAATTGCAAAAGATATCCTTGGAGTATCAAAGAGAAAAACTCCTAATAGTAAAAGTAGTTGGTGGTGGAATCCAAATGTGCAAGAAAAGATTAAAAATAAGAAGCTTTGTTATAAAAATTGGTTTAATTTTAAAAATTCTGATAATTGGGAAATATATAAAGTGGCTCATAAGGATGCTAAGAAAGTAATATGCAATGCAAAGACATTAGCTTTTAGTTATTTATATAATAGATTAGATACTAAAGAGGGAGAAAGATATATGTATAAGTTAGCCAAACAAAGAGATAGGAGTAGTAAGGATTTAGTTCAAGTGAAGTGTATTAAAGATGAAGATAAAAAAAACTTTTCTTAGAAGATGATATTCAACAAAGATGGATGGGATATTTTGCTAAACTTTTTAATGAAGATTTTGAATATAAGATTGACTATAAGGACCTTAGCACCCTAAATGAAAATAAAGATTTCTATTTTTATCAGCATATTAGTAAAACTGAAGTTATAGAGGCTATAAAGAAAATGAAGGGTGGTAAAGCTGTTGGACCTGATGATATTCCAATAGAGGTGTGGAAATTCTTAGGAGATGAAGGAATTTCATGGCTTACTAAACTTTTTAATACTATTTTGAAGACTAAAAAGATGCCATATGAGTGGAGAATGAGCGTGTTAATTCCTATTTTTAAAAATAAAGGTGATGCACAAGATTGTGCGAATTATAGAGGTATTAAGTTAATGTGTCATACTTTAAAACTTTGGGAGCGAGTTATGGAGCATAGGTTGCGGCGTGATACTAATGTTTCTCAAAATCAATTTGGTTTCATGCCGGGTAGGTCGACTATGGAAGCCATACATTTATTAAGAGGTTTGATGGAGAAATATAGAGAAAATAAGGAGGATCTACATATGATATTTATTGATTTAGAAATTGCATATGATAAAGTTCCAAGAGAAGTGCTATGGAGAGTTCTTGAAAAGAAAGGAGTCAATAATGCTTATATTCAAATCATTAAAGATATGTATGCAGGAGCTATTACTTGTGTTCAAATACAAGGTGGATTGACCAAGTATTTTGCTATTTCGGTTGGGTTTCATCAAGGATCAGCCTTAAGCCCATATCTTTTTGCTTTAGTCATGGATGTTCTCACTAGACATTTGCAAGAGGATGTTCCTTGGTGTATGCTTTTTGCTAATCATATTCTTCTTGTTGATAAGACTAGAGAGGGAGTTTAAGGTAAACTTGAATTATGACGGTCAACCTTAGAGTCTAAAGGTTTTCGCCTGAGTAGATCTAAAACGGAATATATGGAGTGTAACTTTAGTAGTAATAGATCTACTGAGGGGATTGTGACTTTGGGCGATCAAGTCATTAATAAGAGTACACGTTTTAGATATCTTGGATCTATTGTTCAGAGTGATGGTGAAATAGATGGGGATATTATCAGCAGAATTCAAGTTGGATGGTTGAAGTGGAGGAATGCATCGGGCTTGTTATGTGATATAAATGTACCCCTCAAACTTAAGGGAAAATTCTATAAGATGGTAGTGAGGTCTGCAATGCTTTATGGTGAAGAATGTTGGCCATTAAAAGAGAAACATAATACTAAGTTAAGTGTGGAAGAGATGAGGATGCTCAGGTGGATGAGTGGCTTTACCCTTAGAGATAGGATACGAAATGAGAATATACGTGAAACGGTTGGAGTAGCTCTAGTAGAAGATAAGATTAGAGAGAGTTGCCTTAGATGGTTGGTCACATAAAACGGCGGCCTTCCGATGACCCGGTTAGGAGAGTAGAGGTATTAGATTTGACATATGTTAAGAAAGGTAGTGGTAGACCTAAAAAGACTTGGTTAGAAAATATTAGGAATGACCTTTCTTTATTAGATTTAAACGAGAATTTGACTTTTAATAGGACACAATGGAGAAAAAGGATTCATGTAGCCGACCCCACGTAGTGGGATAAAGGCTTGATGTTGTTGTTGTTGTTTAGTGGGAATTACCATACATAGTCCATTGCCTCTAAAGCTCCATACTACAAACTGGAAAAGGGATGTTTTCACCAAGAACTTTAATAACAAGTGAAATATTCGAAACCTAGGAATTGGCATTTTCAAAATTGGAATTCATTACAACTGCTACTCATCCTCAGTAATAGGAGTAGAATTCACATTATAATTTAGCTTAATGTGCTGAATCTTCCTCCAAGCATTCATGAAATTTCCTTTAGGACCACTGACAGCATCATTCATAGGACGACCATAACTATTCTTTAAATCAATCTCCCAGACGATTGGTGGATTTACCTTAGAAGGTGAGTCTATGTTATCGCAAGCAGGTAGCTTCTCATCAGGATGGAAATCATTTTTATCCTTATTCAAGAAATTTGCATTTATCCCTGGCATATGGTCAGGGATTATATTAGAATAACCAAATTTGTTAACATAATTTTTTATGCTGATTAAGAAGCTTCGCAATCATTTGAATTTAGAGGTGATTCAACACTATACTTCAAAAGTCAAGGATTAATACTTGCAGACATAGTCAAAATACCTTTACCTTTTCCTTCCACAAAATCAATCTTCTTTAGAGGAGAATCACTAACCTCCTTCATAATCGAAGGCACGCAGTCATCCTCATACGCACATCATTTGCATCCATCCCCAGATTCATCCGATGATGATGCCATCTTCTCTAACAAGTCCACTTAATCCACTAGGTTGACATTCAGCTGTAGGTTCATCAACTGATGGACGACGGCTATTCACCGCCATCGCCTAAATAGCACCGACGAAGGTGGAAGAAAATAAGGAAATGGAAAATTTGAAAAAATGGGAGTTTCTCTCTCTAACGGGAGTTTCTCTCTCTAACCAAGGAAGATTATTTTAGTTATAATGAGTGACCCTCGGGGGTTAAAGTTGTTGTAATGCTAAAAGTTATGGCACTATGGTGCTTATTCAAAACATTGTAAATGTTGCTCCATTTATTGAAACATTTTGAACAAATTGAACAAAAGCACACTCTTTACTATAGTAAATAGAATAAAAGTACTACATAATTTGAACTTAAGATGGTGAGAGCTAGTAATACCACAGCTTAAACCTCAATAATCCGTTCTATGATTGAATTATCAAGGCTAAATGGCGTAAAATAACACGATTAAAGTAAGGTTATTAATCTAACATAATCATATTAATCTTATGATTTTAAAAGAGATAGATGGTTATGATTTCATCTTTGATCATCCAATAATTTTCTCATTCATCAGCACTATTTTACATGATCTAGTAAACAGTAATTCATATGCTGGATTATAGTGCATTGGTTATTTACATCACACTATCGAAGATCCTAGCCAATGAGTTTCAAGTTATGAAATTAACTAAATACAGAGAGTTGGGAAAGGGGTAGGGAAAGTGTGATCAACAATGACCAAAAGGAAACTTTTCATATGAAATTAAAGTTTTGGGAGATTTGGACCATTAGCTAAGTTTTGGTTGAAAGGGGGTTAATAAAGATTCATAAAATTTAGGTTTAGAGGCCTTTTGGAGGCTGAAGAAAATGATGAAACAATCTTGATCCCTCAGTAAAGCTCTAGGATACAAGAATATGAACCCATCTTCACAAAAAATATGACCATCTATAGAGTTTTTGAAAGTGTATCAAAGAGAGGTTTGGGATGGTCCAATAGGACTCTAGCAGCTTATTAGAAGAAGTAGCATGTATAAAGTTACCTAGATAGGACATTAGGAGTGATTTAAGGCTAAATTATTTGATATATTTAAGATTCATTTTAGTTCATGTAGGTCTAAGGATTTTAATTGGCTAACCTTGTTTCGACGGCATGTGGGAAGATAATACAAGAAATTATTCAATCTAATTTAGCTCTAATAGAAAATTACCTAAATTAACCCACTTTTTTCACTTAGGTTATCCTAGCCTAGACTTGGTGTGCCCATGGAATTGCATGTTAGGATAGGTGCAAGGTTTCAATAGTTATGTAACTCATGCAATTGTCTGGCCGAATTGATCATAAGGATAAAATTGCTTAAGTAAACCACATTGAGTTCACTCTGGCCACCCCAATTAGCTAAATCAAATGGCCTTAAGAGATGGAAAAGCTATGGAAATTTCTATTGGACCTAATGGACCTATTTGTATTCTTTCGATGCCAAAGGTCTACTAGGGTTTCTTGAGTTCAAAGAGAAAGACAGTATGGGCTATTTAATAGACCTTTGTTGAATATGTCAGCTATTAATGACTAGGCCCAATAGATGGGTATATTGGGTTTAAAATGTTTGGCGCAATAGATTGAACATTATTTGAAGTCATGCAAAAGATCTACATTTATTAATATGTATTAAATGCTATTTTAGGTCAAAATATACATTAATGGTAGTATTGTTTAACCATGGTTAACCATGGCCCACCATGTGATCCAACGCACTCAAACATGTTTGAGTGATTGTTTGGGATGTTTAAAATGCATTGGTTGGATTTATTTTGGATTGTATTTTAGAATTTTAATTTTATATCTGAGGGGATCAATATTGTCAACTATTTGTCCAGGTGAGTTTAGGCATGTATAAAAATGATTGCATTGATTTTCGAAATAAATCCAAAGGCTTGGATTGAAATTTGAACAAGGCTTCATACATATGTTATAAGTTTAGGGCTCAAGGTATCAAAATATTAAACTTGGTCAAATTATGTCAATAATAGTCAACCATGCTCCATAATGGGTTCAAATTATTTCAATGAGGATTATGAACAATTTTAAATCATATCCAAAGGTCTAATAGATGTTAGAACATAAATGGCATGTTAGGTGGCATGATAAGTAAATATACGCAAGTTTTAATTTCATGCTTTAAGGTTTAGGTTTTAGGGAGGCCCTAAGAAGATGATTGATTAAAATGAAATTGTTTAAATCACATTCCAAAGGCTTTATTGAGGGTTCTAAGAATGCTATGGGTATCCTTACTAAAAAAAGATTCCAATATTTTAGGGATTTAATTTTGAATTTTTCTTACACAATAAAGAGAATAATTGGACCCGCAACAAGTGTAATGACATACAATGAATAAATAACACATGTTGGGATTGACTAAAAAAACTCAACATAATTCAAAAGAGTTTAGTGTGCTATCTTAATAATCTTTATATTTTTATGGCAATGAAAGTTGATTTTAGCAAGCATGAACTTGAAAGGAAATAATCCTTAACAAGAAAATCTTACTATTCAACAAGAAATGGGTAGATTTAAGTAGGAAAATGCTTGAAAGGGAAATAATCTCGAAAGGTTAATTTAGGTCTAAAAATGCTTAAAAGGTGAATCATTTCTTAAAAGCAGATTTATGAAGGAAAATTCTTGAAAGGGGAGTCATCTCAAAAATGCAGAATTAAGCATACGAAGTGATTTAAAGGAAGTTGTATCCATAATAATAAGATTTAATCAGGTGAATGGATAGTTAGATCAAAAAATTATAACGCAACACATCACTTGATCAATCAAAGTTTTAAGGAAAGGATGCAACTTTGGAGGCCTATACGAATCCTTAAGAACAAGCAAAAAATTTTAACAGACAAGGTTAAAGCATGAAAATTTTAAGTGGCTAAATGTAAAGGGCTTTAAAAATGTAAAAGTTTTGGTATAAATCTCTAAACTAAACTATTATCACTTGGACCTAATTTCTTATAAAAAATTCTACAATGAAAGCAATTTATATAGAAGAACTTATCTTATTTATTAAGAATTTTATTTTACAACATCTATCCAACATATTACTTCTTTACATATTATCCATTAATAAACAACTTGGGATGATCTCCTTTATAATCAACCAATAAATAGATCCTCCTTGATATATGATCTCCACCACGAATGGACTTACCCGCATTGGTTCAAAATGGATCTTAAGAACTTAGACCAAGACTCCTACTTAGAACATTCTTAAATGAACCATAAATCTTATGCTTAAATCTGTATGGTTTTAATAACTTGTCTATTGAGCCTGAAAGATCTTTTGTTCTGAAACTTCAAGCTCTTTTAAACAAAATCTAGCTTTCTAATCTAAACTTATACGATATTTTAATATAATTCTTAAACAGAGAAGTAATACTTCTAATGGGGTAAAAACCCCTTATCCTAAAAATAAACTAACATTTGTAGACTATCCTAGAGTTCTATATATTACGAAATAAGTCCACAAAGCTTATCCTAATTTTCATGCCATTGATGGTTTTTATCACATATAATTTTCCTTAGAATCTACATCAAAGTATGTTTAAAGTCCTAAGAAAATACATTTGTTTGAGGGTAACATATGATTGAGTATCTCTAATCAATTTTACGATGTCTAGCAAAGTTATTTATTTAGGTTCTTCTAAATGATGGACCATAATCAGATATGAATTGATGAGTAACACCGAATTGATATTTTATTTCTTTATCCTTTTTATTTGATGCATTACCATCAAAATATTTTTCACAAGAAGAGTTGCTATTTATTTATAATTTTATAATCTCCTCATCAATTAATGTAACATTTAAAAGAGAGTTAGTAAGAATTTGATGTAATGCCAAGAAAACATCAAGGGCCTAACTTTTCATACCTTGTACGGTAATAAATGTAATATCAAATTATAGCATGATCATTGATAATCATACTAAACTTCAAGATAACATCGGATAAGACATGATATACTACAATGGATTAACATAGGAAATTAAATTTGATTTATTAGATAAAAAGTAATGCATGAACTTCTTAGCAATTAAGATGAAGGTTAAATAATGTTTCTAAATCAGTGGATAATTGTGTTTTGTTTGAAGCAACTATATGCATGATTAATTAAGTTGATAATTTTTTCCATCCTCATTACCTTGAGCTTACAAGACACTAAGAGATTCATTTAAATCTAGGTAGAAAAATTAATGGCTTCTTAGCATTAGAACTACCAAAATTGAAAGAGTCAGTAGGTACTTCTTTTTTTACTTCCAAAGGCCTTTTTAAATTTGTCAATCTATTGAAAATTAACATTTTTCATTCACATGGAAATGAACTGTTGACATCATTTTGGTAAGTTGGATATAAATCTTATTAAATATGCTAACCAACCTTAGAAAGATCTGTAAGAGGGCTTTGAGAGCTCTTCATTATTGGAGGAAAGCAAAACTTAAGAATTTTCAGGGAATCAAGGATAATTTAAAGAAGGAGACTGAAAATCTACAGCTGAAAAAATCCTTTGGGCATGGTCTTTCCAATGAAAAATTATTGCTGTTAAGGACTAAAACTCATGAATTCAATGTGAATTTGGCACATCTAAGCACATGATGGAGACAATGATCAAAGTTTAAGTGGATAGAAGAGAATGATATGAATGCTAAGTTTTTCCATTCTTTTGCTAACGGTAGAAGATTTGGAAACTCTATTTATCAAACGAAGAATGAAGATGGGATTTTTGTAGAGAAGATGGCCAAAATTGAAGAAATCTTGATGAATTTGTTTAGCAATAATTGGAAGATTAGATGCTACAACTTGAATGGTTGGCCTCTTGTATTGAAGACTCTCTCTAGACCAGATTGCAATCTATTAGAAGATGCGTTCTCATATGCTGAATTGGAATATGTTATTAAAGACAGTGGGATGAACATCTTCCATGGTCTTGATGGTATTACATACTCATTTTTCAAAAACTATTGGTACATAAACGAGAATGATGTTTGGCATGTTGTACAACATTTCTTTGTGACAGAGAAGCTTTGTTCTAAGTGGAAAGAGTCTCTGGTGGTTCTCATTCCTAAATTTCTCAATCCAACTACTCCATCTGGATTCCGTCCTATCAGTATTGTGGTACTCTGTATAAAATTATTGCCAAAATGTTATTGAATAGGTTGTTGAAGGTTTTTGGTGGGCTTATTTCTGAGGTGCAAACTGCTTTTTTAAGAAACTATAGAGAAACTAGAGAGAGAAACTCTGAGGATACGGTTTGCATTTTGTTCGGATTTCAAATTTCAACTTTGCGGTAATTGTGGAAACCTGATGGCGGTGGATGTTCATCGTCATCTGATGACCGGCGGCAAGACAGAGGATCGTCGCAACATTAACAATCTGTCTACAGCTTCTTCTCGTCTGCTCGTTTCGCCTCCTGCGTTCGGAGATGACAACCTCGGGCTTAATCAGATATCTATACATAGAATTGCTAAAGGTATTATTATCAATGAAGGAGGCTTTGTGGAAAGAAAAGTTCCAGATGTTATTGGTAAAGAGAAGGAATTAATGGCTGAGGAAAGGATTGAGAAAGTTTTATTTAATAAGAAGGCATTGGCTTCGGAGGATGGATTTGAGATGTCGTTTTCAGCTTTGCCACCAACTGAGAAAATTACACCATAATTGAAAAGGTCTGAAGGCACTAATGTAGACTCTTCGTCTATAATCACTGAAGATGTTTCTGAATTTGTTAAAGAAAATGCCCCATTGAATATGAAGGAGAAGACTGATTATATGTATAACCACCTGAAATCTATAGAACAACCGAAGATCATGTTTTCTGATCTGCTGAAGGTTAGGAATGTTGAACAAGCTGAAAAGGGAGATTGTGGAGATGATGTTGTTAATCTAGCTTGAGCTAATGTGGAAGAACAAACAAATGCTTGGAGAAGGAAAGAAAATATCCAAGTTTCTGACTTGGATTTAGGCAACTTTGTTTCTGATGATGGTAAGATTGTTAAACTCCATGATCTGAATAAGAAAGAAAATGCTAGCAAACTTATCAGCTCATTAGTTTTTAATGTATTTTGTGGTGAACCTCCTGTGTGGGTCATCAGTTTTGAGCTTAGGAGGAAATGGGCGCCATTTGGAAAATTCCACCTTACTATGCTAGGCATGGGGTGGATTTTATGTTCCTTTCCTGAATCTGATCAAATGGAAGCAGAAATGTCGAATAGGCCATATTTTGTAAATGGAAAAATAATTGGGATGGACAAGTGGTCATAGAATTTCTCTCCTACTTCGCTGAAGGGGCTGACAGCACCAATTTGGATCCGTCTTCCAAACCTTCCACTTCATTGCTGGGACAACATAAATATATGTAGAATTGCTTCAATGGTTGGAAAACTGTATCTAATAGATGGAAACATGTTCCAATGGGGATGGAGAGAATTTGGAAGGGTTTGTGTAAGAATAAATTTGGATGCTAAGCTTCCACTAGGAGTATGGGTGGAAGGCTGTTATGGAACATTCTATCAAAAGATAGAATATGAAAGGGTTCCTTATTTTTGTTTCAATTGTGGTCCTATTGGCCATAACAAGGAATAATGCTGAAATTCAGGTGAAGTTCCCACTAGTCAAGAGAAGAGAAATATCTTAAAAAATACAATATTGAAGACTGCAAATCCTTTGAAAGATTCAAATGGTAGAAAAAACGAAGATTCTGGATATGGCCCTGGGTTAATTGTCAATCGAGGGAAGAAGAGAGGTTATAGCAGAAATCAGAAAACCTATCATCAGCCCACCAATAAAGTTCAATGGAAATTGAAAAAATCTAAGAATGATGAAGGAACAGTAGGTGTTTCAAATCCTTATTTGGATAAGGATATTGAAGTTGTATGTAATAAGGATCCACAAACTTCTTGGCATGGAAAGGATGCAAGTGAAGTTACATCAGTTCAGGAAAATCAAGTTGCTGCCCGTCCAAAAAGTAACACAGAAACTTGAGAGATATTCTCCATTCATATAGTAGAAAATATGTTTAAAGCTCTTGAAGATCAGGTAGAAGAAGGGGAAATAATCCAGGAAAAAACTGATGTTGCATTGAAAGCTGCTGCAACCTCTTCAGTATTTTCTAACACTCCAGATCAGGAAATTTATAATACATAAAAAGATTTCAGCTTGGTTAAAAAGAAAAAATCAAAACAACTGAAAGACCTTGGTCCGATTAGCACCAATTCAAGGAGCAGAAGGCCACAATGGGGAGGTCTTCCCCAATAATTCATTAATGTATTCTCTAGCCTTTTGGAATTATAGAGAATCTAGAAAAAGGTGTGCTTCTCTATTCCTTAAAGAGTTTATTAAATTACTGAATGTAATTTTTGTGGAATTAATAGATTTTATGATTCATAGGAAGTTAAATATTTTGTGCATTCAGGAAACTAAATGGGTTGGTGAGAAGGCTAAGGAAATTGATAGTTTAGGATTTAAACTTTGGTATTCGGGTCGGAGTCGTACTAGAAATGGTGTAGGTGTTATTATAGATAAGAGTTTAAAGGATAATGTTATAAAAATTAATAGAATTGGAGATAGAATTATAGCTTTAAAGATTGTTGTTGATGATAAGATTGTTAATATTATAAGTGCTTATGCTCCTCAAGTAGGTTTGGATATGAGTTCTAAATTAAATTTTTGGAATGACTTAGAAGAATTAATACAAATGATACCTCTTGAAGAAAGAGTTCTTATTGGAGGAGATTTAAATGGATATGTTGGTAGAGAGGTAGATGATTTTAAAAGCATTCATGGTGGCCATGGATTTGGAACGACGAATGAAGGTGGCAAGACCATATTGGATTTTTGTTTAGCTTATGATTTTTCAATTGTTAATACCTTATTTAAGAAAAGAAATGAGCATCTCATCACTTATAAAAATGGATATAGTACAACACAGATTGATTATTTTCTTATTAGAAAACTAAATCGTTTAGATTGCAAAGATTGTAAAGTTATTCCGAGTGAAAATTTATGTACCCAACATCGATTATTAGTTTTGGATTTTAAGATAAAGGGGCATAAAATAAAAAATAAAGTAAAACGATTTTCTAGGATTAGATGGGAGCATTTAAAGAATATTAACAAAATTATTTTTGGAAATAAGATTTTAGATCTTAAGATTTTGTCTGTGCATGAGGATGCTAATATTATGTGGGAAAAAGTGGCTAGTGATATTAAGAATATTGCAAAAGATATCCTTGGAGTATCAAAGGGAAAAGCTCCTAATAGTAAAAGTAGTTGGTGGTGGAATCCAAATGTGCAAGAAAAGATTAAAAATAAGAAGCTTTGTTATAAAAATTGGTTTAATTTTAAGAATTCTGATAATTGGGAAATATATAAAGTGGCTCGTAAGGATGCTAAGAAAGCAATATGCGATGCAAAGACATTAGCTTTTAGTGATTTATATAATAGATTAGATACTAAAGAGGGAGAAAGATATATGTATAAGTTAGCCAAACAAAGAGATAGAAGTAGTAAGGATTTAGTTCAAGTGAAGTGTATTAAAGATGAAGATCAAAAAATACTTTTCTTAGAAGATGATATTCTACAAAGATGGATGAGATATTTTGCTAAACTTTTTAATGAAGATTGTGAAAATAAGATTGACTATAATGACCTTAGCACCCTAAATGAAAATAAAGATTTCTGTTTTTATCGGCGTATTAGTAAAACTGAAGTTAGAGAGGCTTTAAAGAAAATGAAGGGTGGAAAAGCTGTTGGACCTGATGATATTCCAATAGAGGTGTGGAAATGCTTAGGAGATGAAGGAATTTCATGGCTTACTAAACTTTTTAATACTATTTTGAAGACTAAAAAGATGCCATATGAGTGGAGAATGAGCGTGTTAATTCCTATTTTTAAAAATAAAGGTGATGCACAAGATTGTGCGAATTATAGAGGTATTAAGTTAATGTGTCATACTTTAAAACTTTGGGAGCGAGTTATGGAGCATAGGTTGCGGCGTGATACTAATGTTTCTCAAAATCAATTTGGTTTCATGCCGGGTAGGTCGACTATGGAAGCCATACATTTATTAAGAGGTTTGATGGAGAAATATAGAGAAAATAAGGAGGATCTACATATGATATTTATTGATTTAGAAAAAGCATATGATAAAGTTCCAAGAGAAGTGCTATGGAGAGTTCTTGAAAAGAAAAAAGTCAATAATGCTTATATTCAAATCATTAAAGATATGTATGCAGGAGCTATTACTTGTGTTCAAACACAAGGTGGATTGACTAAGTATTTCCCTATATCGGTTGGGTTACATCAAGGATCAGCCTTAAGCCCATATCTTTTTGCTTTAGTCATGGATGTTCTCACTAGACATTTGCAAGAGGATATACCTTGGTGTATGCTTTTTGCTGATGATATTCTTCTTGTTGATAAGACTAGAGAGGGAGTTGAAGGTAAACTTGAATTATGGAGGTCAACCTTAGAGTCTAAAGGTTTTCGCTTGAGTAGATCTAAAACGGAATATATGGAGTGTAATTTTAGTAGTAATAGACCTAGTGAGGGGATTGTGACTTTGGGCGATCAAGTCATTAATAAGAGTACACGTTTCAGATATCTTGGATCTATTGTTCAGAGTGATGGTGAAATAGATGGGGATATTATCAGCAGAATTCAAGTTGGATGGTTGAAGTGGAGGAATGCATCAGGCTTGTTATGTGATAGAAATGTACCCCTCAAACTTAAGGGAAAATTCTATAAGATGGTAGTGAGGCCTGCAATGCTTTATGGTGCTGAATGTTGGCCATTAAAAGAGAAGCATAATACTAAGTTAAGTGTGGCAGAGATGAGGATGCTTAGGTGGATGAGTGGCTTTACCCTTAGAGATAGGATACGAAATGAGCATATACGTGAAAAGGTTGGAGTAGCTCCAGTAGAAGATAAGATTAGAGAGAGTCGCCTTAGATGGTTTGGTCACATTAAACGGCGGCCTTCCGATGACCCGGTTAGGAGAGTAGAGGTATTAGATTTGACTTATGTTAAGAAAGGTAGGGGTAGACCTAAAAAGACTTGGTTAGAAAATATTAGGAATGACCTTTCTTTATTAGATTTAAACGAGAATTTGACTTTTAATAGGACACAATGGAGAAAAAGGATTCATGTAGCCGACCCCACGTAGTGGGATAAAGGCTTGATGTTGTTGTTGTTGTAGTTTTTGTGGGATTATTAGAGACAAAGATATCTAATATTGATATGGAAGAAGTCAAGAAGACTATTGGAGATGGTTTGAATTATGTGATGGTGCCTACGATTGGTTTATCTGGTGGGATTATTGTTCTCTGGAATATAGCCATGGCCGATTTTACTGTGTGGGATTTGTCTTCCCAATGTATTATTGGGGATCTCTCAGTTTTCAACAATAGTAAATGGAGAGTGGCTGCTATCTATGGCAACAAAGATTTGTATAAAAGAAGGGAATTATGGAATAAGTTGGAAGTTCATTCTACTGAGGTAACACCCATGGTGATAGGAGGAGATTTCAATTGCCTCAATTCAAATGAAAATAAAAGAGGAGGAAAGAAGTTTCATTTCTCTAAAGGGCCAAAGGAGATGGAGGCATTTATTACTAATAATGATTACCATGAGGTAAGATTTATTGGGCCAAGGTTCACATGGTGCAACAATAAGGAAGGAGGAGATAGAATTCTGGAGAGATTAGATAGGTGTTTCCTTAACTCTTTGGCTTTAAATTCTTCTAATCATTTGGTTGTTAGGCATCTTGCAAGGATTGCTTCGAATCATAGTCCAATTGTTCTTAATTTTCTTGAGCATAAATCATCAAAGTCTAAATGTTTAAAATTTGAGGATGTTTGGACATCCTACCCAGCTGCATTATCTGTGGTTAAAAATGAATGGAAAAAGTCCTTTTCAGGTTCAAATGCTCAGATTTCGAACTCTAAATTCAAAAGAGTTTTGAAGGCTCTCTTCTTTTGGAGTAAAGCCAAGCTTTAAAACTTAAATCTTCTTAAAGACAATTTGTTGGAGCAAATAATGGATCTTAAAAGCAAAGAGTCTAACAATGGTTGGCTTAGTAAGGAAGACTGCTGGACATTAAAAACTAAAATCTGTGAGCTCAAATCAACCATGGCTAGATTAGACTCTTGGTGGAAGCAAAGAGCCAAAGCAAAATGGATGAATGAGTGTGATACTAACTCAAATTTTTATCATGCATTTGCTAGTGCAAGGAGGAGTTTAAATAAAATTGTGAAAATTAAAAATGATGATGGAGTGGTTATTGAAGAACCAAATGAAATTTAGGAGGCTCTAATTAATTTTTTTAGAAATAAATGGAGATAGAGGAGTTCATTTTTGGAAGGGTGGCCACATCCAAATGCTGTTTTGAATGATGAAGAGAAAGCTTGGCTTACTAGTTTATTTTCTATAACACAAATTGAAGTTGTTCTAAATCAATTAGGAGCTAATGTAGCTCTAGGAAGTGACGGTATTACCTATTCTTTCATCAAAGCTTACTAGATTATTATCAAGATAGATTTTGTGAATGCAATTAACTCCTTCGTTTTTAATGGAGAGATGGATAGAAATTAGAAAGACACTTTAGTTTCTCTCATTCCTAAAGTATCTTACCCGGTGTTGCCAACCAACTTCAAGCCCATTAGCCTATGCAACTTGGTGTACAAGGTTGCGGCTAAGCTGATTCTGAACAGACTCATTCCAGTTGTTCCTAAACTCGTCTCTAAGGAGCAGGCAACATTTATTAAGGGTAGATCTATTTCAGATCCTGTGCTAGTTACTCAAGAAGTCTTCCACAAATTCAGGTATTCCAAGTCCTCTAAAGGTCTTGTTTCCTATCAAGTTGATATGGAGCATGCGTATGATTCAATGAGCTGGAAAACTCTTCAAGCTATTTTAAAATACTTTGAATTCCCTCCTATGATATCTAAACTCATTTTGGAATGTGTGATTGAACCAAGATTCTCTTTGATTATTAATGGTTCACTATCTGAATGGATTGAAGCTAGAAGTGGCTTTCAACAAGGTTGTCCACTCTCTCCAATCCTCTTCATTCTTTTTTCTCAACTTCTCTACAATGCACTTTCTTTATCTTCTGTTGGCATTAAAATCTGTCCAAAAGGTCCTCAGATTTCTCATTTACTTTATGCTGATGATGTGTTGATCTACTTAGAAGCTAATAAGAAAGTGGATAAGGAGATTAAAGAAATTCTGGATAAATTCAGCAGGTGGACTAGACAATGCATTAACAAAGAAAAATCTGCTATAATTTTCGGGAAGATAGTGGATAGAAGAAAAAGGAAAGCCATCCAACGTATAATGGGATTTAAGGAGGTGAAGCAAATTACTTATCTTGGAATAAATATGTCTTTATAGAGACTAGCTTCAAATAACTTCCAATTCATCATTGAAAAGTCTTTTAAAAGGCTAAACACGTGGGGAAGTAAATTTATTTCTTTGGCTAGCAAAATTGTCCTAATCAAATCGGTGATCTTGGCTCTTCCAAATTACTACAACACACACTTGCTGGTGCCCTCTCGGATCTTGAAGGAAATATATAAACTTTGCAGAAACTTTCTCTGGAACAAATCTAATGGAGTTAAGGGTATTTATTATGTCAGCTGGAAGGATCTTCGCAATCCAGCTAATAAAGGAGGATGTGGATTGAGCTCTTCATCTTCTAAGGTGTCTGCTCTGAGAGGGAGACTAGCTTGGAGATTTATAAACAATAAAGATTCTCTCTTGCACAAAGTATTGGCTTCCAAATATGGCAACAAGATTGAAATTGGAAATGGTAATAAAAGAATCTCAGCTTCATGGAAACTTATCAAATACAGTGGAAAAGCTCTCAATCCTATCTTAAGATGGAATGTTGTTAATGGAAAATCTATTAACACTATGGAAGATAATTGGATCTTAGATAGGAGTATTAACAAATGGCCTATATTTTTTATCCCTCAAAATGAGGACAATATGCTGGATAAATTTATTCAAGGAGCCAATTGGAACATAGCAGAATTGAAGAAGTTCTTTGGAGCGGATTTGGTGGACTTGATTCTACAAACTACTATCAATTCAAATCTTATGGAAGATGAGGAGGAGTTGATTAATAAGTTCTCTGGAAAAACCATCTCAAGTTCAATCATAGAAGCCAGTCAACAAGGAATTGCAGATTGCACTCTTCCGAAGTGGTTAAAAAATGCAAGATTAAATCCACGGATAGAAACATTTTGCTGGAGGCATTTTAAAAATGTTATTCCTACTTTCCAGTTTCTATCTCATAGAAGATTACAAGAGAAAGTTTTATTCCCAAGGTGCTTGGCAGATATAGAGGATGTGGAGCATATTGTTTGTAAATGCAGAAAAATGAAAGAGGTGACCAAGCAACTAAGTAAATGGGGATTTCATATTCCAGATTTTAACAGCTTGGATGAATGCTATACTTGGATTGAATCTATGACAACTCATAATGGTATGATTGTCAATTTATATTGTAATGTCTTATATCTCTCTTGGAAAACTAGGAACACTCTTGTTCATGACAATGTGATACAAGGTGCTACCTATATTGCTATAAATGCAGTCAGCTCTTCATCATTTTCTAAGTTGATTTTTAACTCAAAATTGGAATCAAGGGATGCTAATCAGTCATTTAGACTATTGAAATCTTGGTATCCCCCTCCACCTGAATGGTTAAAAATTATAAATAGATGCTTCTCTTGACTAATCCAATATTGCCGGTATTGGGGGTGTCATCCGTGACTATAAAGGGAGATTCTTAATGTCCTTTGGCAAGTCTTGTATCCATTGGAACTTTTCACAACTGGAAATGATAGCTATCAAATCGCTCAAGGAAGTAATCAAAGATTGGATGTTCAAATACGAAGGGATTTGTATTGAAGGTGACAATGTTAATGTGATCAAGGTCATTCATAAAGCTTGGCTTCTTGACTTCAAAGAATTGGAGCTGGAATTCTTAAAGGAATTCAATCACATCATCTTTAATTGGGTTACGAGAGATTGCAATAAGTTGGCAGATGTTTGTGCTAATCATGCTAAGGTTAGAAACTTTGTTTGGGAAGATTTTAACTGTAATACGATTCCTCCTTCTTTTGTTAAAACTTTGAAGGAGGAATCAACCTTGTATTTACTTTGTTCTCTTTTTAATGCATTTATTGCTTTCTTCAAAAAACAAAAACTTCTTTTTTAAGAGGTAGAACCCTTTTTAATCATATACTTTTAGCTCATGAATTGTTTAATAAGCTCAGATTTTCTAAATCCAAGAAAGGATGGGTGGCTATCAAAGTTGATATGGAACAAGCCTATGATAGTTTGGCTTGGGAAACCTTGAGATTGGTATTGAAACGCATGGGATTTCCTATTAGATTTTCTAATCTAATTATAGAATGTGTGGAGTATCCAGAATTTTTTATCAAGATTAATGGTAAGATTTTGAAGGGGGATCAAAGCAAATAGTGGATTTAGACAAGGTTGTACACTTTCTCTCTATTTATTTTTTTCTTTGTTCTCAAATTTTGACAAATGACTTTTGGCATAGAGGAAGGAATTTGGGGATTAAGATTTCTACAAATGCTCCTAGAATATCTCATATTTTGTATGCAGATGATATCCTCTTGTTCTCCCAAGCTAGAATGAGCTGTATAAGAAAATTTAAAAGAATTGTCTCAACTTTTTGCACCCGAACGGGATAGTCCATTAATGAACAGAAATCTATAATTCTGTTTGGGAAATTTGTTAAAAGGAAGATAAAGAAAGCTTTCAAAGCTATGGGGCTTCAAATCTTTGAATTAAGTGACTTATCTTAGCATTAAGATGGCATTGAGAAGAATGGTTGCTTCAGATTTCAATTATATCCTTGAGAAGGCTGCTTTGAAACTTAATGTATGGGGAAATAAGATGATTTCTTTAGCTAGAAGAATTGTATTAGTTAAATTGTTCATGTCTTCATTACCAATTTTTGTGACTACTCATTCATTGGTTCCAGCTAGTATTCTTAAAGAATTGCTAGGAGCATAATTTGGGATAGACAAGGAGGATTTCATGGCTTACATTATATGTCTTGGGAGAAAATGTGCAAAAACTGGAAGGATGGAGGACAAGGCATGCATTCGGTGGTATCTATGACAGGACCTCTTAGAGTGAGATTTTCTTGGAATTTCTTAAAGAAAGAAGATTCTTTGCTTAACAAAGCCTTGTTGGTAAAGTATGGTACTAAGTTTAGGGAAGATACTAGCAAAGGAAATAAGTCTACTACTTAGAAGATCATTGCTGATGGAGCTCATTCCCATCTTTCGACCACTAAATGGAAGATTGCAATAGGTAGATCTATAGACACTCTCAAAGATGTTTGGATTCTAGATTGATGTCTAGAGAAAGTCCTACTTTTATTGCAGTGGGAAACTTTGATTTTTTGTCTCTTGAAAACTTTATAGTAGATGGTATTTGGAAGAAGGATCTTCTAAATATCTTCTTTGGCGAGGCACTAGTGGATCTTATTCTACAAATTGATATTTTTCCTAATCAAACTGAGGATAGCTTGGAGTTGAATCATAAATTCTTGGGTAAGAGCATAATCGCATTGGCTTCTCTTTCGTATGATATGAAGATTATGTCAGTGGACTATGGAAATTGGCTAAAAAAACTTCAACTGAATCCTAGAGTTGAATGTTTTTGGTGGCGTCTCTTCAATGAAGCAATTCCTACAAATGGTTTCTTGATGTACTGAATATTGTTGGGTCATTGTTTATGTCCTAGAGGTTGTAATGAACCAAAATTTTTTGATCATGTTATGGTTAATTATTTAAAGCTGCATCAAGCTCTAGATGTTCTAAAGGAGCGGGGATTTCTGGTTCAAGTTTTCTCCTCCTCCAGTGATAATAAAAATCAATTGGGATGGCTAGTTGTGGTCAATAAACTCATTGCAAAATTATATTACTCGTTAGTTTATTTCTCATGGAAAAGTAGAAATTTGATTAACCATGGAAAGAAAGAGTTGAGTTTAATCTATATAGCCTCTAATGCTATTAGTGTTGCATAATTTTCAAATACTAATATGTTCATGGATCACTGGGGCGCTAACCAGCTGGATAGGCTATTTTCGCATTGGCACCCTCCTCCCCTGAAATGGATTAAGGTTAATCTTGATGCTTCTTTAACAAGATCCAATAATGGTGGGATTGGTGGAGTTTTTAGAGATTCAAAAGGGAGAATCTTACTTTCCTTTGGAATCAATTGCTTTTATTGGAATAGTGATTTGTTGGAGCTAATTGTTTTTCGTTCGTTGAGGAAAATCATCTTTGAATCAATGTTGGATGCAAAGGGGATTGTTATTTAAGGGATATTATCAACATCATCAAGCATTTGCAAAAATCTATGGATTAAAGAAGCCAGATTATACATAATGAAGAAGTTGAAGATCTATCATTCTTGTTTGGTTTCGGTAATATTTTATTCCATTTTGTTAATATAAATTGTAATAAGTTAACCCATTTTTGTGCTAACTTTGCATTAAATGGTGATTTTTGTTGGAAAGATGTTAATAGCAATAAGGTTCCTCCTTTATTTAGTTTTTTATTAAAGGAATACTGTGATAGCTTTTCTATCACTTAGTAGTTTGTAATAGCTTTTCTTATTCATTAATGCATTTAGCATTTCTTCAAAAAAAAAAAAACCTTAGAAAGATCTCAATTTAGTAAAATTTTAGGCAGTTCCAAATCCAAGATTGCTTTTATTTTTGGAGGAGCAATTTTGATTTTGCAATGCTATACCATGAAACCAAGAATTTCCTAACGTAAGGTCAAGGCCACACATTAGAAGGTTAATTTTTTTATTACACTGGTGTAGTTTTTAAAAACATATTTAAAGGCATAACCTTATAGAAATATACTTTTATCGCCATTTTATATGTTGTATAATTTTTAACTCAAGTAGCTATATTAATTTGATTATAACTTGATGAGCAATCCATTAATATAAAACTCACCATTATGATATGCTTTAAATAGGGATATAAGTTTGATAAAGGCAGAAATCTAACCTTTCTTCTCAACCAGGTTTGAAAATTATCTTCTCTTAGAAAACAAGCTTCAATAAATTTTGTCAATTCAGCTATAACTTTTAGTTCTATTTTAGTAACATGCATTGGGGTGCTTATTGTATTGAAACCATGATACATTTATATTAGACTTTTTTTACCAATATATGTAGATATAATTAAGGCCTTTCTTCATAACTGTATGCAAAGAAGTTTTTAAATTACAAAAAATAATTGGCCAGGTCATTAGTTTCATCCTTATTAAATAAAAAACTAATGAAGATCACACGAGGATTTTCATCATTTCTTACGTTTAATTATTTTAATTCAACTACTTCTTTATTAATCTCCTCTTTAAGTTTAGTGGTTGCATCCCAAACACGAGAGCAATTAAAATCATAAAAATTCTCTAAATTATGTTTTATAAAGGTTTTAAAATTCAATATAAAAACTATGATGCTCAAGAATAAGGCCCAAGCAATTCATCATCATCAACTAAATAAATAGTATTGAAGTCAACACCTACTTTTTATATTGGTTTATGTTACATTGTATTACACATGTTTTGAAATTATTGAGCTTCACCTATAGTTTTAGTTGATGGTGATAAAAATTTCTTAAGAAAATTTATAACAATGGTATAGTACTAGTCAAAGGTAGTTATATTATTTCATTCATTTGACACTTTTAGTATTTGAAGGGATAAGTTTATTAGATTTATAATCTTAACTTAGATCAAGTTGTGGGGTGTGCAGGAGATTTTGTATGAACTCTGTTCAATATATAGATTACGTTTATGCTCTATTTAATACCCCTTAAACATGCATGTGCACCAATAACCAAATATTAAAGTTGTTATGCAAACGTCAATAACATGACCAAGTTTTCTGCTAATTTCCAAGCATGTTAGTGTTGCCTACTAAAACTATAAAATTTATCCAACGAATGGAAGATCTGTGTAGAGATTCCATCATCACAAAAGATTGTAAGAGAAAATATAAGAAACATGATAATAAAACTTTTTCTACTAACAGAAACTACATCCAATTACTTATTTGGTATGGCTCCATCATTCATCAACTACGCCACAATTGCAGTTCAAAAGTTGAGGACCACTATGCTTGAATATAAAATCTAGTGTTGTGGTATTGTAATGCTTTGTGCTATAGTGCTCAAATTTCTTTGACTCAAATGCTATAGTGTTGATTTTGTGCATGACAATATTGGAAAATAGACTGGCTTGGCTCCATCCAGGGGGGGGGGGGGGGGGATGCTAAATCAATTACCATTAGTTGTTGAATTGGTCGAACAGTTGTGAATTTTTCACCTCTCTCCTGAGCATTTCTTGCACAACATCAACTAAAAATAAAAATTTTACTGATATTTAAATATTTAAACACTAAAAATTTATACTTAATGATTACCCCCATTTTAGACTCATTTTTATCATGAATGGTGTAATAACTTACTTATTAACTTAATATCCCAAATAAAAATTAATATATTATGAATATGAAAATGTAAGAAAATACCTCATTATGTAGATGTTATTTGGAATGAATTCATTTATTATATTTTTATTTGAAGGGTCATAAGTAATTAACATAATAAATCATCTTAGTTGTTGCTTACTTTGAACTTGTCCACTACAAATATATGTGTAATGATGAAAACAAATTTTTAGATATGAATAATATGACCTTTCAAACTTATTTGTGCTTGTAATTAAATTAAAAATTCACTATTCATCCCACCTATGTATTAGTTTACATACATCCTCTAATTTGATTTAAATATAAGATACCTTTAGAAATTTAGCTTTATCCAATACAAATTTTTGAAGTACTCATATTCTTTATATTTTTCTTCCTTTCATTTAATTTTTGTGTTTTTTTATATTTTTATCTTTTGAGTATTAACAATGATTTTAAATATCTGATTACTCTTTTACTTCTTGTAATCTTAACATAAATTTATGTAAGGTCACTAATTCCTTAGTGAAGTTTATAATTATTTTCATAATTTAATATATACACTTCCTTTCTATAAACTCAATTATTCAACCTTTAAACTCAATTATAGTTTTCATGTTCAATGTGAGACAATGACTTGGTTGATTTTTTAGTTAAATATTATGATTTTTAAATTAAAAATTGTAATTTGTTATTCATCCATATTTTTCATATTATACGGCATATTTTATTATTATTCTTAATTTTTAATAATTTTAATTATTACTTTTTTTGGCTAAATAAGCAGTCAATGTTCAAACTCTACAAAGAAAATATACCATTTTATTTAAGAACGATATAATCCAGTCAGGCAATGATAACACCTAAGAAAATACTCTAGTGTATGATACACTAGTCTACTCTAACAAGTCTCAACTATTACAACTTAGTTTTCATATCTTGTGTGTTTTTGATGATTCCAAATATCATTATTTTGATTATTATTTCTCCTAACATATATTGGATTTATTATTTTTGTTGTTTTTCTATACTGACATTTCAAAAAAATTGTACATCAGACTGTCGAAGACTTCAAATCAGATTAAATTAGGGTTCATTATGAATGGAGTCTATATTTATAATTTTATTGAGTTTGTGAAAGTGTGATTATAATGTACGATGTCATATCTTATGGGACGATTTGTTCAGTTATTTCCTCTAGAATACATTTAATCGAATCATGGATGGACAAAATTTCTAAGTGCTAGTCATAATGTATGAAGTTAGCTTCATATAGACGACAACCAGAGTACAAAATTGATGGAACATTTTTGTCCATACAAATAGGTAAATATTTTGAATTGTTTGTCTGGTATGATTTGGAGTTCATAGAGATGATGTCCAGAGCATGAAAATGATGCGAACATTTTTGTCCATGCAAATTGGTAAATTTTTTGAACTGTTTGTCCGAGAAGATTTGGCATTCGTACATATGACATCATGAGAATTAAATTATAGGGTATATTTACATCCAGATGAATAAAAATTTTTTTGTAACTAAATATACCATATGATATAAATTTTGTATTGTATGATTAGCTTGTATAAAAAAAGTTTTGTAAAGTATCGTATGAGCAAATTTTGAACATCTTACGGGACGATTGTCGATCATACAGTACGATCATGGATGCTCATAACTGAAAACTTAAATCTTCTTGATAGTTTTCTATGTCATTCATGTACAAGGTTCTTAAAACTGACTTAGGATGAATCCTTCTTCATATTCTTGGGAGGAAAATTGTGAGAGTGATTTGGGAGAGTATTTGTGAGAGAGTTCTTGAAAATTTAGAGTATGAAGGGTTCACAAGATTACTCAAACATGAGAATCTCTTTGAGTTTATTACAAACATCTTCCTTACTTCCTTAAAGACACTCGAGGGAAGATCTTTGAAGAATATCTGGTTCTCTACCGACAATAGGAGGGTGTGAAAAGATGCTGATTCTCTGTCGGCACCAAGAGGGTATGGAAGGATGTTGATTCTCTACTGACACTTGAAGAGTAAGAAAGGACAATGGTTCTCTGCCAACACTATATGGGTGTGAAAGGCTGATAATATTTTGCAGCACTAGGGTTTAGTGGAAGAGAGGGTAATTGTAAAGGCTTCTCGGCCTTACTGAAAGAGCAAAAGGAGAGTCACTTTGGTAATAGTGTAATACATGAAGAGGGAGTCTTAAGGGAGTGGACGTAAGTCTAGTTAGATCAAACCACTATAAATCTTAATGTTCTTTTTTTTTTTTTGCATTTTTATTTTTAATAACTTTATTTTTGGTGGTTGAAATTTTTATTTTAAAAGTTAAATTATGTTAAAATTATTAAATAGTTTTCTTAAAATTTCAATAAGGAATTTTTTATATTACCAATTCACCCTCCCTCTTGGGTAGCCCCGGGACAATTGTGTTAGGTCTAATAACCTATACAGACTTTTCAAGTGGTATTATAGCCAATTTGAAATTTAAACTTTAGATTACTTTTTGAAATTTAATTATGACTACTTTTAGAAACCATAACACACATGAAGGGAATTCGATCACTAGACCACCATTGTTTGATAACATCCCTTTCGATTTTTAAAAAATAATTATGTCAATGTTTCTTCAATCGCTTGATTATTGCGTGTGGATTTTAGTACAAGAAGGATACACTAGGCCAACTAAACTTATAGATGGCTTTAGAAATGAAACACTGTTTGTTAATTGGACAGTAAATAAAATGAGACTTAGCTCAATTTAATGCAAAATGTTTGAATAGTTTCTTTTTTTGCACTTAAATCTTAAGAAAACATATATGTTTCTATCTATAAAAATGCAAAACAAAATTAGGTTATACTTTGTATCAAATATGAAGGGCTAACAAAGTGAAACAATCTAAATTAAATATTTTGTTGCATGATTATAAATTGTTATGAAAGTAAATGAATCGATCACTGACAAGTACACGCGTTTCACTCAAATAGTCACCTACTTGCATGCTTTAGGTAGGGAATTAACAAATGTAGATAAAGTGAATAAAATTCTTCATTATTTGCCTACTACTTATTATGAAAAAAAAAACTGCTATTATAGAGTCTAAAGATTTAACTATTTATTCCATTGATAATCTTGTTGGATCACTAATTTCTTATGTGTAAGTAGTGACTTAATTATAGATTGATGGATGTGAAAAGCGAAATGAGAAGAACATAGCAAGAAGCCTGAACACATTAAATCTGATTGCTTGATCTCAATGCTAATCATAGTAAGGACAAGGTGGAGGAGAAAATAGATGTGAGGAAGGGAAATAAGACGTTACAATGAGCCTTTTGGAAGGACTCAACTTCAGATTCGTTAGGAATAGAAGTTGGGGAAGAAGTCACCAACCTATATTTGGTGACCAATAAGTTTGATTAGCCTGATCAAGAAGAGGTATGTGACTTAACTTATGATGAGTTAGTTGATGTTTCTGTAAGAATTCATATTGCATATAGAAAACTTAAAAAGATACATGATAAGTTGAATTTAGATTTCTTTGAACTACAAAAAGAGCATGAAATCCTTAGAGAAAATCGTGCACTTATTGATTGGAACCACTTCAAATTGTTAGATGAGTACGATGAATTGAATAAATAACATGAGTTATTGAAATCATCCCATAGTTAACTTGAAAAAGATTTTAAAACTTTCATGGATGAATCTAATAGTAAAGAACACTATTTGAAAGTTTATTGTGTTAGAAAGTGCAAACTCATTCTTTCCAAAATAATTTAATGCTTATAAAAAGAACAGGATTCCACCTACACCTAAATAAATTTTTAATCCTGAAAAGAAACCAACAATTATAAAACTTAAGAAAAGACAAGATTACCCATATAAATCTAAAAATCCTTTTCCAAGAATTAAATATTTTTCTTGTGGTATGATTGGGTACATATCACACACTTGCACTATTCATAAAAAATTATATCTAGTGTGAAGACCAAAAATGCAAAAAATAAATCAATCATACGTGCATCTAGATTAATTTTTCCAAGAGGAGAACTCAAACTTGTTTGGGTTCCCAAGACTAATGTTTGATCATCTTATAGAAATGTTCTCATATAAGACCTCATGATAGCATTTGGTACTTAGATAATGGATATTAAAAGCATATGATTGGAGATACGACAAAGTTAATATCATTGGAAGCCAGGAAAGGAGGCAAGGTTACACTGGGAGATAATACCACTCTGAAAGTGGTAGGCACATGTATGATTGAAAACTTGAACAACATTTTCATTGAAAATACTTTACTTGTAGAAGTATTAAAGCATAATTTGTTGAGTATTAGTCAGCCGTGTGATAAGGGTTATGGTGTTATATTTTTTCCCTCTAAATACATATTAAGCCAAAATGGAAATTAAATATTTCATGGAACTAGGGTAAATAATGTGTATATGCTAGATTTGAATTATATTAAATCTCCTAATGCTTTTTGTTTGAAAACAATTTTTGATGAATCATGGTTATGACATCGGATACTTTGTCACGCTAGCATGAAAAACCATAGGAAAATTACCCAAAAAGAACTTATTAGAGGTATAGCAAAATGAGACTTTACTAAGAGTCACCTGTGTGAAGCATGTCAACTAGGAAAATAGGTGAAGTGCACCTTTCATTCTATTAAGGATCTCAAATTTAGCAAACCATTGGAGATTATATATATGGATCTTTTTGGACCTGTTAGCACTGTAAGTTTAGGAGATAAGGTATATGGATTTGTAATTATTGATAATTTTTTTAGATTCACTTGGGATAAATTTTTATATCAAAAGAGTGAATCATTTGGGGAAGTTAGAAACTTATTGACTTGGATTTAGAGAAAATTATGATGTGAAATCATATCAATTGAAAGTGATCATGAAGGTGAACTTAAAAATAAATAAATATAGTAGTTTTATAAAGAGAAAAGAATTGATCATAATTTTTAAGCACCTAGGACCGCTCAGCAGAATAGGGTAGTCAAAAGAAAGAGTAGAACATTAATTGAAATGGCTAGAGACATTTTGGTAGAGTATTCACTTCTAAAATATTTTTGGGCTAAAGTGATTAGTACAACTTGTTATATTCTGAATAGGATAAACATTAGATCCAAATTGAATAAAACACCCTATGAGCTTCTTAAGGGTAGAATACAACACTTATCACATTTAAATGTTTTGGGATGCAAGGTGTTCATTGATAAAAATGGAAAGTCTCATTTAGAAAAATTTGATTCATAATCTGTTGAAGGAATTTTTCTGGATTCTCTAGTGTTGGAAAATAATATAAAGTTTTTAACAAAAGAACTTTGTAGTTAAGGAGATCAAACATGTTGTGTTTGTTGAATATAATATTTTTGAAGAGACATATTTCGAAGAGGATCATATTGAAAATAACTCCGAAAAAATTGAAAAGATTAATTTGCAAGAGAAAGTAGAAATATAAACCTTTTTATCTAGATAATTGAAATTTTCTTAAAATCACCCAAAAGAATTAATTTTAGGTGAACTTGGTGAGGGTATTAGTACTAGGCCTGGACTTAGAAAAGATATGAACCATTCTGCCTTTATATAAATAATTGAACCCCTAAATATTAATCAAGCACTTTCAGATGAATTTTTGAATTTGTCCATCCAAGAAGAATTGAATCAATTTGTAAAAAATGATATTTAGGAATTAATAAAAAGGCTAAAATATCAAAGTATTATTAGAACTATGTGGGTGTTCAAAAATAAAATGAATGATTCAGAATTTTTGATTTAAAATAAGGTTAAATTGGTGGCTAAGTGGTATAATAAAATAGAAGGGATTGATTTTAAAAAGACTTTTGCCCCTGTAGCAAGACTTGAAGCAATTAGGGTTTTCTTAGCCTTTCCCTATTTTAAAGGATTTAAATTGTATTAGATGGATATTAAAAGTGCCTTTTTGAATCGGGTGACATAAGAGGATGTTCATGTTGAGCAACCTTTAAGTTTAAAAAATTTTAAATTCTATAATCATGTGTTTAAATTGAAAAAGGCATTATATGGATTGAAACAGACACCTAGGCCTTGGAATGAGAGTTCAAGCATTTTTTATTAGATAGATCATTTATAAAAGGAAGTATGGATACCACTCCCTTCTTGAAAAAAATTAGGACACGACATACTCATTTTCATATCATTTTGGGATCTAAAAATAAAAATCTTCGTGATGGTTTTTCAAAAATAATAAGTAGTGAATTTGAAATGAGTTTAAAAGGGAGATCTGAGTTATTATCTTGGTTTTAGCATTAAGAAAAATAAGAAGTGAAATTTTCTTAGTCATATCAAGTATATTAAGAACATCCTCAAGAAATTTAAAATGGATAATACTAAACCAGTAACTACACCAATGAGTTCCTCAATGCAGTTGGACAAGGACCTAAAGGGAAAATCTTTTGATCAGAAGAAATTTTGAGGTATAATTGGATCATTACATTATTTGACTGCTAGCAGACCATATATAATATTTAGTATTTGTTTTTGTGCTATATTTCAATGTGATCTAAAAGAATCACATTTTATAGCAGTAAAAAGAATTTTGAGATATCTTCTTTGAACTCAAAACATAGCAATTTGGCATTCTAAGTACAACGCTTTATTTGAAATTATTGGATATTTTTATTCAGACTTTGCAGATTTTAGAATTGATCGAAAGAGTACATATGGAACTTGCCAATTCATAGGAAATTCCTTATTTTCTTTTTCAAGTAGGAAATAGAATTCTGAAGCCCTATCTACTACTGAAGCTTAATACATTAACTTAGGAGGTTGTGTGGCATAAGTACTTTGGTTGAAACAATAATTGATTGGCTTAGGATTTATAATTAACATAATTTTTATTTTTTGTGAAAATAATAGTGTCATTTGTATTTCAAAGAATCCTATTCAATATTCTAGAACCAAGTATAGTTACATAAGGCATCACTTCATTTGTGATCATATAACCAAGGGAGAAATTGAATTGTCTCACATTTCTACAAAAAACCAACTTGTAAATATTTTTACAAAACTACTAGCCTTTAACACTTTTAGCACCTTAAGAACCAGGATAGGTGTGATTGTTCTTAATGCTTAAATTAAATGTTATGTAAACTTGATATGTTTTATATTTTATGCATGTTTTAGTTTATTTTTATTTGATTATTTTGTTTGTTTATGTGTATTTTTTTTATTTCATTTTCGTTTTTATGTGTGTTAAAATAGGAAACATGTCACTTAATTGAAATAATTATTTTTGAGTAGTTTTTTTTTTTTTGCTTTATGTGTTGTTCTTTAAATGTGCTTTTCATACTGTATGAATATTTTTTCATACTGTATGAATTCTGTAGTGTATATATGATAGTTTTGGGTGTTGATACATGAAATCAATATTTTTCAAAGGTTTCGTATTGTACAATGACATCTTCATATGGTATGGTTTGCATTGGTTCTTCTATATGAGTGCGGACAATTTTACTAGTTAGGTTCAATTATTTATTATTGATTGTACATACGAAATCATCTTTGTCTGTCTGATCTAGGTGTCAGTTTCTATAGTGGATGAACCTAACTGTATTTAAAATGATCTTTAATTATTTTACCATCTCAGACAAGCACTTGTTTGTCTATAACATGGAGTGGTCAAAAAGCTTGTATGAAAGGATGCCTCAGAAATAACGTTTTACAAAAAGCCATTTCTTTTTTGGTAATTTTCGATCGTATAAAAAAATTTTTCATCCCGAATGATTTCATAATAGTATGTACAAAGAAAATTTTGTGCAATACAATTTTATCATTTTCTTTATATAAAAAGGTTTTGAAATCTTTTTCATTCACTTTCTTTTCTCTTTCAAAACTCTTTAGAGCCCTTGTCTAGAAAATTGCCAGTTCCAACAAATGCCCTCATGGTTCTATGGTTTCTTCTTCTTCTAGTGCTGTTGATTCCAATTTCTTATCTAAGAAGTATGAAGATGTCTATTTTTAGTACATTGCTATAAAGATCATGCCATCTATACTTCTAATCCAGGATGATCTTCATTTCTCTATAATGCCTCTATTTGCCTCCACCCAACTATCCATCATTGTCACTATTATATATGCATATCACAAAGAAATATTTTATTATTTCTTATCCAACATGAGAGTCAGTTAGACACTGTCACATATCTTATTATGACTGAAAAACTATTTGATGAAGCCATTATGGATTACTTGTATAACCTTTCTAAAATTGGACATCTACACCATAAGAGAAAAAAGAATATGGCCTTAGGATATCCTGTTGTTTATATCCTTCATAAGAAATACAACCTTACTCATCCTGATCTTCCCACTAAACTCTTGTTCTATTTTACTGATACTTCTTTTTGATCATTTTTTGGGATAGATTAGAGTTTGAGTGATATTTTTTAAGAAGAAGGGGGAGCTCTGACACCTGCACAAGGACCCAACCAAAAATATTTTTAGGAAATCGTCTTGTGATTTGATTGTTTGGAGACTCACTTTGATCAACATTTTGATCAAATTGAGACTCATTTAAATTTGAAGGATGTCAGATACTAGGAGGACATGGGCTTGATCCGTGGTCAATTTTACATGATAAATACAAATGTAGCTATGATGAATTGCTATTTTTTAGTGTTCAACTAATCTCCTCCTTGAGATCAATGCCCCTTTTGAGTTTTAGATGTACTTCATTGATGTTGTTTCTAATAACATTTTGCAAGTGATGTTATAATGTTTTTCTTTCATGTTAGTAATGTTTGTGGTTTATTGTTAAGTTTTTCTTTCATCCTTTTTTTTATAATTTTTTTGGAGACTAGTGCTCATTTTGTGCAGGGTCCTCTTCGGATGGGAAAGGCGGTGCTAAATGATGTTTCCTCTTCCTATTCCATTAATTTTCTTAGAATATTATTAGGTTGTTTTCTACTCGTGCTTAGTTGGGATCATTGGCTCTTAGTTTTTTATTTTTATTTTTTCCGTTTGTAGCTCTTTCAAGTAGTAGAGAGCTAGCTATCCCCTTAAGAACTTGTGATCCCTTTTTTTATATTAACGTGTAGATCCTTTCGGCAGATTTTTACAAAAAAAAAATTCAATTAAAAAGGTAGTCGATAAATCATAAAAAAGGAAATTCAATAAATCAGGAGCCTAGGAATTTTAATAAATCATTTGTCATCTTCCCTAGCGATTCTAGGGCATCCATCCCAGTCTCTTTTTTTTTATTACTTCTTTTCTTTTTTCTTAGCCTTTGTAAGACTAAATATGGTCTAGTGCATTTTTATCCTTTGGGTGGTTTTAACTTTGTTTCATTTTTTTAATTTTTTTCTGCTTTTTCATGCTTCTTTTAGATTATGGTGACTCTGTTGTCTTCTAATCCTAGGGCTACTTGTGACGCTCAACCTCCAGGTAATTCTGTGAGTACTTATTGAAGTTCTACAACAACAACAACAACATCAAGCCTTTATCCCACTACTTAGGGTCGGCTACATGAATCCTTTTTCTCCATTGTGTCCTATTAAAAATCAAATTCTCATTTAAATCTAATAAAGAAAGGTCATTCCTAATATTTTCTAACCAAGTATTTTTAGGTCTACCCCTACCTTTCTTAACATAAGTCAAATCTAATACCTCTACTCTCCTAACCGGGTCATCGGAAGGCAACCATTTTATGTGACCAAACCATCTAAGGCGACTCTCTCTAATCTTATCTTCTACTGGAGCTACTCCAACCAATTCACGTTTATGCTCATTTCTTATCCTATCTCTAAGGGTAAAGCCACTCATCCACCTGAGCATCGTCATCTCTGCCACACATAACTTAGGATTATGCTTCTCTTTTAATGGCCAACATTCGGCACCATAAAGCTTTGCAGGCCTCACTACCATCTTATAGAATTTTCCCTTAAGTTTGAGGGGTACATTTCTATCACATAACAAGCCCGATGCATTCCTCCACTTCAACCATCCAACTTGAATTCTGCTGATAATATCCCCATCTATTTCACCATCACATTGAACAATAGATCCAAGATATCTAAAACGTGTACTCTTATTAATGACTTGATCGCCCAAACTCACAATCCCCTCACTAGGTCTATTAATACTAAAATTACACTCCATATATTCCGTTTTAGATCTACTCAAGAGAAAACCTTTAGACTCTTAGGTTGACCTCCATAATTCAAGTTTACCTTCAACTCCCTCTCTAGTTTTATCAACAAGAAGAATATCATCAGCAAAAAGCATACACAAAGGTACATCCCCTTGCAAATGTCAAGTGAGAACATCCATGACTAAAGAAAAAAGATATGAGCTTAAGGATTCTATTTACACTAAATATTAGACTTTCAAGAATGTTCTCTTTGGTGTTGCTTCTTCTTCTTCCCCACGTTTTTGAAGACCAAAGTAACTTTCAATTGGATTTTTATTTTCATGTTTGGTGAAGATGTTATAACAAAACTTATGGCACCATAGCTATATTTTTTAATGATGGTATTCTTATGGCCATATTTTTATATTTTATGTTCCAAATGCAAATTTCTATGTTATGCTAAATATATGCATCATTCATGCCCTATTATTTCCCAAGCATAGATTTATTTTGATGATCTCTTTCTTTCTTATCATTTCAGTGGCTCTTCTAGCATTGTTAAAATGTTTAACCTTTAGTTTACCAACTGTAATGGCCACATTAAGAATTTTATCCAGTAACATTTTCCTTGGTTCTTATGGCTTGCTCGTAATGATTATTTATTCAATAATGTTTGTATGTACCATTGGCATATTATCACTAAAATTAAAGATAATGTGATTATGCTTTTTCTGCTAATCATTATGGCAAAAAAAATATTAAGGTGTTGTTATTTTGTGGCTTAAAACTTAAGCATTATGTTGTTCTCTAACAAAACTTTTGATTAGCCTAAGTGTGATTATTGGATGAAGCCCAACCCGCATAATTTTAAGCTGAAAACTAATGGTTCTTTAAGAACTTTGACTGTGGTTGTGGTGATATTATAAGGAACTCTTTGGGAAACACTATTGTATCTTATGCTGTTCCTTTACATTTATTCTAATATTTATGTGGAGCTCTCTACTATTTTATATGGCCTTAAGCTCTATCTATATTTAGGCATCTCTAAAATTTGGATTGAGATTGATGCTACATATAACCCTTATTATTTGAAGGATTCTAATAGTTATGTGTTGATCCCAGATTTATTTTACCTTATTAGGGATACCAAGCATCCCTTGGTGTTTTTTAATTTCCTTTTTTCTCATACTTTTAAGGAAGTTAACTCTTGTGGTGATTAGTAAGCCAATTATGGTTGTAAGCTTATTTTGCTACGGATTTCACTTATACTAATCTTCATGTCTAATTAAAAGGCTTCATTATACTATATAAAATTTATCTTCCTTATGTTAAATTATAATTATGCTATTTTGAGTGGTTGTCCTTGTGGCATTACATTCTATTTCTTGTTTCCCTATATTGACTACTTGGACTTGGGCATTGATTTTTTTCTATTTTTTCTTATGACCTAGATTATGGCTCTTCTATGTTTGTTGTCTGAAAACAGTTTTGGCCATTCTTGGATCTTTCTTGGATGATTTTCACAGCTTTAGTGTATCTTATAGCTAAGGGTATGACATTTGTGTTTTTTCTATTATCTCTCTCAGGTTGTCCCCATTTTAGGTTTGTTATGTTGGTCTATTTCTAGTAATGATCGAGTCTTAGGAGTTATTGATTTAGTATCCAATTATTTCTCACCTAAGACTTTATTTTATTGCTTTGGAAATGTTGGCCTTTTGTATGGGATGTTGTGTGTTTTAGCTCTAATTTTTTGCCCTAATAGGATCACTGGTGTTAGGATATCTATCATGTTGTTATTCAGGCATCTCACATGCTACTCTTACTTCTACTTTTACATTGGTTTTAATTATGTGTACTATTATCTCTCTTACTAGTTAGCTATGATTTATTTCTTCATTATAGTAGCAATGGTCTTATTGAAGCATTGTTATGGTGTTAGTGGTTTTCGAGCTTTCTCTACCTTTTTACAACTTTGTCTTTTCTGATTCTATCGCCATCAACAACATCTCATTGAGGTGGTTCCTCTAGTTTTGGAAGAGATTTGAGTGGTAACTAGGTAGTCTTTACAAAATCCCTTTTTATATTACTCAGCTGAGATAGATTTGGCTTTCCTCTCTTAGTCAATTCGTTATGGGCTGCTTTGCATGGTTGAATTAATTTTGTTTGTTTTTAGCTTAGGGATAATGGAGGGAAATATTTTGGCAGATTGTGGTTATTATGGTTTTTTGTGTTGTGAGGTGGTTATTAAGTGTCTTAATGCCTATAATATTCTAATATTTGTGTTTATATATTATTCATTTGGGAATGACTATTTTTTGAATGGTTTTTATCAAATATGCTTCATGTTTTATGAAACATATTGTTTCCCTATTATCTGTCAAGTCATTAGATCTTGTTAACTGGCTCCTATCTAGCTAAGTATGAATTTTCTTTGGCTCTCCTATTATGTGAAGTTTGTTGTATTTCAACATTAGTGGTTTTTGTTTTGTTAGATTTTGCTCTTTTGGGCTACTATGTTTCTCCTCTACATGGCTGGGGGTGCATTTGTGGGAGTTGTTTGGACCTTCAAAGATGTTATTATGATATCATTGCTTAGGTTAATTTTGTTTAATTATTTCAATGCTTACTATCTTGTACTCTATTTGTTTCCACTTTTATCTCTTTGTCCCTATAGGCTTAGTCTTTTTTGTAGGAATTCTTTGGTGATACCTAATGTTGAAAGGTAATCAATGATGGGCTTTATTTTTGGGTTCTAGCTTGTTGCTAACCTTCTTTATTATTTTAGTGCTATAGTAGAGATCAAATTCTCTTATGTTTGTTTTGGATTTTGGATTTTACAACATTCAAAAGTTACTAAGCATTAGATCCCTTTAAGGACTTATAATTACTTTTCGTGTTTAGGCCCTTTACGGTTTTAACCCTCCCCTTTAGAAATATAAATTGAATATTAAAAAATAAAGAAATAAGCAAAATTGAATATAACATAGATAAATAAAAAAAAATCAAACCTAAATAAGTAAAAAAAAATTAATAAAAAATTAATTTAAAATAAATAAATAAAATAAAAGACAAAAAGAAATAAATCAAAATAAAAGAAAATTAAAAAACATTAAAACAATCATACATAAATAAATAAAGAGAATTAATTTAAAATTAAATTGAATTTTGATAAAATTTTAAATTTAAATATTAAATAAAATAAATAAATTTATAACCAAAATATATAAAACTTAAATTTTTTAGTTTTAAATAATCCAAAGTAATAAATCAAATTGAATTCAAATTCTTAAATAAATTGTCTTTAACAAATTAAATAAAATAAAACAACCTTGTAGAATTAAAATAAAATTATGTTTCTATGTGCTTTTTTCAATGGGACAAAAAAATTTATTCATTTGAGAGGCTATGAGTTATTGATTAATGGCTTCAATGTATAGTGGAGTTATGAATTAACTTGATTCTTTAAAACATAAAGTAAAGAACTTAAACCAATTAAAATTCATTAATTAAAGGATAATCTATTAAAACTTAAACTTATATTAAATGTCTTGTCTTGAAGCATAAAAAATTAAACTTGTATATAATGCAATCACTAATCCATTAAGGATACATCCAAATTTGTATTAGATTTTAATTGTCTATTGTTAAAATCTTATACAAAAACATTAAACCCCTAAAACCTCATTTTTTAAACTTCACTTTGGCTCTGGCTTCTGAGGCGATTTTAGAGTTCCTCTTCATGCGATCATTTGTTGACTTCTTGGTTGAATCACCTGGACCTTTTCCCTTTAGTTTTTGGTGTTGTTTCTCTCTGATACCTTGGGCTTGCCGTGTGGTCTTGTTTTAGCTTGTCTCTTAAGAGGTTTGTGGATTCTTCTCTCAGTTTTGCTTTTATCTTGTATTTACTGACTTTTTTGAGCTATTTTTGAGCTTCTGTTTTGTTTTGTCAGCCGTGTTTTGTGGGTTTTTGGGAATGACGACACCGTCGTCATCTTTCCCTCCATTGGCTATAATTCCGAATGGAAAATCTGCTCTTTTAAGGATATGCTTGCAAGATCTTCTGCTTCTTCTCTCCCCTTCCAATTTGTTCATTTATCATATAAGGGATGTCCCGCCTTAATATTTGATGATACAGTTGGGGCTCAATTAGCTACCCCTTTCGCTCTTACTCTTGTGGGTAAGTTTGTTATGAGGCATCTTAACCTTGTTCTTATCAGCAAAATTTTAATGAATTTGAAGCTCTCTGGTTCTTTTCATATTGGATTACTTGACTTAGTAGGCTAAGGTCTCGGGCACACCTACGATGAGGCCTCAGGCATACTGGCTGCAAGGCCCAGGGCACGTCGGCGGAATCTAATTTTTTGTTAGAATCCAACAATCGAAGGCACAAGCACTAAGTCTCTTCACTCTTTATGCATGAGGGATTAAAGAACCCCACGTGGAAATTATTCTTAAAAATTCTCAAGCTTTCCTGTGTTTTGGGATATTTCCAATTCTAAGGCATGCATCGGACAAGGAACGATGAATGTTTTAGATTGACACTACCAATGCATTTATCGATAAGGAAAAGAAACAACAAGTGTTTTGGATTAATAGTACCAATGTACTTCTTAGGTAGGGCCTGGGGCATGATGCCGAGATGAGCCGAGACTATGCTGGCATGCATGGCCTGAGCACGCCGATAAGTAGGGCCTATGGCCTATGAAATATTTTACCCAGTAACTTGTATCTTTTAGGCTACCAGAGACTGGCAGTATCCTGACCGGGTACTGCATGCTAGTTGCTGAGAAGTATCCCGAATTTGATCTAATCAGAACCTTTTTGGTTTTAACACGTATACGAATCTGCTGCAACATAGGGACGAATCTCATTGGATCGGTTAAGCAAAGGCCACTCTACCATGTACAATGCTCTGTCATGAATTTAAGTCATTTGTAAAGGATTCAGCCCATCATCTGTTTGAAACTACATGTCAGGGCCTCCGTGCTAGTGATCTAGATGAATGACATGAATGAAAGTTCGCTAGGGATGTTAAGCCCTATAGAACTGGCCCAAGCTAATTTAAAAGAGAGAGGTGAATTGGAAAACTTTAAAACCAAAGATAAAACTAAAACTAATATCACCACATAGAAAAATAAAGATGCGGAAATTAAAAGTGCGGAAGTAAAAAAGAAAGAACACACCGGATTTATAGTGGTTCGGTCAAACCTTGACCTACGTCCACTCCTTGGAGGCACCCTCCAAGTATTGCACTAACACAAGTGTCTCTCCTCTAGCCCCCACAGCTAGGCGGAGAAGCCCTTACAAAATCATTTCCACCTCTCCCGGTGCGGCGGAGTTGCCGGGTCCTTTGACACCAAAGAGACTTCTTCTTTGGTGAACTTACCTCGAGACAAGCCTTGAATCCGATGGTACTAAGGTGCGAGTTCGTCGGAGCAACCGTGTGGAACCCCCTCCACACTCCCTTGAGTCCCCCTCACAGGATCTTCTCCCTCTCTCAAACTCCACCCTTTCCTCTCTCCCTTTCAAGCTATCTTTTCAAGTTTCCCCCACAAGAACGAAGCTCCAATGGCTGCCAAAGACACTTAAAAAGTGCCTTGCCATAACTTAAAAAGAAGCTCTCAAAACGAGCTCATTAACGCAAGTTGCCCCCATTATCGTTCAGGATGATAGCCAAATCGTCCTGGCCGATTAGTTCAAATATGAGGAAAATCATCCTGAATATCACCCTGAAATGAAGCTGGACGATGTCTAATCATCCCGGACGATCTTGAGATCGGCCTGGACGAAATCCCCATTAATTGCTTTCCAAAACTGCCTAAGAAATTTTGGAAAAATTGACCTGGATCGTCCAGGATGATATTTTATAGTCCAGGCCGATATACCAGGACGATATCCAAAAATAAGATTTTCGTAAGTAGATATGGCGGCAGATTCTTGCTGAATTGAGCCGATCGTCCTGGCCGATACAAAATCGTCCAGGATGATGTGTTTTGCAAAAAGACGGCTACTTTAATGAGGATGCCCTAATTAGGATTTCTACTTTTATCAGATCGTCCAGGACGATATAAATATCATCCCGGACGATGTTACTAAAAATAGAAATCTTTTAGGGCACAACAAAAAATCTTCCAAGTTACAAATCATCAGATACCACACCAAATACAACAGACTTAAGAAAGGAAAAAGATTACAAACTGACACAGACCTAGTCTACTCAATCTTGAGCTGGTTTCAGATTGCAGTCTGATCGTGTGGACCTAAAGTGTTAGCACATTAGGCAATCGTAGAGAAATAAGGAATGTTTGCTATCTTCAAAATCATAGATCCGTAACAATCTCCCCCTTTTTGATGATGGCAAAACATTTCAATTTGAATTTTCAAAAAGAGCAATTTTCTCCTAATCTCCCCCTCACTATAATAAATCTTAAAAAATAAGGGAGATAAAAATATTTTTATTGTTTTAAAATTTTTTAAAAGAAAAAAGATACAACGTTCTCCCCGTCTGACATTATCAAAAAGAGAGGAGGTACAAACAAAAAACAAAATGAACAAAGAACATTCCCTGATTAAGTCAAAAAAAAAATGTTCTTAAAATGAGAAAGTTACCTCTGGGTTTTTATAAAAAAACTTAGTAGAATTGGATTGACTCTGCATATCCCAGTAAAGGTTTAGAAATTCAAAATCCGATAATCCAAACTTAAGTTCTTTAAAAAGGCTCAAAAACTTTTTAATTCAATATCTAAATCATAAAATAAATTAGAGAAAGAAACAATCATTTTTCAAAAACTTTTTCCATTAAATATATTTAATAGTAGATCAATGCAAGATTTATTGAATCAAGAATCATGATTTTCAAACTCAAGTATCGAAAAAATCAAGGGTTTTCTTAAGTTTTAAGAAGTACAAGAATGATAAGCATTAAATTTTGTGGGCTTATTTTATGCCTCTTGACAATTTGTTGGCGCTGCGCATCTTTTGATACACTTTGTGTATTCTATATTTTTCAATTTGACGCTTTGCGCATCTTTTATTTTTGGCATCATTGGCCAATTTTTTGAATATGCTACCTTTCTGAAATCTTAAAGATAAAAAGTAAACACATACTATTGACAAAAATGAAATTCTTGATTAAGAAAATTATGATGTATATTCAGTACTTTGCAAAAGATTCCTATGCGATAAATAAAATGTAGGGAGATAAAAAATTTAGTTTCAAAAACTAATTTAATAGATGAAAAAGATTTTAAATAAAAAGTAGAATAACCTCTTTTAGGAAACAGAGATTGAGAGTCAAAAACATGAGTTTCCTTCCTTTTGACTGTTTTTAGAGAAGTCAATAACAACTTACCAAAGATTTGAAGAAAAATAGGAAGAAGATTTTTCATTTTTAGAAAAAGTGAATGTGTGTATTGATCAGAGAAAAAACTTTTACAAAAGCAAAAAAAAAAAAAAAATGAAAAAACATAAGATAAAAATGAAAAAATATAAAAACAAAAACACAAAATAAAAATGAAAAAAAAAAAACAAACAAAAAACATAACACAAACACACAAATAAGGCTTTTAACCATTATCAAAATTAATATTTTCAAATAAAGGTGGTTTTGTGATTGAAAACCCTTCCGCAAAAATACGATTAGAAATATTAGCCATGGATCGAAATTCAAAAGTTTTTTAAAAACTTATTTTATGAAAACCGCTCTGATACCACTTGAAAGTTCGCTAGGGATATTAAGCCCTATAGAACTGGCCCAAGCTAATTTAAAAGAAAGAGGTGAATTGGAAAACTTTAAAACCAAAGATAAAATTAAAACCAATATCACCACATAGAAAAACAACGATGCGGAAATTAAAAGTGCAGAAGTAATAAAGTAAGAACACACCGGATTTATAGTGGTTCGGTCAAACCTTGACCTACGTCCACTCCTTGGAGGCACCCTCCAAGTATTGCACTAACACAAGTGTCTCTCCTTTAGCCCCCACAGCTAGGTGGAGAAGCCCTAACAAAATCACTTCCACCTCACCCGGTGCGGCGGAGTTGTCGGGTCCTTTGACACCAAAGAGACTTCTTCTTTGGTGAACTTACCTCGAGACAAGCCTTGAATCAGATGATACTAAGGTGTGAGTTCGCCGGAGCAACCGTGTGGAACCCCCTCCACACTCCCTTGAGTCCCCCCTCACAGGATCTTCTCCCTCTCACAAACTCCACCCTTTCCTCTCTCCCTTTCAAGCTCTCTCTTCAAGTTTCCCCACAAGAATGAAGCTCCAATGGCTGCCAAAGACACTTACAAAGTGCCTTGCCATAGCTTAAAAAGAAGCTATCAAAATGAGCTAATTAATGCAAGTTGCCGTCATTATCATGTAGGACGATAGCCAAATCGTCCTGGCCAATTAGTTTAAATATGAGGAAAAATGTCCTGAATATCGCCCTGAAATGAAGCTGGACGATGTCTAATCGTCCTGGACGATATTGAGATCGGCCTGCACGAAATCCCCATTAACCGCTTTCCAAAACTGCCTGAGAAATTTTGGAAAAATTGACCTGGATCGACCAGGATGATATTTTATAGTCCAGGCCGATATACCAGGACGATATCCAAAAATAAGATTTCTGTAAGTAGATATGGCGGCAGATTCTTGCTGAATTGAGCCGATTGTCCTGGCCGATACAAAATTGTTGAGTCCAGTAATTAGGTTGTTAAGCCTAAGTAAATGTCCCACGGCTACCAAGAGGGGGGTGAATTGGTAGTTTTAAAAATTTTAAACCCTCTTAATGATAAAGTTGAATCGAAATAAAATTTTCTTTTAAAGTTTGTAGAAAATTGTTTTTAAACCACAGAGTTGTTAAAACTGAAATTTAAAGTGCGGAACCGTAAAAGCAATAAAGTAAATGACACCAGATTTATAGTGGTTTGGTCTATAACCAGACCTACATCCACTCCTCAGAGGCACCCTCTGAGTATTGCACTAATACCACAAAGTGACTCTCTTTTAGCACCCACAGCAAGGCGGAGAAGCCTTTACAACACACTCTTTTCACCACTACCCGGTGCGGCAGAGAACCGTCGTCCTTTTACACAATCCACAGTGCTGGCAGAGAACCTTCATCCTTTTACTCTCTCCTAGTGTGGGCAGAGAACCCTACGGCTGTTCACACTCTCCAAGTGTAGATAGAGAACCTTCATCCTTTTACACACTTCTAGTGTGGGCGGAGAACCCTTCGGCTGTTTATACTCTCCAAGTGTCGGCAGAGAACCGGATCTCCTTGACTGATCTTCTCACAAGAATCTAGAAGGAAGAAGGAAAAAAGTGAAGAAATCCAATTTCACAAGTAGAGACACTTACCTTAATAATCCAAGTGAAGCCTTCTCGCTCCAGTTGTAGGAATCCTCCTTTGAATGCTCTCTTCCACTCTCTCCTTGGCTATTCTCTCAAGAGGCACGAAGATCAAATGAAAAAAAGATTGGGTGGCAGTCTAATTTGGACTATTTATACAAAAGACAAGAAAAACCGCCCAAAAACTGCAAGTTTCATATTCTGTACGCAATGGATCGTCCTGTACAATCCTGGATCGTCCTGGACGATTTTACTTAAACGATCTGAAACGACCCAATTTGTATATGTGTACGAAATGACTTCGTACATATGATCGTCCTGTATGAACTAGGTTCATCCAGTACGAACGGTTATTACATGGTCGGTTCTAGAAACTGCTGAAAACTGTTCTAAGTCAGTTAATCGTTTGGACGAAAATATGTTCGTCTGGACGAAAATTTTCCAGAGAGCCGATCGTCCTGGACGATTATTTATTTCATCTGGACGAAAATTTTTCAGAGGACTAATCGCCACAGACGATAATTTGTTTTCGTCTGGACGAAAAATTTCTAGAGACCTGATCGTCCAGTACGATATTTAATTTCGTCTGTACGAAAATTTTCTAGAGGACCGGTCGCCTCGTACGATAGCAAAATTCATCTGGACGAAAATTTTACAGAGAACCCATCGTCCGGGATGATAATGAATTTCGTCCTGGACGAATATGACTTAAAAATTTTTTCGAGCAAATTCCTATTCGTTCCAAGTGCTCTATAGAAGATAACTAACGGATCGTCCAGTACGATAAATATCATCCCGTACGATCAGTATAAAATTCTATGATCTCCTTATGTGTGTGTGCAAGTTTTTTATTCACTTAATTACAATCACTCCCTTTCAAAATTAAATCAAAGAAAATACAATCTTCAAATAAACAAAATATCTCATGTTGAATTTGATTTGAAGTTATCGTAGTCTGGAGTCGGATTTTCTTGAAATGTTAGTACACACAAGAGCAAGTGCAAATCTTCTAAAATTGTTAGGAGATAACTATACATTTGAACAACAATGTTTGGAATCATCAAAACTACATAAGTTGCACAAATATAAATCATTCAAATAACAACTATTCAAACAATCTCCCCCTTTTTGATGATGGCAAAACAATTATTATTTGTATGATTTCAAGTTAAACAAATCTCCTATCTCCTAAACTCCCCTTGAATTGATGAGTACATTAAAATAAGGAGTCATAAAGAACAAAATTTTTATTTTTTTAAATTTTAACACAAAAAACTACAAAGTAAAAAAAAAAAAAACTTGCAAACAGAACAATCAAAATAGAAAATACAATAATTTCTCCCCCTTTTTGACAGCAACAAAAAATGAAGAAGAAATAGACAAGAAATATAAGTAATTATATGAAATTCATTTTTAAAATTTAATCTAAATTGTGATTGACATAGGGTATGCAATTTTAAACTAAAGATATTAGGTCAATCATAGAAATTCATAAAATTTAAGAAGTGATATAACATTGTAAGTAAGAAGAATTTATCAAAGACATGATTCAATTTAGACATTTGACTATAGAAAATCATTACAAGAGAGATGTATAAAAATTCTATATTTCAAAGTTCAATAGAATATAAATGAACATAAGATCAATTTGAATTAAGAGATTGAACGAATTTGGAAAGAAGAGAATTACCTCATGTGGCGCTTTGCGCATCTTTTTCAAAATTTTGGGGCACATCTTTGTGCATTTTTTCTTGATTGGGCTTTTTTTGTGCCTCTTTTTCACTTTGCAAATTTTTGCGAATTCCTTTTGATTTTTGTACATTTGTACAATGTTCAAGAGTAATTGAGACCAATTCTTTCCAAAATCTATAATCTAAAATTTCAAATATTTCTTAGTGCATAAATATCACTTGAGCATAGAAATACAAAATAAGAAAACATCTAAATTGCAATAGTAATATTAATTTTTATGTAGTCTAAATGAATAGACATGAATTTAAAAGTTCTAATTACAACAAGTTATAAACAACTTATAAATTTAGAAAGACTAGATTTTCTAATATAGATAATCTCAAATTACAATCTAATTTAAGCACTATGAAGATTAAATAATACTCATGAAATTCATAAGCATTAACCACATTTCAAAACAAGTCTAATAAAAAAAACTCTCATTGATACTAAAGAAACAGATTACATAAAAAGAAGAAAATACATTGAACTTAAAAAAAAAAAGAAAAACCAACATAAACACAAACACTTAAAAAACAGACACGATAAAAACATAAAAATAAATATAACAGACACACATAAAAACATTTCTACTGTTCTGGAGGAGGAGGAGGAGGAATGCCGCCAAAGAGGTTGAAGTAGGAGGCCATCAACATTACATTGGTATTAATTTCATGAACTTCATCTTTAATATTACCAATGTCTTATTGCTGCTGCGTGAGTTGAGCATCAAATTGATCAAACCTTTGATCAATATGAGTCTCTAATCTATCAAATCTCTCAATCAGATTCTGGTAATCTGATTGAGAAGCAGAAGCTTGCACTCCTTCTTCTTCTTCCTCTTCTGAAGCACTGGCATGTGCTTTTTCTTTTTCTTTTTCCTCCTTGAAGAGCAATCTGAATGATGCATCGTTATAGTAAACTGGCTCTTCATATTCTTCATCAGGATGCACTATGTTGTATTTCTTTTCCAAAATATAAGTGATTAAGTGTCCTAATGAAATGTTCTTCTTCCTCTTCTGATCTGCATGTCCTATTTCTGAAAGCCCATAGATATGGTCTATGATATGTTGGGCTTCGTCAATAGGATGTCTTTCCATGATTAAAAAGGTTAGAACAGAAAGAAGAGGGGTAATGTTAATCCTATCACCAGCTTTAGGAATAATTGAGGATCTAAGGATATGCTGGATGATTCGGGCATCTAGGGTCGTACTGGAGACTCTAGCAACATGATAGGTTATGCCTATTTCTCTAATCACCCTATTGATTTGAACCCATTTGAAGAAGGTTTCTGACATTAGGGTGTGGGCTCTATATCCCTCAGTTCTTAAGTTTAAAAATGCACCAAGGTCGTGCTTGGTGATCTCAACTTTTTGCTTAAAAACATAAGAACTAATAGTGGAGTGGTCAGAATTGAAACTCATGTTAGCTAGAAAGTAATGGTAGGTTTGCTTATTGTAGAAGTGGACGAGAAAAAGAATGAACTGAAATTGGGTTGAGGCGAAGAGGTGCAATACCCAAAATTTCAACTCAGTTTGACTAAGAATGCGAGAGGGAGTGATCTTTGCGGATGCAAAACGAGGAAAAGATTCCTCATTCGCCTTAGAGAGAAAGTTGTTTGGGGCATTCCTATTTGGTTTCTTCACCAACACCTTTTGTCTTTTGCTAGAGGAGGCCATTGTTGATTTGATGTAGAAAGGGATTGAAAATGAAGTTTGGAAGTGTGATTGTCAAGTTTGAAAGCCTTCATATTTAAAGAAAAATGATACGTTCGTCCTGGACGAAAATATTCGTCCTGGACGAAAAATTATCAATCGTCTGGACGAAAAAATTCATACAGACGATCCAATTCGTCCAAAATGTAACGGCTTTTCATAATCAACACAACTTATGATGCGTCCCTTCGTACAGGCTTTTTGACTTGACCGATCGTACAAACGAAAAATTTTCATACAGACGATCAAAAAGTAAATCGTTTTAATGACTCTTGAAAACCGTCCCCTACAATGAACCGACATATGTTCGTCTGGACGAACGAAAATTTCGTACAGACGAAGTTCATATTAAAAACTGTCTTATCAACTCAACCGCTGCATTCAATCGTCCCGACGTTTGAGAGAGAAAAGAAATTCGTCCTAGACGATCATCAGATCGTACAGATGATCTAATTAAAAACTGTTCTCAAAACGGTTAAAAATTCGTGCAAACTGTTCCTTCACACATCGTCCCGTACGAAACCAATTTCGTCTTGGACGATTTCCTCCAAAAAAAAAATTTTAATTTTGAAATTTTTTTTAAAATTAAGAAAATCAACAAAAATATTCAAAAACACAGAAAACATAAAACAAAACCATAAATCCAAAAACAATTCATTCAAAACACAGAAAATTTCACAAAATCAAAAAACAAAACAAAACAAATATCAATGTTGCAAAGACATTTTGTTTAAGCATTCAAATCAATAACACCAAGCCTTGTTCTTAAAGTACTGAAGGTATCAAAGGCTAAAGGTTTTGTAAAAATGTCTGCAAGTTGATTTTCAGTTGAAACATGTATGAGTTCAATTTCTCCTTTGGATACAGGATCCCTTATGAAATGATACCTTATATCAATGTGTTTGGTTCTAGAATGTTGAATAGGATTTTTGGAAATGCAAATAGCACTAGTATTGTCACAATAAATTGGAATAGTGCCTATAGTTAATCCTAAATCAATCAACTGTTCTTTTAACCAAAGTACTTGTGCCACACAACATCCTAATGCAATATATTCTGCTTCTGCAGTAGATAGTGCCACTGAATTTTGTTTTCTACTAGACCATGAAACTAATGAATTTCCAATGAATTGACATGTTCCAGAAGTGCTTTTCCTATCCACTCTATAGCCTACAAAGTCAGAATCAGAGTAACCAATAATTTCAAATGAAGAGCTAAACTTAGGATACCAAATTCCTAAGTTTTGAGTTCCTAATAGATATCTTAAAATCCTTTTCACTGCTATCAAATGTGATTCTTTTGGATCTGATTGAAATCTAGCACATAAGTAAACACTGAACATAATATCTGGTCGGCTAGCAGTCAAGTAAAGTAAAAATCCAATTATTCCTCTAAATTTCTTTGATCAACAGGTTTTCCCTTAAGGTCCTTATCCAACTGAACTGAAGAACTCATTGGTGTACTAACAGGTTTAGCATTGTCCATTTCATATTTTTTGAGGATGTCCTTAATATATTTAGTTTGACTAAGAAAAGTACCTTCCTCAAGTTGCTTAATGCTAAATCCTAGAAAATAATTTAAATCTCCCATTAGACTCATTTCAAATTCACTACTCATTGTTTTAGAAAAATCATCACAAAGATATTTATTTGAAGATCCAAAGATGATGTCATCCACATAAATTTGAACAATAAGTATATACTTTCCAATTTTTCTCAAAAAGAGAGTTGTATCCACACTTCCTTTTTCAAAAGATCTTTCAAGTAGGAAGGTGCTTAACTTCTCATACCAAGCCCTAGGTGCCTGTTTCAATCCATATAATGCCTTTTTTAATTTGAAAACATGATTTGGAAATTTAGAATTTTCAAAACCTGGAGGTTGTTCTACAAAAATATCTTCCTCAATTACCCCATTTAAAAAGGCACTTTTGACATCCATTTGAAACAATTTAAAACCTTTAAAAGAGGCAAAGGCTAGTAAAACCCTAATTGCTTCAAGTCTAGCTACAGGGGCAAAAGTTTCCTCAAAATCAATTCCTTCAATTTGATTATACCCCTTAGCTACTAATCAAGCCTTATTTCTAATGACTACTCCTGAGTCATTCATTTTATTTTTGAACACCCACTTGGTTCCAACAACACTTTGATCTTTTGGCCTTGTAGTTAGTTCCCAAACTTTATTTCTTACAAATTGATTTAACTTTTCTTGCATGGCCAATATCCAATATTCATCTGAAAGTGCTTGATCAATGTTAGTGGGTTCAATAGTTGAAATAAAGGTTGAATGATTGACTTCCTTATTTAATCCACGCCTAGTTCTAACACCCTCACTTGGTTCACCTATAATCAATTCCTTTGGGTGGTTTTTAGAAAATCTCAAATCTCTAGGCAAAGGGTCTTCTCTTTCTAAATTTTCTTCCACATTTTCTTCCAAACTTAATCTATCAATCTTTTGGGAGTTTTCTTCAATTTCTTCTTCAACAACATTTGGCTCTTTCATGTTTCCATTTTCATCAAAAACAACATGTGTAGATTCTTCAATGAATAAAGTTCTTTTGTTGAATACTCTATAAGATTTTCCAACACTTGAATATCCAACAAAAATTCCTCCATCTGATTTTGGATCAAATTTTCCTAAGGAAGATTTTCCATTATTATGTATGAACATCTTGAAACCAAATACATGCAAATGAGACAAATTTGGTGTTCTACCTTTTAGCAACTCATAGGGTGTTTTATTCAAATTTGATCTCACATTCACCCTATTCAGAACATAGCATGCAGTGCTAACCGCCTCAGCCCAAAAATATCTAGGAAGCGAGTATTCTGCTAACATTGCTCGGGCGGCTTCTATTAATGTTCTGTTCTTTCTTTCAACTACTCCATTTTGTTGAGGAGTTCTAGGTGCAGAAAAATTGTGATCAATCCCCTTTTCTTTATAGAAATCTTCAAATCTTTCATTTTCAAATTCTCCTCCATGATCACTTTGTATAGAAATTATTTCACATCCTAGTTTTCTTTGTATCCAAGTTGAAAAATTTCTGAATTCCTCAAATAATTCACTCTTATGAAAAAGAAATTTAACCCAGGTGAATCTTGAAAAATCATCTACTATAACAAATCCATATACCTTTCCTCCTAGACTAACAGTGCTTACAGGTCCAAAAAGATCCATGTGTAGAATTTCTAAAGGTTTACTGGTCCTAAGATCTTTATTGGACTTAAAAGAGGACTTCACTTATTTTCCTAATTGACATGCATCACATAGATGGTCCTTGGTAAAGTCTAGTTTAGGTATTCCTCTCACCAAATTCTTTTGGGTAATTCTTCTAAGATTTTTCATACTAGAATGACAAAGTCTCCTGTGCCAAAGCCATGATTCATCAGAAACAGTTTTCAAACAAAAAGCAGTAGGAGATTGAATACAATTTAAATCTAGCATGTAGACATTGTTTACCCTTTTTCCATTTAAAACAATTTTCCCATTTAGGCTAATTATGCAGCTAGTAGGTAAAAATTTTACATTATAGCCCTTATCACATAGCTGACTTATGCTAAGCAAATTATATTTTAAGCCTTCAACTAATAAAACATTTTCTATGAAAAAGTTTTTCAAATTTCCAATCATACCTGATCCAACCACTTTCTTTGTGGTATTATCTCCAAGTGTAACCTTGCCTCCACTCCTGGCTTCCAGCGTTATGAATCGAGCAGTATCTCCAGTCATGTGCTTTGAACATCCGCTTTCCAGGTACCATATACTCTCACGAGGTCTTGTGTGAGAGCATTCCTGCAAAATTCTCAAATGTTAGACCTGGGAACCCAAAATAGTTTGGGTTCACCTTTATGAAATTTATAATCAGATGCATGTATGATATGTCTAGGTTTATGCATCTTAGTTCTCCACACCAAATTAGGTTTCATCTTTAAAGTGCAGGTGTGAGATATATGTCCCAAAAATCCATAATTGTTACATTTAATATTAGGAAAAATATTCCTATGTTTTCTTTCATATGATTATCTTCTAAGGGATTTCATGAATTTAGGATAATATTTAGGATTTGTAAAATCTTCAAGTTTAGGGGGGTTCCTATTATCCTCGAGAGCTCTTATAGTGAGTTTGTAAAATGAATTCATATCCTCCAAGATTCGATTGGTATAATTGATTCTATATGTCTTGCTCTCAGATTCATCCTTAAATTTCTTAAATTCTTTTTCAAGTTCAGCATAGGATGATTTTAAATTCTCAAAATTTTTATTCAAGTCATCATATTCATCAAGTAGTTTCATGTGGTTGCTATCACTTAAAGCATGATCTTTCCTAAGGATTTCGTGTTCCTTATTAAGCTCTTCCAATTTTAAAACTACACTAGCATGCATCTTTTTCATTTTCCTATATGCATCATGCATGTGTTTAGAAACTTCAAACAATTCATTATAGGTTAAATCACATACCTCTTCTTAATCTGATTGTTCATCTTTATCTGCCATCAAGCAAAGATTGGTGACTTCTTCTTCTTTTTCAGTCTCAGATGACTCTGAAGCTGAGTCCGCCCAAAAAGCCTTTTGAAACTTCTTCTTGCCCTTCTTTACCATTGGTTTCTCCTCTACCTTCTCCTTGCTAGGAGTGGCTTTGAGTTTTAGACAATCAGTCTTTATATGACCTGGTTTCCTGCATTCATAACAAATCACTTCATTAGAAATCTTGCCATTTCTATTATACTTACCTCTATTCCATTGCTGGCGTCTCTTCTGCTTCCTCTTTAAAAAGCTTCTGAATTGTCTAGTCATCAGTGCAATATCATCTTCATCCTCAGGTTGTGAGTGATCACTTTCTGACTCTTCCACATTTAGTCCAATATTCTTGTCCTTTCTTGGTTCACCTGCATCAATCTTTCTTTGACTTACTCCTTGCTCGTAAGCAATGAGTGAACCAAGAAGATTGTCAATGGAATAAATGTTCAGATCTTTAGACTCTGTAATTGCAGTAATTTTAGCATCGTATGCAGTAGGTAAACAACGAAGAATCTTATTGACCATTTCAGCATTAGTTAATTCCCTACCAAGTGCATGCAAAGAGGTAACAATTTGATTGAATCTTGTGTACATGTCAGATATAGATTCATTAGGTTTCATGCGAAATAATTCGTAGTCATGTAACAAGATATTGAGTCTTGATTGCTTAACCTCATTTGTCTCTTCATAAGTAATACAAAGTCTATCCCATATGTCTTTTCCGCTTTTACATGTGGAAACTCGCATGTAGTCTTCATATTTTAAAGCACAAAAGAAACTATTTAAACATTTCGCATTTAGTTGAGCTAAGTCACGTTCTTCTATAGTCCAATCTGCATAGGGTGTATCTACCCTTATTCCATCAACTAATCTAGTTGGTTTTGAGTAACCTTCCTGGACTAGCATCCACATGCGATAATCAAGTGACTGTAAGAAAGTAGACATGCGTGTTTTCCAAAAATCAAAAGGAATATTGTCAAACAGTGGAGGTCTAGTGATAGAGTAACCCTCAGGTGTGTTTCAGTTTCTAAATATAGCCATCTACGTTAATCAAAAAGTAGTTCAAACTTATGATTTTGAAACTATGCTCTGATACCACTTGTTGAGTCCAGTAATTAGGTTGTTAAGCCTAAGTAAATGTCCCACGGCTACCAAGAGGGGGGTGAATTGGTAGTTTTAAAAATTTTAAACCCTCTTAATGATAAAGTTGAACCGAAATAAAATTTTCTTTTAAAGTTTGTAGAAAATTGTTTTTCAACCACAGAGTTGTTAAAACTGAAATTTAAAGTGCGGAAACGTAAAAGCAATAAAGTAAATGACACCAGATTTATAGTGGTTTGGTCTATAACCAGACCTACATCCACTCCTCAGAGGCACCCTCTGAGTATTGCACTAATACTACAAAGTGACTCTCCTTTAGCACCCACAGCAAGGCGGAGAAGCCTTTACAACACACTGTTTTCACCACTACCCGGTGCGGTAGAGAACCGTCGTCCTTTTACACAATCCACAGTGCTGGCAGAGAACCGTCGTCCTTTTACACTCTCCTAGTGTGGGCAGAGAACCCTACGGCTGTTCACACTCTCCAAGTGTAGGCAGAGAACCTTCGTCCTTTTACACTCTCCTAGTGTGGGCAGAGAACCCTTCGGCTGTTTACACTCTCCAAGTGTCGGCAGAGAACCAGATCTACTTGACTGATCGTCTCACAAGAATCTAGAAGGAAGAAGGAAAAGAGTGAAGAAATCCAATTTCACAAGTAGAGACTCTTACCTTAGTAATCCAAGTGAAGCCTTCTCGCTCTAGTGGTAGGAATCCTCCTTTGAATGCTCTCTTCCACTCTCTCCTTGGCTATTCTCTCAAGAGGCACGAAGATCAAATGACAAAAAGATTGGGTGGCAGTTTAATTTGGACTATTTATACAAAAGACAAGAAAAACTGCCCAAAAACTGCAAGTTTCCAATTCTGTACGCAATGGATCGTCCAGTACGATCCTAGATCGTCCTGGACGATTTTACTTAAACGATCTAAAACGACCCAATTTGTATATGTGTACGAAATGACTTCGTACATATGATCGTCCTGTACGAACTAGGTTCGTCCAGTACGAACGGTTATTACATGGTCGGTTCTAGAAACTGCTGAAAACTGTTCTAAGTCGGTTAATCGTTTGGACGAAAATATGTTCGTTTGGACGAAAATTTTCCAGAGAGCCGATCGTCCTGGACGATTATTTATTTTGTTTGGACAAAAATTTTCCAGAGGACCAATCGCCGCGGACGATAATTTGTATTCGTCTGGATGAAAAATTTCCAGAGACCTGATCGTCCGGTACGATATTTAATTTCGTTTGTACGAAAATTTTCCAGAGGACCGGTCGCCTCGTACGATAGCAAAATTCATCTGGACGAAAATTTTACAGAGAACCCATCGTCCGGGACGATAATGAATTTCGTCCTGGACGAATAGGACTTAAAAATTTTTTCGAGCAAATTCCTATTCGTTCCAAGTGCTCTATAGGAGATAACTGACGGATCGTCTAGTACGATAAATATCGTCCCGTACGATCAGTATAAAATTCTATGATCTCCTTATGTGTGTGTGTGTAAGTTTTTTATTCACTCAATTACAATCACTCCCTTTCAAAATTAAATCAAAGAAAATGCAAACTTCAAATAAACAAAATATCTCATGTTGAATTTGATTTGAAGTTATCGTAGTCTGGAGTCGGATTTTCCTAAAATGTTAGTACACACAAGAGCAAGTGCAAATCTTCTAAAATTGTTAGGAGATAACTATACATTTGAACAATAATATTTGGAATCATCAAAACTACATAAGTTGCACAAATATAAATCATTCAAATAGCAACTATTCAAACAAAAATCATCCAGGACGGTGTGTTTTGCAAAAAGATAGCTGCTTTAAAGAGGATGCCCTAATTAGGATTTCTACTTTTATCAGATCGTCCAGGACGATATAAATATCGTTCCGGACAATGTTACTAAAAATAGAAATCTTTTAGGGCACAATAGAAAATCTTCCAAGTTACAAATCATCAGATACGATACCAAATACAACAAACTCAAGAAAGGAAAAAGATTAGAAACTGACACAGACCTAGTCTACCCAATCTTGAGCTAGTTCCAGATTGCAGTCTGATCGTGTGGACCTGAAACGTTAGCACATTAGGCAACGTAGAGAAATAAGGAATGTTTGCTATCATCAAAATCATAGATCCGCAACAATGAAAGCATCCCATGTCACATGCCCCTGGTGGCTAAAGCCCCTACTAATGGTCAGTGGAAAATGATAGGCTCAGACACTGCATTTTTAGCACGGATTCTTACTTAGAGGCGTTCAGTCATAATCCTGCACAGAGTAGTTTCGTGCCACTGGCATTTGCATGTGGCAATCCAATTGAGTAATGATTTGGAGTATAGTTAGATTTTTTTGAGGAGATCTTATTATATTTAGGCTAGCCAAATGAGGCACCTTAACCGAACACCAGAGTTTGATATCCATGAGCAATCACCAATTGTTCCTATTTTGGTTGAGCTAGATATTTCTAAAAAGCATCCTACGGAGATATGGCTAGCTTATGAATTGAATGGTTACTTCCCAAAGGTTTAATTTTAAAATTATCCAATCAATTGTTATCATTGTAAGATGCATGGGCATGGTTTGAGTGAGTGTTTTAAATTGCACCCACATTAGAAGAAGGAAAAAGAAATGGTTAGGCATTCTAAAATGTAAGAGGGCAATTAGAAAAATATGTTAATGCTGTTGTGAATCATACTGAGGTGGAAGGTAATGGAGTTATACCTTAGGCTAATGAGGTGGTTAATATTCATCCTGATCTTATTCAGTCTGCTCCCTCGTCCTCTTGTGGAGGTGAATTTATTAGTTCTAAAACCGTGGAACCATTTATGGCTTCTATTCCTGTTATGTCAGTTGCGGAGGAAAAAGGTTACCTAATCTCTCTAATAATATATATAATCCATCCTCATCATCTATTCCTTATAAATCATTACAAACCTTGTCTCAATTGGTTTTGTTTGATGTTAATACTTGCTGCTCTAATTCTAGCCAATCTATTTCGGAGAATGAGCAGGTTAATGATCTAATTCATGAAAGGGCCGAGCCTTTATTGTTGGAGGATGATTTGTCTCCTCCAGTGAATCTTCCTATGGCCCAAATCGAGAGTGGGAAGGAATTATGTGGAGACATTGAGAGGAAATATTTCTACTCTGGAAGATGGTGTTTTCTACGTGGAAGGTGAGCTTCCTCTTTTTAAGGGTCCTTCAGGTAACTTAAATGATAGTAACCTTCCTTTATCTGATCATTAGAATTGTGATGCGTTTACGAATACGGAACTTGATATTTTGGCTTAATGTTATGCCAGAGAAGATCATGCTTTGAGTTTCTCCAAAGGCCGTGGTAAGAGAGGTAGAAAACCCAAAAATGTTTTCTTACAATCTCCTAGAAGCACACATTTGCATACTTCTCATTAATTGTGTATTTTATGTTTAACACCCTTATTTGGAATATCTGGGGTATTGGTTGTTCTTCCTCTAAGTTTAGAGTTAAACATTTATGCCGTATTCAAAATGTGTTTATTCTTGTTTTGCTTGAACCTCTTATTTCTGTGGATAAATTACTTTTTTTTTTGAAGAATGATGAATGCATTAATAAGGAAAAAAATAAAGAGCCTACTTACAACCTATTGAGAGTAAACCACCCTATCACATTCTTCCTTCACAACCTGAATAAGAGGAAGTTTACTCTCATAAAAAAATCCCAAAAAAGTCATAAGAAAAATCCAAGTTAATAAAATAATCAACAAACTTATTACAATCACGGCTAACATAATGGAAAAAAAATGTTATTCCATCTAACTAAAAACAATAGATCTTCATCTTCAATGCTTCCACCCAACTTCTCTTTGCTATACAATTTATAAAGAAGTTGGATCACATTCTTTTTGTCTCCATCAATAATAATACCTTTAGCATCAAGTAATCTTCCTTTCAACACTTACTTCAACGAACTGAAAGCCAAAAGCTCCAGTTGTCCTACATCCCAATAAACTCCATAGAAGTTGAAAGCTAATATGAATCTTCCTCTGTTGTCCTGAACTATACCTCCAATTCCTACTTCATAATTATCCTAAAGAGAAGCATTAATGTTTATTTTATATCACTCGGGAGGTGAGGGGTGACAAAATTGAGAAAAAAGTCAATAGGATAATTGTCATCCCAGTGATCCGAGAGTATATGATTAAGTTTAGATATATTTACAAAGCTGATAATAGTAGCAACAATCACAGTGTCACTATCCTCCACTTTCCCATACTTTATATTGTTTCTGTTTCTCTAAGAAAACCATAACAAAGAAAAATATATCTTAACCATCAATGGATTAGATACAATTAATTCTTTCAAATGATTCAAGCATTCTTGAAATGATTTGAATTTAGAAACCATGAAACCCCATCTTCTTAACATATAAATCACCTTTCATAGCTTAGAACACGAAGTGGTAACATGTTTGATGTCTTCAACCTCTTCACATCCTCTTGGACACAAGTTCATGGTACCAAGCCTTCATCTCTTTAAAAAATCTGTAGTAGGAATCACAGACTTACAGATTCTCCATAGAAACAACTCTACCCTCGCATTTAATTTCAACTTCTGAATCCAAGAAATTGGATTTTCAACAAACTCATCCTTTAATCCATCCTCCTTTATCATTACTGAGATAGATCTTCCACTAACCCTTCTTTTCAGTTCCATGAAGGCACCATCCTAATTTTGACAAATTTGTATCTTTCTTATCAAAGCAACAAGATCTTCCCCAAAGTATACAATCAATTTGTCATAACTCCATCTTCCCTCTTGAATGAAGAAATCAAGAGTTATATTGTCATCTTCAAAGATAGCAACAAAAGTGGGCCACTTGAGCAAACTTTTATCCATTAACCACACATCTTTTAAAATATTAATGGTAGTACCCATAAAAACTTTCCATCTAACAAAACTACTTAGAGCTTTCCATCCACTAATAATGATCTTCCAAGATGAAGAACCGCCCTTCTTTACCTCATTACTCCACCAACCTTCACCATATTTGACCAATAAATTTCACTTCAGTAAGTAAGAAGGACTTTCCAAAAGTTTCCATGCAAACTTAAGACTCAGTAGACCCAAGCTAGATAATGCCGAATGTATTCCCCATCCTCCCAATGCTTTCGGTTTACAAAGCACTTCCCATGCCACATAATGCAGTCCATGACTTCCATCAAACTTGTTGCAAATGAAATTCCTACATATTTTACCCAATTCCTTCAATACACTCAAAGGTACAAGAGAGTGAGACATAAGGAATATAGGAAAACTCATAAAAACAGTCTTCACCAACACCAATCTTCTAGCCAAGGAAATGTACCTATTTTCCCAAGCATTCAACCTCTTCATAGACCTGTCCATAAGAATTTGAAAATCAGCTCTTTTAAGTCTTGTCAAAGCAATTTTGGTTCCCAAGTACTCCATTTCTTCAACTACCTTAAACAACAATATCTTTACAATTTTGTTTCTTGCTTCTTCTCTTAACTGCCTTACCACAAATCATAGCAGATTTTTGGATATTTATTCTTCGACCAGTCCAGCTGCAATAGTCATTAATAATGCCCTTCCACTTCTTTATACTTCTCATCTTAGCCTCTGAAAATAATAATACATCATCTACATAAAGTAAATGATAAATCTTTTGTGCCATTGGAGCAATTTTGATGCCCAAATCCTTGCTTTTAGTAGAAAAAGCATTAGAGAGCAATTGGGAACAAATAATAAATAGAAATGGTGAGAGTGGACAACCTTGATGGAAGCCACTTTTTCCCACAATCCATCTAGAACATCCACCATTAATTAATAAAGAGAACCTCAGTTCCAATACACCCTCCATCACCAAGTTCAAATATCTATCAGGAAAGACTAGAAAAATCAACATCCTATTGAGAGTGGTCCAACACATACTATCATAGGCTTGCTCCATGTCCAGTTTAGTGGCCACCAAACCTTTGTTTTCTATGGAAATCCTTATCTTATTGAACATTTCCTGAGCTAGTAACAAATGATCCAATATGAAAGCCACATGTTCTTCAGAGATAATCTTTGGAGTAACCAACAATAATCTATTCAGTAAGACTTTTGCCACAATTTTGTAAATGGATTACAAAGGCTTATTGGAATAAAACCAAATGGAGTGATAAGATTATTGCTTTTAGGAATTAGGAAAATAAAAGTATCCTTCCACTCCTTGCACATTTTTCCTGAAACAAAAAATCTCTTTACTGCTCTACACACATCCTCTCCTATAATACTCTAAAAAGCTATGAAAAAGAAGCAGGTTATCCCATCACATACAGGAGCCTTATTATTTCCTAGCAATCTGACCACTTCCATAATTTCATATTCTAAGAGTTCTATTTTCAGTTTTTACCTATCTTCTTCTTCTTCTAAAACCTTCCATTGGGAAGGCCAATTCTCAAACAAGCACGTCCTCTCCTTCCATTTTTCCTAAAAAAAATTGAAGAAAACATCCTCCACTTCCTTAGGATCCTCGGTGAGAACATCTTTTAAATTTTTGACTTGAGAAATCCAATTACCATTCTTCCTAGCACTTTCAAATGCATGAAAAAACTTTTTATTAGATTCCCCATCTTCAATCCACTTCAATGTGGCTCTTTTTTTCCACCAAGTATTTAAATAACAAAGATTAGCATTCAGTTCCTTGACTTTTGATCTAAGCAACCAAACCTTATCTTCACTTAGCCCACCATAATTAGCTTCAACCTATTGAATCTTAACTATTTCCATTTTCAATCTATCTTTTTCTTTAAAGAACTCTTTGAATTTTGCCTTTCTCCAATAATACAAATCTTTCAAAGCTCTATTGTATTTCGTGTTGAGAACTTGCAAATTATCCCCAAAAACATCCTTCTTCCATACCTTAGCCATTATATGAGCTGAAGCTTTGTAAGAAATCCATACGTCTTCAAACTTTAAAACCACCTTCTTCCATATAGTAAAGTCAAGAATTATCAATATAATAGGACAATGATCGGATGCCACCCTGGCAATGTGTCTAATAACTCCCACTTAAACATAGTTGATGGCCAAAGAATTAAGCAAACATCTGTCCAACCTCTCCATAATTTGTCCCCTACCCCTTTTATTGTTGCACCAAGTGAATCCTGGTCCAACAATCCCTACTTCATGATAGTCATTTTTGTTCATGAAATTAACCATTTCTTTGGGACCTCGAGAAAACACAAATTTTATTCCCCCTCTTTTCTCATCCTGGGACAAAATACAGTTGAAATCACCCCTACAACTGAAGGTACTTTCCTATGAGCAACCTCGTGAATATAATCTCACAACAACCTTCTCTTGTTCGCCTCCTTGCTTCCATAAACCATTGAAATCATCCACACACCCTTATTAAAGACATTCATATCCCCAATAACATATTGATCTAATGTCTTAATAACTGAAAAGGATGCCAAATTAGCTCTCCATAAAATCATAATTCCTCCAGATAACCCATCTAACAGTAGAAAGATAAAATCCAAATTAGGATCCATAATCTTCTCAAAGGAAACTATATCAAAAGCATTGATTTTGGTCTCCACCAATCCCACACACAAAATATTAAAATCCATTAATGAACTCCCTATGATAGAGAGAGGCTTCTTTCTTCTTTGCCCCTCTACAATTCCAAAAAGTAATGGAAATTATTAAATCACCTTAGGGGGTTGGCCCCCAACCTTATTTTTACTACTAACACCTTCCATACTTCTTTTTGATTGGCCCTAAGGATCTAAGCTTTTTAGCAAGCTTAATCTTGGTCAATTATATAAAATAACCAAACTCTATCACCTTACCAACATAATATTTGTTTATGCATTCAACTTCTGCACAACCCACAACCTTACATAATTCAACATCATCAACCACAGAAGCTTCGTCCATATTGCTTTCAACACTTTATTTTCCCTCCATCAAATCACTCTCTAACATATTATCACCATCCACACTCAGAATATCAAATTTATTTATAGTTGTTGGTAAAAAAGATCAAGCAGAGATAAAGTTCATACCCATGTCCCCATCAAAAATCTACACCTCTTAGTTGATGTCTGTCAAACTCCTTTTCTTTAACAACTTGAATTTCTTCCCTACATTGAACTTGTCCCAATCTAAATTCACCTTCTTCCCATTGATTTGTATCATCATTCAGACAATCTGGCTCCACCTCAGAATTATCATTCTAGACAATAGTAATTTTATCAATCCTATCCTTCTGAATTCCCATAATAGGGTTCAATTATTTTGTTACATACTTCAGATTTGATGGCATAACAAAATTGTTCCTCTGAATTGCTCTTCCACCTCTCATATGATTGACCAAGACCTAAGGACCATAAGTAGGTTCATTTACTATCTCTTACCTCTTCCCAATAAGAAAATCTGATCCACTTTTACTTGCAATAACATCCACCTCCTTAGTGACAGAAATTCCCTGCTTGCATTCCTTGTCCACATGCCCGATCATTCCTTTTCATATTCTACTTTTTGGGAAAACCTCCCTGAAATACTCTCCACCCACACTCCTAAAGGAAGGCAATGATCAAGCTTCACCCGAACACATACCCTTACAAACTCCCTTCTCCCCCACTATAACATATTTCCATCCAACATTAATGGTTTACCAATCATAGATGCATTCCTTTCTATATTCACCTCATCCCAACATTGTAAAGGAAGATGAAGAATTCTTACCCATATAGGAGAAGATAGGCCATTCATAGTTGACAGTGAAAATTTTGAAGACCATTTTTCCATACCAACTATATGTCCATTCACAAAACACAACCCACCTGAAAGAACAGAATCCATCATTTCTTGAGAATTGAAGGAACATAAGAACCACCCCTTTCCAAGAGAAGTAAAATGAAACTATCCAAATTGACTCCACTACTTCCTTAATTCCCATGCCACCATATGGGATGGTAATTCCTTTCCAAAAATTTAATTACCAATGAATTCACCAACTTGCTTGAATTCTCAATTTCCAACTCTTCACACAACTTAACTTCCTTACCATCTTCTGACGAAACCATATCTTCATCCTAAAAGTTCAATTTAATATAAGGCTTATTACACTAGGGATTCACATCAAACCCTTTACCAATTTTATTAGGCATTCCAGCACACACCTTATCCACATTCGCATCCTCCTTTTCACCCAGAACAACATTGTTCTCTTAAAGATTTTTGTTAACAAAAATTGGTGAATTTGCATTTATCACACTATATCCAGGGATTGCATTTAAATTCCCAAATCTATCAAGAAAATTTTAAATTTAGATGACGAAGTAGAAGGATCAATCAAATTTCTAGCAGGAATAACTTTATCCATTTTAGGCGTTACATGCTCCACATTTTCAACAATAGACTTACCTTTTCCTTCAACATGAATGATCATATTTGGGAGCAACATTAGTGATATCCTTAATCACCAAAGAACCAATTGCAGTCTTATCCAGCAGCTTTAAATCTCTCTATTTAAAAGCAACAAGGATTCAACAATTTCCTTCAAATCCTAGATTTGTATTGCCAACAAAGGTCGGAGACCTCCCCATCGAGGCAAGAGATTGCCGGTGGCATTCAACCGCCATCACCCAAACCAGGTCCTTGAAAATAGCTAACACAATTGGGAAAACATAATTTGAAATTTCTAGCACTTTCTCTCTCTAACAGCAGAAGTTTCTCTCTCTAATAGCAGGAGAATCAAGAAGGCTGCTACCCACACAATACTTGGCCTTGGATAAATTACTTGGTACTGCTAAATATTTAGGTTTTAAACACACTAAGTAGAATGTTGCCAAAAAAATTTGGCTTTTCTAGAAAGACTATGTTAGAATTGATATTATTGGGGACTGTACTTAAGTTTTGCATTATAATATTAAAAGTGCTAATTTCCATTGTTGTGCATCTTTTATTTATGCTTCTTCTTCTCATTATACTAGAAGTTTTTTATGGTATTAAATCATTCAATTTCATAGTATTTGCAACATTCCTTGACTTGTTAGTGGTGATTTTAACACTATTACAAACCCCACTGTGCGTATAGGGTTTTCTCTTGTTATTTATCAGTCAATGGAGGATTTTAATGACATGATTATGGAATGCAACCACATTGATATTGGCTTTTCTGGCAATAATTTTACTTGGCATCATGGGCATTTGTGATAAAAAATTGATAGAGTTCTTTTCAATAATGCATGGCTTAACTCTTTTCATTTGACTAAGGTTGACCACCTTAGCCTCACCCTTTCTGATCACTCTCTTATTCTTATCGAAATTAAGAATAGAACTAGGGGTACTCCAGCCCAATTTAGATTTCAAAATATGTGGTTGCAACATGAGTCTTTTCTTGATGTGGTCTAAAGTAATTGACAATCTCCTCTTTTTCTAAATGATTCTATTTCTAGTATGAATATACTTTGGCTTAAACTGAAAAGGCTTAAGCAAGTTTTGAACTTCTGGAATCATAATGTTTTTAAGGATCTTTTTTCTAATATTTTACTTACGAAAGATAGGGTTAACTCTACCAAGGATCTTTGTTAGTTGGACCCCTCTATGTCCAACCTTTGTCTATTGAATGAGGCTAAAGTGCAGCTTTGTAAGCTTCAAGCTCAAGAAGAAATATTTTGGAAATAGAAAGTGGCTGTCAAGCATTTGGTAGAAGATGATAATAATACTAAATATTTTCATGCATTTGTGAATAAGAAAAGTGCTATTAACTGCATTCATAAAATTTTTAGTGAGGATAGCTTTATTATTGAGGATAGTGATGAGATTGCTAATCTAGCTATTAATTTTTTTTCAAAACCACTTTAATAAATCTTTTAATCCCTGAAAGTTTGCTAGGGATGTTAAGCCCTATAGAACTGGCCCAAGCTAACCAAGAGGGGGGGTGAATTGGTAATTAAAAAATTATTTTTACTAAGAGTGAAAATCACAAACCAAAATCACGCCACAAAAAATAAATGCGGAAATAAAAGTGCGAAAGCAATAAAGAAAGAACACACCGGATTTATAGTAGTTCGGTCAAACCTTGACCTACGTCCACTCCTTGGAGGCACCCTCCAAGTATTGCAATATAAAACGTTACTCTCCTTTAGCCCCCAAGGCTAGGCGGAGAAGCCCTCACAAGAACCTCCTTTTTTCCACCCCGGCAAGACAGAGAACCTACCTCCTTTTGCTTCCACCTGAAGCTGGCAGAGACCACAACCAAAAGCTAACTCCTTACCTCTACCGACCCTTCCACGGATGAGAAACTCTAGACGAAGAACAAGCAGAGCGATCCTTGAAGCAACCCTTGTGAATCCCCTCACAAGCTCCCCCTCACAAGATCCTCTCTCTCTCCCTCTCTCTCTTTCTCTCCTTAAGGTCTTCTCAGGTCAAGGCAGCATCCAAAGGTCTTGAAAAACATTGAACAAGAGCTCTTAAATAGAAGAGCTTCAAAGGAGCTCATTAATTACAAGTTGCTGACAATATCGTCCAGGTCGATATGGACATCGGCCTGGCCGATCAGTTCAAATCAAAGAAGAACGGCCAGAGCATAGCCCTAGATGCACTCCTGGATGATTGAAATTTGGCTTGATCGTCCAGGCCGATCTCACAATCGTCCTGGCCGATCAGTTCAAATCAGAGGCAAATCGTTCTAACAAAAGCCCTGGATACGAGCTGGCCGATATTTATCGTCCTGTAGTAACTTATGGTTTTTGACTGGATCGTCCTGGCCGATCCTGCGATCATCCAGGACGATATGATCGTATCAATCATCCTTAATTACTCTGTTGATTTCTTGATTAATTAAGGCATAATTTGTGAATATCGTCCAGGCCGATACAGGATCGTCCTGGCCGATAATTTAAAAATATAGTATACCTTAATTTTCTATGGGGACAGCTTCTTTCTGTTTTGAGAATATCGTCCTGGCCGATACACGTTTCGTCCAGGCCGATATGTTAATGACGGCTGCCTTAATTAAGAATCCTTATTTAGACTTTCTGTTTTAAGCCTGATCGTCCAGGACGATATAAAAAAATCGACCTGGCCGATATGAGTAAAAACAGAAATTCTAAGTCTCTCAAGTGTGTGTGTGTGAAGGGTTACTTAGCATCAGTCTCTTTGACCATTACAAGTAGACTCAAGAAGTGAAAAACAAAAGTACAGACTAACTCAACCCTAAACCTACGCAATCCTGAATTGGCTTCGTCTTGTTCGTCTGATCTTCGATTCCTGAAATGTTAGAAGCAACAAGCAGTCCAAGAGAAATAGTGTTTGTAAATCATCAAAACATAAGCCATGAAAATAGATTTGCAACAATCTCCCCCTTTTTGATGATGGCAAACACATGTAGGAAAATATCAAAAAGGTTCATTAGAATTTCAAAGTTACAAACAATTTTTCCTACCACACCCTACTCCCCCTTTTGTCATCACAAAAAGAGGGTAAAAAAACATATAACGACTAAAAAGTAAACTACAAAAAATAGGAAACAAACAACAGAAAGCACAGATTAAAAGAACGAGGGATCCTGATCATCAGATGGAGGTGGTGGAGATGGCTGCTGAAAGTAATTGGCAAGCGTGGTAAACTGAATTGAACCAGGTGATGTCCTGGTCATGTTGTTGCTGCTGGTGAGTAAGGAAACTATCAAATCGGGCTAAATCCTCATTATGGTGATGCTCTTAACGAGCAATATCCTCAGAGTGTTGCTGCTCCTGTGCAGCAACATAGGCCTCAAAACGGGTCTCCCAACGATCAAACATCTCAATCAACTGAACAATTGGTGAGTGCTGGTGGAGAGGAACAGGGTCAAGAAAGGGAGCGGGAGTGGGAGCCTCCTCCTCTCTAGCCCCCTGAGGATCCTCAGGGTGGAGACGAGTACTGTGAAAGGTGCTGAAGGAATTGTTTGAGTAGAAGGGAGTTGGGAGGTTTGGTTGAATAGGATACTGAAGTTGGTATTTGGTTTCAAGGACATAAGCTATGGTGTGTCCTAAGGCTAGATTGGGATTCCTTTTGTGGCCTGGATCATGGATTGTGGTTAAGTGATCAATGTATCAGAAAATTAGGTCCGCAATATTAAATTCCCTATGAGTCATGATGTAGAAAGTAGTGAGTGAAAGTAGAGGGGTGATGTGGATTCGGTCGCTGACTTTTATAATTACGGTGGTGCGAAGGACATGTTGGATTGTCCTAGCATCTTTGACTAAAGAGCTAGTCTCTCCAACATGGTAAGGTACATTGGTCTGGCGAAGGAAGTGATTCGCCGTGGACCAGTCAAGATCAGTGTCAGAGGCGATTAAGTGCAGCTTATCCCCGGTGGTGGATAGCTGTAAAAGATCAACACAATCCTGATATGTGATTTTGACAGGGCGTCGATTCACATAGGATGTTAGGACTGTGAAGGTAGGGTTAATGCGAAGGTTTGTGAAAAACTCTTGAAGAAACTCAGAATTGAAAGGGAAAGCAAGAAATAGAATGAAGCAAAGGGAGGTGTGAGAGAAAAGATCCATTACCTGATATGAGATGTGGGCAACATTGATGATTCTTGAGACAGTTATCCCACATTCTTTGTAACGAAGGTAAGCGGCTTCATCTTCTGCTTCCCTGAAATGAGGGTCAATCCTTTCCCTCGAAGAACTCCCAGAAGTTTGTCGGACGCGTTTCCCACCAGCCATAGAGAGGACTAAGCAAAAACATAAGAGGAGAAAGGGTGAAGAGTGAAAAATCATGGCTGGAATGGCCTGAATTTAAAGAAACGACCATATCGTCCTGGCCGATCGCAGAATCATCCAGACCGATATGGCTCAATAATTACGTACAGGCCGATTGGTCAAAAAGGCGGTCCGATCGTTCGGGCCGATCAGATATCGGCCAGGACGATTAGACACAGACGATCATCCCAAGGAGTCAGGCCGGACGACCGTTGAAAAAGCAGATCGTCCAGGCCGATTAGGTGTATCGTCCAGGACGATGCACATTAATTGATAGTATCGGTCAAAGTTAAAACATTTTAAATCATTGCCACGTGTATCATCCTGGATGAACAGTAGATCGGCCCGACCGATTGTCCAATAATGGATCGTCCGGGGCCGAATTTAAAGATTCAAACATGCTGACACATGGATCATCCAGAACGATCCAGTGTATCGGCCAGGACGATACACATAAATTGCATTGTCCAGATGAAATATTATATCGGCCAGGACTATCATCAAGATTGCAACAGAGTTCGATCATATCGTCCAGGACGATATGGGATCGTCCAAGACGATGAGTTACAGCAAGCACAGAAATGTTTAGCAGATGGATTTTGAAGAGAATTTGCCCTATCATCCAGGACGATATGACTGGAATTTTGAAACCAAAGAAAAGTTGGTGATGATCAAGGCCCTCAAAAATAAAAAATAAAAATAAAATAAATAATCAGAAAAACACAGTAAAAGAAAAGCAAAAACATAAAAAAAAAAATAGAAAACAAATATTTTTTTTAATTATGGAGGCAACATATGAGAGTTTTTCAAAAATTTAAACTTTTAGAGTTCTAAGAGATCAAGAAGTTTTAACAAATCCCAATCAGAAGAAGGTAGAACATCTGATTCTGTTAACCCTAGATCGGAGATCCTTCAGGGTACAAAATTCTTTTAGAAAATAGAAGCCTAACTCAGAATAACTAAATAGGATAAGAAGATCCATTCAAGACTTGTTTACAAAGAAAATATCTCATAATTAATAAACCAAACTAATTTTTCTCAATCATGAAAATTGAAATCAAGTCTTTGAAAACATCACATAATCCATGAGTTCTCTAAGTTTTAAGAGTTTTAGCAAAGAGAGGATAGCTTGCATTTAGTGGGATTATTTTATGCCTCTTGTTTACTTCGATTGGCTCTTTGAGCATCTTTTGATTCTTTGATACACTTTTGTGTATACAACTTTCTTTTTAATTTGGCTTCATTGGCCTCTTTCCTTTTTAACTCTTGCAAGCTAGAAACTCTTTAATATACCCTTTAAAAAAATTTAATTGTGAGTATATCCTCCAAATATTAGAGAATTGGAGCTCTCTCTCTAACATAGGGAAGAACAATCCACAATACAAAATCAAAATCATGTGATAAATGCAATGGCAAGATTTCAAAAAAACTTGAATGATATATAAAAACTTTGGCTAATTATGCATAAGATAAATTAATGTAGCAAGATAAGAAATGGATCTTAATTAAAAAGACTATTGGTTAAAATGAGTTCAGACTTTTATTTAGAGAAGAAAATTATACCACTAAACAAGGTCAGAAGGAGGGAAACCATCAAAGAGAAGGAGGGAAACCATCAACGAGATTTCTCCTTTAACCGATTTAGAAAAGCTAAACAGTATCTCCAAAATCTTCCAAAATTTAAAAGCTTGAAAAGATCCAACATATGAAAACCAATCATAAAAACAACATGAAAACAAACTAATAAAAAAAAATGAAAAGCTATCACATAACAAAACAAACAAAAGAAACTTAAAAAAAATTCAAGAAATTAATTAAACAGCAGGTTTAAGCATTTATGAGATGTGAGCCTCCTTATGTCCAGTTATCATATGCTCCCATGAGGTATTTGGTGAGAGCACACCTGCAAAAACTCAACAACCGTCAGATTTAGGAACCCAAACAGGTTTGGGCCCCTTCTTAGGAAAAGTAAAGTGCAATGCAGATGTGGTATGCTGTGAATCATGCATCTTAGGTCTCCACACCCAATGTGTACTACGGTGGATGGTGCACGTGTGTGAGATGTGTCCTAGCATGCAACATGAGAAACATCTAACTCCAGGATAAGGGTTTCTTAAATGGTTTGAGTTATAATTCCTCTTCCTAGATTCTAGCTTAGGATTAAAAGTAGATGTCATCCGATTTTTCTTAATTGTATCCAAATAATTTTGAATCCTCAAGTTAGTTATTTTTAATGCCTCATTATCAATCCTCAAATTTTTCTAAATCTCTTTAGACTTCTTAAGATCAGAATTAAGTGAGGTGTGTGAATCTTTCAATGCCTTATGTTCATCAATTAATTCTGAATGCTTTTTGTTCAATTCATCAAATTCATCAAGAAGAGCTATGTGATTAGAATCAATCGTTGAATGATCTTTAAGAATGACTTCATACTCTTTCTGCAAACTTACAAGTTCCATTTTTAAGCTAGCATGTGTCCTCTTAAGTTTTTTGTATGATGCATGAATTTTTTCACAAATTTCAAACAATTCATCATAGGTTGGTTTACATACCCCTTCCTCATCACTTTGCTCAAGATGATCTTCCCCTATTAAGCACAGGTTTGTTGTCTCTTTCTCTGGTTCAGTTTCAGAGGAATCAGTACCAGATTCTGCCCAGAACGCCTTTTGGATTCTCTTCTTCTCCTTTTTAAACTTATATTTTTCCTCAATCTTTTCCTTGCTTGTGTTATCTTGAAGTGTTGGGCAATCGGCTCTCACATGTTCAGGCTTCCTGCATTCAAAACAGACAACATCAGAAGATCCTTTAACAAGTTTAAGTTCCTTACCTTTTCTCCAATTTTGATGATGCTTTTGTTTCTTCCTTAGAAAGCTTTTGAATTGCCTTGTGATGAAGGCAACTTCATTGCTTTCAGACCCGGAAGATACAGAATCCGATTTGTGCGCCTTCAGTGCAATTATTTTCTCCTTTTTTTTCTCACCTGCATCAAAATTTCTTTGATTCACCCCTTGCTCATAAGCAATGAGTGAGCCAAGTAAGTTATCAATAGAATAGGTGTTCAAATCCTTAGATTCAGTGATTGTAGTGATTTTAGCATCATATGACGAAGGCAAGCATCTCAAAATCTTGTTAACTTTTTCATAGTTTGAAAGTTCTGTTCCTAGTGCATGCAGTGAAGTCACTATCTGAGTAAACTTAGTGTACATGTCAGAAATCGATTCATGAGGTTTCATACAAAAAAGTTAGTAGTCATGCAAGAGAATATTTAAACGGGATTGTTTAACCTCATTTGTACCTTCATAGGTGATGCACAATTTATCCCAAATCTCTTTACCAGTTTTGTAAGTTAAGACACGTATGTAATCCTTAGATTTTAAAGCACAAAAAAAATAGTTCAAATATTTTGCATTTAATTGAGCTATATCTCATTCATCAAAAGTCCATTCAGTAAAAGTAACTTCAGTTTTAACACCATTAATTTCACGAGAAGGTGGAGAATAACCTTCTTGAATAAGCATCCACATGCGATAATCAGTAGATTGTAAAAATGTTGACATGTGGGTTTTCTAAAAATCAAAAGGTAGGTTATCGAACAGTGGAGGTCGGTTAATAGATTACCCTTCCGTAGTGTTACGATTCCCAAGGTTAGCCATGGATCTAATTCAAAAAGTTTTCAAACTTAAATTTTTGAATCCCGCTCTAATACCACTTGAAAGTTCGCTAGGGATGTGAAGCCCTATAGAACTGGCCCAAACTAACCAAGAGGGGGGGTGAATTGGTAATTAAATAATTCTTTTTACTAAGAGTGAAAATCACAAACCAAAATCACACCACAAAAAATAAATGCAGAAATAAAAGTGCGGAAGAAATAAAGAAAGAACACACCGAATTTATGGTGGTTCGGTCAAACCTTGACCTACGTCCACTCCTTGGAGGCACCCTCCAAGTATTGCACTACAAAACGTGACTCTCCTTTAGCCCCCACGGCTAGGCGGAGAAGCCCTCACAAGAACCTCTTTTTTGCTACCCGGGCAAGGCAGAGAACCTACCTCCTTTTGCTTCCACCTGAAGCAGGCTAAGAACCACAACCAAAAGTTAGCTCCTTACCTCTACCGACCCTTCCACGGATGAGAAACTTTAGACGAAGAACAAGCAGAGCGATCCTTAAAGCAACCCTTGTGAATCCCCTCACAAGCTCCCCCTCACAAGATCCTCTCTCTCTCCCTCTCTCTCTTTCTCTCCTCAAGGTCTTCTCAGGTCAAGGCAGCAGCCAAAGGTCTTGAAAAATGTTGAACAAGAGCTCTTAAATAGAAGAGCTTCAAAGGAGCTCATTAATTGCAAGTTGCCGACAATATCGTCCAGGCCGATATCGACATCGGCCTGGCCGATCAGTACAAATCAAAGAAGATCAGCCAAAGCATAGCCCCGGATGAACTCCTGGACAATTAAAATTTGGCTTGATCGTCCAGGCCGATCTCACGATCATCCTGGCCGATCAGTTCAAATCAGAGGCAAATCATCCTGACAATAGCCTTGGATACGAGCTGACCGATATTTATCGTGTTGAAGTAACTTAAGGTTTTTGACTGGATCATCCTGGCTGATCCTGCGATCATCCAGGACGATATGATCGTATCAATCATCCTTAATTACTCCCTTGATTTCCTGATCAATTAAGGCATAATTTGTACATATCGTCCTGGCCGATACAGGTTCATCCTGCCCGATAATTTAAAAATACAGTATACCTTAATTATCTATGGCGGCAGCTTCTTTCTATTTTGAGAATATCGTCCTGGCTGATACACGTATCATCCAGGCCGATATGTCAATGACTGCTGCCTTAATTAAGAATCCTTATTTAGACTTTATGTTTTAAGTCTTATCGTCCAGGCCGATATAAAAAAGTCATCCTGGCCGATATGAGTAAAAACAGAAATTCTAAGTCTCTCAAGTGTGTGTGTGAAGGGTTACTTAGCATCAGTCTCTTTGACCATTACAAGTAAACTCAAGAAGTGAAAAACAAAAGTACAGACTGACTCAACCCTAAACCTACGCAATCCTGAATTGGCTTCGTCTTGTTCGTCTGATCTTCAATTCCTAAAACATTAGAAGCAACAAGCAGTCCAAGGAAATAGTGTTTGTCAATCATCAAAACATAAGCCATGAAAATAGATTTGCAACAATCCCTCTATTATTTCGAACCCATCCATTATTACTAATATTGTTTCTCAAGAGGATAATTATGGTTTATTTAAGTCTCCTTCTCTTAAAGAGAGTAAAGATACTTTATTTAGTATGAATGCGGATTCAGTGGCTAGCTCGAATGGTTTTATTATTACTAAGTTCTTTCAAAAAATGTGGTCTACTATTTTTAATAAAATTTTCTCTATTATCACTGATTTCTTTAAGAGTAATCCTATTCTGAAGTTGTTTTCTTCTACTTATGTTGTGCTTATTCCCAAGAACAATGTTGTGAATTCATGTAACAAATCTATACCTATTAGTTTGTGTACTATTTTTTATAAATTGCTTTCTAAAATAATGATGAATTGGTTAATTATTTATTATTCATGCTTATATCTCCCTTTTAATTGGGATTTGTCAAAGGGCGTGCCATTGCAAATAATATCCTAATGGCTCAAGAATTCTGTAAAGACTTTAATGTCAAGGTTAAAGGTGGTAATATGATTATAAAATTTGATATTCCTAAGGCTTATGATAAAATTAACTTGAATTTAATTTATAATATCTTGATTTTATTTGGTTTTGATTATAATTTCATCAATCTTATCAAGACTTGTATTGAAAGCTTTTTTTTCATTATTATGAATGATAAGAGCCATGATTTCTTTATGGCTTCTCATGGCCTTAGGTAAGGGTATCCCATTTACCATACGCTCTTTATTATTACTGCAGGCTATCTTTCTAGGGGCCTTACTAATCTTTTTAATAAAATTTTAGTCTATATTTCAAAACTTTAGGTGATATAAAAATTTCTCATTTATGCTTTGCTAACGACTTCATTGTGTTTTGAAATGCTTCGATGAATAGGATTGATAAAATTTTGAGCTTTTTATCACTTTGAATTGGTTAGTGGTTTGTCTTTTAATAAGAATAAGTGTGGTTTTATTATTACAAAAAATATTTCTTCTAATCGTGTTGTGGATATTAAGAATCTTACTGGTGTTAATCAAGGTGTTTTGCCTTTAAAATATATGGGTATTCCCCTCTATAAGGGCAAAAAGAAATCTTTTATTTTTGATGATTTAATTTCTATGGTGCATAATAGATTGTCTTCTTGGGATTCTAACTTCTTAAGCTTTGGTGGCCACCTTATTCTCATTAAAAGTGTTCCTTACTCTATTCCAATCTATAGTTTTTAAACCCTTTTTTCTACTAAGAATGTGTGCCATAGAATTGATAGAATCTTTAATAATGTTTTTTGGAAAAGTACTGGGAACAGTTCTAAGGTTCATTGGTCTTCCTGGTGTACATGTTATGAGACTTTACAAGAAGGGGCTTTAGGGTATAAGACTATGTTTGATTTCGCTTCCACTTTTTATTTCAAACATTGGTATAATCTTAGGTCGAATGTGAGACTTTTTGCTAATTTTATGAAGGCCAAGTACTGTACAGCGAGACATCCTTCCATGGGTGGTTTTTCTAAAGGCCACTCTAAAGTTTGGTAGCGGCTCTACTTGGTTAAATGGAATGTGGAGCCTTCTTTAGTGTGGGGTCTTGGTAAAGGCAATATTTTCTTTAGGCAAGATCGGTGGCTGAATGGCCATTAGATTGATTCTTTATTAAACTCTTTTTCCATTTCTAGGGTGAAGGTAAACTATTTTTTCTAATTATGGCTAGGAATTGGAGAAACTTTTTAATGTTCTCCCTGACTTTATTATTCAGCTTATTTTAATGATTCCTCTTAACATTAACTCTAAGGATGTGTTACTATGTACTTTTAATAAAGATGGCTCTTTTAGAATTAAGGATGCTTAGCATTCGTTTATATCTAAAAATGAGTCTTCTAATCTTTTTAAAATGATTTGGCACAAAATTTTCCCCTTTATGTTTTCTATCTTTATTTGGAGAACTCTTCACAAGCTTATTCTTACGGATGAGAATTTGAGGAAAAGAGGTTTTTTCTTTCCTAGTAAATGCCAATATTGTTACCATGTTGATAATATTCATTATGTTCTCATCTCTGGTCTCATTGCTGTTAAGGTTTGGTCTTACTTTGAGGAGTTTTTTCATCTTAACTTTTTGAATGCTAGGAGTTCTTTTTACTATTTGCTTGATTGTTGGTTTGTTAAGTCTAAAGGCCATGTCAGAAATGGTATCCCTTCTGTTATCCTTTGGTTCGTTTGGCTAGAGAGAAATGATTCTCAGTTCAATGGGGTTGTTATGAATCACCAGAGAATTATCCATAAAGTTATGTATAATGTGGCAGCCCTTTATTCTGCTAATTTACTCTTGTTGAAGAATTTTAATAACTTTTATTTACTTCCCCTACTTTTGGTATTAACTTGGAGGTGGATAAGTTGCATAAGGCGACAAGGTGCATTAATTGGAATAAGCCTCACCCGAACTCTTTTAAGTTGAATGTGGATAGTGCTAAATTGGATAATATTGTTGGTTGTGGTGGTCTTATTAGAGATTATAATGGCACTTTCATTTTTGTGTTTTGTTCGGCCTGTTACTAATGGTGATATTAATTTTGTTATTTACTTTACTGTGCTTCACGACTTAAATCTCTATGTAACCTTTCTCAAATTAATACTATTCTAGAGGTCGGTTCTTTTAGCTGAAGGAATGAGAGAGAACGTCTATAATTCTAGAGATAGAATGTCTACAATTTTAGAGAGAAAAGTCTCATCTTTTTATTTTGGAATTTTGGAGTTTCGCAGTTTTTTCGTAGACGGCAAAGCTGACGACAGCTGCTCGTCAGTTGACTTCAGCCGGTATGATGGCATATAATCATGCATTCAGTACCAATCATAACATTGGAAGAACCAATAACAATCTAGTTATTATAAAACGAGCAAGACCTTCGATTTGCCAAGATGTGGTTGTTGAAGGGAAAGGAAAAAAAGTGGTGAATAAGTTTATGGTAAAATAAGAAGAAGCATATGGTAATCATATCAACCGCAATCTAGAGATGGAACTTGAGATTCATGCAAAAGCTTCAAACGATGATGGTGAAATTAGAAAAATAACTATTGTGAATGAGGGTTTTATTACAGCATGGAAGAAACCATAACATATCAAGATTTCCTACAAAAGTGATAAAATAGAGATGTCGGACGACGGGATTGCAGTAAAATTAAATGTTGATCTGGAAAACATGAATTTGTAAATATTGAATAATTCTCTGGTGATTAATGTTTTGGGAAACAAGATGCCATTTCCTATTTGTAGCCTGGAGCTGAGAAGGCAATGGACTAAATTTGGAAATATCCATATGACTACGCTTGTTATGAAGTGGATTCTTTGTTCATTCAAGATAGTTAAAGCTATGGATGAAGTATTAAATGGCGGTCCCTGGTATGTTGGAGGACACATTGTTGGTATGGACAAATGGTCCCCTTTGTTCTCTCCAAATTCCTTTAAAGGTATTATAGCACCTATTTGGATTCGGTTTCCCTGTCAGCCTTTATATTGTTGGGATGAGGAGAATATTGCAATAATTGCATCTTGTGTAGGAGCACCTATGTATGTGGTTGGAAATTCCTTCAAATGGGGTAAAAGAGAATTTGCTCGTGTATGTGTGAGAATAAATCTGGAGAACAAGCTTCCTAATGGCGTATGGGTGGATGGAATAGCAGGTAGATTCCTTCAAAAAGTTGAGTATGAGAAGTTTGATCTACTTTGTTATCATTGTGGTAAAGTGGGTCATGATAGAGTGGAATGACCTGATGATGTGCTGCTTGCTCAGAATGATCAGTCTGTGAAGAAGCAAGGTTTGGTATCATGGCATGAGGTTATGGTTGCACCTGCTGGAAACAAATCTTCTCTGCATAATAATGAATACGGGCCTTGGATTAATGTTAATTTTAATAATGGAAGATTTAAAAACATAAGGTATGATGGCGGAGGGAGGAATGGAAGAAGTATGAATGATGTTAATGGCAAGGTGGTTGGAGTCCAAGAAGCTGTTGTGAAGGAACCTGACCAATGCAAGAAGGATGGTGTGGATACATAGAAGGTAATTGATGATCAACACCTACTAGTTGAAGATATAATTTTTTATAGAGGAAATTCGGATGGAGGTAAGGAGACAGATATTGCCATGGCAAACAAATTTAATGCTTTGACTGATGATATTGAAGAAGGGGAAGATGTTAGTCCTCTCAAGGTGGAGAATCCGAAGGTTTTTGTTGCTGTTGTCTCTATTCTAGATAGAAAGGAGGTTGCTGATACTCAAAGTAGCAGTTTGGCAAAAATCAAATTGGCTAAGAAGTTGAGGTCTTTTAGGTCCCTTGGAGCCTGAACATAGAAAGAAAAGGAGATATGGGAAGGGAAATGTGTTAGGCGAGGACGTTTCCCCTTTGGATGTTTTATGTCTACCTTTGTCTTTTGGAATTGTAGGGGTCTAGGAAGAAGGAGACCTCTCTGTATCTTAGGGAGGTTGTGAGGGACAATGATGTATTTTTTATTATGTTGATTCAGACTAAGTTAAAAAGTATTGATAGGAGGGATGTTGATTGCCTCATTGGGAGTGATTGGGATTTTTTCCACCGACCTGCTAAGGGTACTTCTGGTGGAATTTAGGTTGTCTAGAATAGGAAGGTGGTGACTTTTGTGGTTGTTGAGAATTCTTCTCAGATGGTGTTTGGTGTCCTATCTACTCCTTCTATGGGGTCTTGGAGGGTTGCTACTGTGTATGGGAATAAGTGTTGTAATGAGAGAAGGAGTTTATGAAGTATGCTTGAGAAGTGTATGGTGGGTAGTGTCCCGTCCAATATGGGGGGTGGGGGGTGAGGTGGGATTTTAATTGTATTTTGTGTAAGGAGGAGAAGAAAGGTGGAAAGAGATTTCTCTTTTCTATTAGACCTAGAGAGATGAGAGGCTTTATAACAAATAATGATTTCGATGATGTAGGGTTTGTTGGACCATGCTTTACTTGATGTATTAATAAAGAAGGGGCTTCATGGAATTGGGAGAGGCTCGATAGATGCTTGTTGAATTTTGCATCATTACAAATGGTTCCTTCAGCTAAAGTTAGACATCTTGGAAGGTTGGCATCAGACCATAGTCCCATTGTGTTTAAATTAGAAGAACATCAAAGTAAAAAAGAAAAGATCATCAGATTTGAAGACACATCGAGCTCATACCCAGAATCTTTGAGTATTGTGCAAAACTCTTGGAATAAAGTTGATTTTGGTAATGAGGTGGATGTGCTTCATAGAAAGCTTCGAAGAACTTTAAAATCTTTATTCGCCTGGAATAAAAACAAGTGCAAAGATATACATAAGTTAAAGGAAGATTTGAAGAGGGAAATTCTGGAATTACATATGAAGGAAGCCACGAATGAAGGTATCTCTATGGAAAATCTATTTTTACTTTGAAGCAAGGTGCATAAACTTAATGTCACATTAATAAGGCTTTCCACTTGGTGGAATCAAATGGCTACGACAAGATGGCATGAGGAAAGGGATACTAATTCTAAGCTTTTTCATAACTTTGCTTTGGTAAGGAGAAACAAAATTTGGGTTAGGCAAATCAATGATGTTGACAATAATGTGCTCGAGCAGGGAGATGCGATTGAGGAGGTGTTTCTAAATTTCTTTTAGGAAAAGTGGAAATATAGAGATTGCAAACTTTCAGATTAGCCTTTGATTTCTCACAAACAGAGGCTTGTAGCTTTAGATTTGGAATTTTTTACTGCAGAATTTACAATGGAGGAGTTTAGGGAATCTATTTTTCAACAAGGAAATAATAAAGCACCTGGAGCGGATGGGGTGACTTCTTCTTTTTACAGGTTATATTGGAGCATTGTGAGGCAGACTACTTGGAATGCTACCAATGGATTCTTTAAATCTGGCGTTATGCATAAGGAGTGAAAGGACACCTTAATTGTCTTAATTTCCAAGGTGAAGAACCCGATCTTGCCGTCCAATTATAGGCCAATAAGTCTTTGTTAAGCAACTTACTAGATTGTTGATACTATGTTGGTTAATAGAATGTAAAGATGTATGTCCAAGATGATTTCTGAGGACCAAATGGCATTTATTCCAGGAAGATAAATGTCAGAACACTGTCTATTGGCTCAGGAGATCTTTAACAAATTTAAAGTTTCTATTAATAAAAAAATCATGATGGCTGTAAAGTTGGATATGGAGCAGGCATACGATACCATGGGATGCCCCTTTGCATCAAATTCTTAAATGGTATGGTTTCCCCTCTATGTTTTTTGATCTCATCATGGATTGTGTGGAGAATGCAAGGTTCTCAATTATCTTGAATGGGAAGAACTCAAGATGGATCAATGCTCATAGTGGTTTTCAATATGGATGTCCACTTTCACCCTACTTGTCATTATGCGCTTCCAATTTCTATCCAATTCATTTGAACAAAGGGGACAGGAGTTGGGTATTTAGGTTTCTCCTAGATGTCAGAAGATTACACACCTTCTCTATGCTGATGATGTGCTTTCCTTTTCTCAAGTAACATCTACTTTGGCAAGAATATTGAAGACTATTGTGGCAGAGTTTTGTAGATGGACGAGCCTAAGAGTATATATTAACAAATCCAAAATCATGTTTGGTAGGGCTTTTAAACGTTCTCTTAAGAATAAAGTTGCTAGAACACTTGGTTTTAAAATTGTGAAGGAAATGCATTATTTGGACATCAAAATTACTTTAAGAAGATTGGGTATGGCAGATTTTCAAGATCTATTGAATCATGTGTTGGATAGGTTGAATGTGTGGGGAAATAAGTCCTTATCTTTGGGAGGTAGAATTACTCTTATTAAGTCTTCATTATTATCAATGCCAAATTTTTTAATTACACGTTATTTGGTTCCAAAAAGACTGATGCATGAATTGGAGAAACTTTGTAGGAACTTTATTTAGCACAAATCGAATGGGAAGAAAGGTTTGCATTATGTTGCTTGGGAGGAGGTTTGTAATCCAAGAAGTGATGGAGGGTTTGGGTGCATTCAACATTTCTTAGAGGTGGGCCTCTTAGGGCGAGGTTGGCATGGAACTTTATCCGAAATCCTGAATCCTTACTCCATAGAAATTTAATTGCTAAATATGGTGATAATATCATGAATGGAACATACAAAAAGAGTTCTTCTAGTTCTTAACAAATCTTGATTAATGGTGGTAAACATCTTAAACCCATTGTGAAATGGAAAGTGGGTGGAGGTGATAAAATTAATGTCTTAAATGACATTTGGTTGCTTGACAAATGCTTTAATTTTTGGCCTATAGTTTCTAACTATGGGGATTTGGAGGAAGTGATGCTTCAACAATTCATTTCCAGTGTCATTTAATGGGATGTATTGAAGTTGCAAAGGTATTTTCATAGAGAAATTATTATGCTGATTATACAAATACATATTGATTTCATCCGGAAGGAGGATCAGGTGGAAACTTTAATCTAGTATTCGGGTAGAACCATTTCTTCCTTGTCATATGAATGTGTGATGCAAGGAAGAAGGAAAGAGGATGATGGTGGTTTCTTCAAATGGCTTAAGAAATTAAAACTCTAATCAAGAGTGGAACTTTTTTGGTGGCATTTAAGTAAGTTTTCTATCCCTACAAATCAGATTCAAAGATATCACAATATTTCTTTTGAAGATTCTTGTGATATAGGGTGTCAAGAGATTGAAAACTACGATCACATAGTGGTTCATTGCAAATATCTTGTTCATGTAATTTCAAAAATTAGAGAATGGGGCTTTGTTATTCCTATTTTTCAATCCCTGGATAGCTGTTTGGAGGAACTGAGAAGGTTGTCATTTTGAAACTCAAGTATGGTTAAAATGTATTGTGCAACATTTTATCTTTCTTGGAAAACCATAATGATGTGAAGCATGTAAAGGCTGCTTTGTCAAGTTCATTGGTTGTAGCCAATGTATTATCTTTAGCTATGATATAATCTAGTCCATATCTAGATAGCTAGGGTGCTAATCTCCCTAGGGAGTTCCACAAAACTTGGCACCCTCGACCTATATTGGATCAAGATTAATGTGGATGCTTCAGTTTTGAGTTCAAATCTTGTTATCATTGGGGAAGTATTTAGAGACAACAAAGGAAGGCTTCTTCTAGAAATTGGGAATAATAAAATTCATTGGGATGTTACATAATTAGAGATAGAGGCAGTCTTAGCAACAATGGAATTCATTCAAAGTTGGATGCTTGAAAGTAAAGGTGTTATCTTTGAGAGTGACAATCTCAATATTATTAGATTCATTCAAGATTCTTTGAATAAGGCAAAATGGCAATTGCAGAGATGGCCGGGTAAGGAGCTCTTCTTCCTTAATGATTTCAATAAAGTCATTTTTCACCATGTCAATAGAGAATGTAATAAAGTAGCTGATTCTTGTGCTACTTTGGCTTTAGATAGTAGTTTTACCTTTGATTGTTTTTCTTTTGGTAACATTCCATCCTCTTTGTTGGATATAATAAAGCAGGAATTTTACCCATTTATGAAGTGTAACTAGTTTCTTTTGTTTTCCTTAATGCAACTTTGCACTTATCAAAAAAAAAAAAAAAAGGTTGGCTGTTATTTTGACTTCAATTTTCTTAAGGTTAAAGATGATAATATTTGTTCCTCTGCCCTATTTTATATTCAGAGGGACATTAGGGAGATCTTAAACTCTCTCAACTGCTCCTTTTATATCATTTTGGATGAGGGGAATGCGTGTGCACAGGCTATGGCCAATTTGGATTATGATTTTATGGTTTGACTGAGCTTTCATTTTTTCATTTGCCTATTCTTGTTAAAGGCCTCTTAAGGCTGGATCAACTTTGGTTATCTTATGTTAAGCTTTAATTTGGTGATTCTGTTCTCTTTTGATGGCTGTGGGGTTCCCCTCTTTGGTTGCATTGGGGTGTTCTTTCTATCTTATTAAGCTTTAATTTTGGTGGTTCTATTCTCTTTTGGTGGCTTTAGGGCTCCCCTCTTTAGTTACATTGGGGTGTTCTCGCTTCCTCTCAGCTCGATTTTGGTTTATTTCTATTTCTTTTGTTGTATTTCTTTTTTGAGTTCTTTTTGGATCATATATGGTGGATTTTTTGGTACATTTTTATCCTACTGGCTATTCTGCTTCTATCGAATGAATTACCAGGTGATTCAGATGGTTGTGCTTAAGCTATTGTAGGGTTATTCCGTGCATCTTCCTGGGAAGTTGCTGGAGTGCAGGTTGTGGTTATTCTAAGTTTAGTTTTTTTTTTGTGTTTCCTAGTGCTCCAGGTTTAGTCCTGGGTTGAGTTTATCTTTTTACTGCTGCTTTCCTGGTATCGTCTTTATGGTGGGAGCATTGGTGACTTGTATTAGTTGTACCTTTTTTGGTGGAGTTGGACTATGGTAATTGGTTTTTATAGGTTTTGTATAGTTTAGCCTTGTTCTATCAATGCTTTCTGAGTATAATGTTTATTTTACTATTATGGTGGTGAGTGATCATGGGGTTAGTTGGCTCCCTATGTTCCATTTGTTAATTATATTTATATTCCTGATATTTTTCTTCTAGACTCTCCTTATATTTTGTTTAGGCGATATTATTGTTATATCTTTGGTGTCTATCAGTCTTTTTTGCAGGTTATTTTTTGGGTGGTTGATTGCAAGGTCGCCAAGGGGATTGGTTGCTGGGAGCAGTTTTGCTATTTTTTATTAGCTCCTCTTTTTTGGGTGCTATTTCTTAAGAGCCGTAGCATGTACTTTGGGTTTTGTTTACAGATCTTTAGTGGGGAACTCGAGCTCCTAGGTTTTTCTTTTCTTTATTTTTGTAGCTCTTTGAGCAGTTGCGAGCATGAGGTCCCCTTAAGGACTGTGTACAATTTTACCTTAATTAACGCATAGGCCCCCTTATGGGTTTCCCCTAAAAAATAATAAAAATAATAACAATTAAATAAATAAATAAATAAATTGTTAAAATCTAATATATTTTTGCTTATTTTGTAGTACATAAGCTAAAAGAATATTTCTTTTTTGAAGTTATGTTTTGGAATTCTATATATCCATATTAATACTTTGGTTTCTTAGATTGCAACTTTGCATTGATAAAACTTATTACAACCCACTAAAAAACATAACTTTCACATTCCTTCTTTAAGAACATAAACAAAGTAGAAGGAATGGACTTACAAATAACAGTGTCCCAAATAAAAGAACTACCTAAAGCAAATTTAGCACATTAATCCACCAATTTATTTACCACTTTATCTTGCTGCCATTTTGATGTCCTCATTGAATTTTGATGAATGTTGATGGTGTTTTTTTATCACTTTCAATCACAACCCCCTTGCATTGAAACATCCAAACATGGAGGTCTTCTCTTATCAACTTCACGGCCTCAAATTCCACTTGGGATATATCCCAACAATATAAATGTTTACCATATGCCAAGATAAATTTTCCTTTATGATCTCTGACAATTCCACCAACTCCTGTGTTATTGTATTCCGTAATAATTGCATCAATATTTATTTTGATCCACACTAGTGGTGGGGGATGCCAAACTTTCCAAACTCCAATTGAATATTATTATGCTAGTCAATAGAATTTGATCATGAGGTTGGTGTAGAGCTGTTGAAATAATATGTGAAACAAAAAAGCAATTGAAGGCATTAGAACCCCTTGTATAACATCATTTCATAATTTCAAAGAATATATGATAGATGTTTAATATAATATGTCAATGTTCTACTTAAATTTTGATATTCTTTTAAACTCTATCATGAAATTAGTAAAAGAATAGAAAATAGAAACTTGACACCCCCATTCTCTTAGCTTGATAATAATATCTACTAAGTGTTTACATTTAACATCAATATGCTAAAAGTTCTTTACTTCATAGCAACCTTTAGCACAAGTATCTCTATGTAAAAGCTTTCTATACTTAAGATACTCCTTAGTAAGAATTGAATTCCTACATATTCTCCACCAGAGCATCCTAACTTTTGATTTTAGCATGACTTTCTCGATCCACTAATCCGCCCATTCTTCTACCACCTTAAACTTTATTGATGCTTCATATGTTAAAGTTGTAATGGATCTTCTTGAATGCTGGCATATAAATTATGCTTGATCTTCCTCCAAGTTAGGACATATAGAAACTGCTTTATCAAAGAAGTTAGATTAATATAAAAAATGACTAGGAGTTTTGCTGAATCTAGGCTCAATCTTAGTTAATAAATTTCTTAACATGTTTATCTAGTAGGTTAACAAAATCAGCAATGGTTTGCCATTTACTCATTACACTATTCAAGATCCAAACATCCTTCAGAATATTTACTTTGTTGTTGTTAGAAAATCTCCATCTTATAATAGGCTTAAGATACTTGACATCATCCAAAAGAATATTCCATGCTGAAGAAGATCTTCTCTTAGTTCCTTCAATCAAAACATCGCTTTTATATTTAGAAATGATATAACGATTCAACAACGAAGAGAGATTTTGATGAAATCTCCAAGTCAACATAGAACTTAATGGACCAATCTTATTCATAGCTAATTGGAGACCCAATCCACTAAGACATTTGGGTTTACAAAGCTCCTCCCAAGACATGTAATATAGCCCTTGTCTTCCCATATTTTTTTTACAACAAAGCAAACTAATTGCATTAGTTAAAATAAAAAACAATTACAGCCTACAAAGCCAAAGCTTCATGTTCCTCCTTAAACAAATTAGAAGAAAAGGAGGAACATTATTAAAACTAAAATCAACCCAAAGAAAATCACCAAATAAAGCATAGTTAGCACACTTAAATCCACTAACTTATTACACTTCTTATCAATACACTTAAAAATAAAATTACTAAAGTTCTTTAAGAATGCAAAGTCCTCCATCAAATGACCTATCTTCTTAGCTGAATTAAGAAGGAATTTAATGATATTATAACTATCACCGTAAATGTTAAAACCCTTATTACTGAACATCAAATCCTTAACAACATTCCTTAAGGTTGAATAGCAAACAGTTCCAATCGTGGAATATCCCAATTAATAAAATTAGAACCAAAAAGCTAGAAGAAATGTGACTTTGTAATCCCAAAATGCACCACCAATACCAACTTTATACATAGAAAGTTGAGAAGTATCAAACTTTGTATTGATCCAATCAGGTGCAGGAGGGTGCCATTAATTCAACAACCTGTTGGACTTATTATCACCCAAGTTGCTTGAATAATAGCCATATCTCGAGGAAGAATATGAAGAGAAACTAACCGCTTGAGCAACAATCAGAGAAGATCAATATTTAACACCTTCATGAATATATTTATTCCTATCCTTCCAAGAAAGATAAATAGCAATGGAAAACAAGTTAAGTAAGAAAACATTAGTTGAACTAATCCAAAGAAACCATGGACATCAATCATCAAAAGAATTGAAAACCAGAATACCAAAACCTCAACCATTCAAATGATTTAAAACCTCCAACAACTTCATAAATTTTGCAGTCACATGATCTATATCTTCAGTAGCATTAACCTCTTGTACAAGAAGAATCATTCATCAATCTCCTATACGAGAGGAAGTTAAAAGTTGGAATAGCATTGTTAAATATATCCCAGCAAAACACCTCAGCACAATGCAAAAGTTTCTTCATTTTAGTCCAATTCCAGTAAGGAACACAAGGTTAAACTAATAGTAAAACTTCATAAACTAATGTCAAAATTTACTTCCCTAAACTTTCAAATAAAAGCTCAATTTTATCCATAACTAAATCTGGCATGATTTGGATTTGACAAATTTTTTCTACAAGCTCCAAGCCAAAAATCTTGCTAAGCTCCTGAACATACCAAACTCCATCTACAATTAGCTTATCAATGGTTTCATCATCTAATTCTAGAGATGCCTCAAATGTTGTCCATTTGTTAATGAATTTATCCCAAATCAAAACATCCTTATACACATCTATAGATCATCCAATTTTAATTTCTCACTTACTAATCAAATTAAAAAATCTTCCTCCATATATAATTTTCCAAGAAGCTGATGCTCCCTTATAAGATCCAACATGATTTAACCAAGATCCATATTTTGGTTCCAGAATTTTATGTAAAAATGAATCCTTATCTTGAACAAATTTTGAACCCAACTTAGCTATTAAAGTACCAACCTTACTAGAACAAGAGTGGAGACCAAGACCTTCCCATTTAATAAGATAGCACAACACATTCGATCTAACATAATAAAGACCAAGCCTTCCACATTGCTTATTCCAAATAAAACTTCTACACATCTTGCCCATCTCATCAAGAACTCCTTTATGGACAATAGAATGCTTTCAAGGAAAGGTAGGATAGGATAACATAATAGATTTCACAAGAATAAACTTCCTTGCCAATGAAATGAACTTACTCAACCAAATATTTAGCATTCTCACAATTTTGTAAATAATGAAGCACGAACTAATTTTTTTAAAGCTATTTTTATTGCAAGATATCTGAATTCTCCAACTTGTTTCATCTCCATAATACAAGTATTGGCTGTCCTTCTCCTCCTCTTAATAGATTTATCAAAAAGAATAACAAACTTGTCAAAGTTAATTCTTGACCCGTCCAACCACAGAAATCCTTCAAAATACTTTTGACATCCTTCACAACCTTCTTACTAGCCTCAAAAAATATAATAGTATCATCTGCATATAGCAATTAAGAAATCCTTGGAACATTTGGATAAATATGAACTTCAATAGCTTCAACTTTTTGAACAAGAACATTTGATAAAGATGAGAGAAAATAATAAACAAGAAAGTCGAGAGACGACAACCTTGATGAAATCCTCTTCTAGCATTATCAAATTAGAAGAAGAACCATTAATCATCAAAGGGAACCTAGGAATTTCTACACATTCGATAATAAGATTGGAGAACTTTATAGGGAAAATGAAGTACTCCAAAACTTTCCTCAAGGAGTCCCAACACATGCAATTTTATTCTTGCTCCATATCAATTTTAAAAGAAACTAAACCTTGAGAAGATTTAGAAAATCTGAACTTATGGAAAATTTCTTGAGCTACAAGCACATGAACCGATAATGATCTTCACTTAATGAAAGCAGCTTGCTTAACCGAAATCAGCTTTGGCATAATGAACTTAATATACTCAAAATTACCTTGGTAACCACCTTGTAGAAAGTTTTACAATGGATGATTTGTCTATAATTTGATGGAAACATAGGAATGTTTACTTTTTGAATAAACACCACTAAAGTATCTTTCTACACAACATTCATTTTACCAGAATACCAAAATTGGTTAATAACATCACAAAACTCCTCCTTAATAATACACCAATAAGGTTTGAGGAAGGACTAAGAAATACCATCATTATAAGGAGCATTATTAGCATCAGATTGATTCACATACTCTTCAACTTCCTCCAAAAAAATAGTTCTACTCACAGATTTCTGTCATCTTCATCAAAAGCACTTAATGTAGACAGCTATCCTTCCAAAATAAATTCCATTTCCTTCCACTTCTTATTAAAAAACACGATGAATATTTCTTTAATATGAGTTTGATCATCTATCAAGGCTCCATTATAATCTTTGACCATGAAGTTCCAATTAGAATTCCTACTAGCATTAAAAATTATTGAACAAACTTAGTATTCATGTCACCTTCATTAATCAATTTGGACTTTGTACGTAGCCTCCACTATGAATTTAGACGAACCAAGGTAGAATTGAACACTGACACTTTCACCTTGAGATTCTAGCTTTCCTCTTCTGATAGAACACCAATATCATCTTCTTTCATTTGCAACTTCCATATCTCTTTCAAGAGACAATCATTTAACTAAAAAAAAAACTCTTAGTTTTGCTTTTCTCCAAATGATTAATTATTTTAATGCTCTACTACACTGTATATTAAGAATATCCAAAGGACTACAAGCCACCTTTATACTCCACTCTTTCCTTACCACGCCACAAGATAAAGGAAAAGAAGACAAAACATTTTCAAATTTGATATTTTTTTTAGGAACCAGAATAACCTTATACTTGAAACGATTACTAGTTTTCTCGTATCCTTATGCTAAATAAAATTTTTGCAAAGCTTATCAAAATCATTTAATAAACCCATAGGCAGTAATGAATGGGTTATTAAAAATATAGGAAGTGATAAAGAAGATTTTATAAGTAATATCCTTCCAGGCAATGATAAGCATCTTTTCCCTCAAGAATTTAGCCTTTCCAATGCATGGTCCATATCGATTTAAAAATATGATCTCATCAATCTTCTCAACCCCATGTTTACTCCCTAGTAATTCATTTCTTTCACAACTTTGAACAAAAGTGTTTTGGAAATCATTTTCATTCTTCTAACATTAACTAGTTTTCCAAAAAAATTCTGACCTTTGCATTTATTCACCCTCTAGCCCATCGATCAACAGAACTCCATAATAATTTTTTTAACAACTTCAGCAAATTTAAGTGATGCAATTGAAAACATAAGCTCATAATCAACATATAACATATGAGGAATCTTATCAGCATCAAGAGAAAGCTTTATACCCAAATCAACATCACTTTCTTGAATTGCATTTGATCATAGTTGGGAACACATAAGGAAGAGATAAGGAGAAAGGGGACATCCTATTTTGAATCCACTTTCAGCCTAAATCCAATTAGAATTCCTTCCATTTATTAGAAGGGAAAACCAGACCTCTTACAGACATGCCATAATCTATTTTCAAAACTTGCAAGGAAAGCTAAACCATTTCAGAGCTTTATCTAATAATTGCCAACAAATACTATCCTATGCCTTCTCCATATCCAACATGAACACCATAAGTCTTTTCTTTGAGTATGAAAATCAAAATTTATGAAAAAAATTTAGAGCAAGAAGAAAATGATCAGACATTGATTTTCCCAGAACAAAAGTAACTTTTTCTTTAACAATAATCTTAGGAAGACACCGTTTCAGTCTATTTAGAATCATTTTAGCTGCCACTTTATAAATAGTTTGACAAAGACCTGTAGGTCTAAAGTTTGAATGATAAACCATATTTTTACATTTTTAAATTTATACAACTAATGTATCTTTACATTCATTATGCATCACTCTAGTTAAAAAAAAAAACATTTTATGGCTTTCCATTTTCTTCTTTTAATTACTCAAACGAATTTGAGGAAAAAAGTTGTAATACCATCTAACCTAGGTGATATGTTGGTACCCAACTTATTTTTTGCTATTCTAAATTATTCTTTATTTAAATAAGCATCTAGCATCTCTCGTTAAATATTGTCAATTTTGTGTCGCTCATTCTCCTCAGGCCAATCCAACAAATTGCACTTCCTATTTTGCTATTTTTCTTTGAAGAACTTAACAAAAATGTATCCATACAAATAGCCTAGAACCTGAACACTTAAAATAATTAAATATATTTTTTAATAGACTAGTATCATGCATAGTGTAAAAATATAAGCTTATTATTGATAGATCTTAGCCATCTTTACTTTCCAGCTTACCTTAATTTATCTAATATATGACACTTTCTATGGACTTTATTTACATGCTTTTGTAAATATTTCTCTAATTGATAAATTGTTTGCATATGCTTTAGGAGTAAAAATTTCACTCTTTCTAGTTTTATATGGGGTACATATACTTTTACTTTTATGTGTAAATTAAATCCAAGGACTCTTTGATCTTTATACTTTAAAATGTAAAATATTTATTTTCCTATTTTTATTGCATAAATATTATTTTTATAGGACACAATTCAATAGCCTAAGCACCAGAGCAAAGCTTACGATATAAAGTTTTTTGTCGAAAGCCCCTCATGTAGTCTTTATTAATCACCATAAAATTTTAGAAGTTAGGGAAAAATTCATTTCAAATTGCAATAGTTAAGTGCTTTTTAACTACTAGCATTTAGAAAACCTTAATTCAAATTATTAACTTTAAACCTTGATTCTTATGTTAATTGCTGTCTACCTATATTCATAAGATTTGAAATCATATTTTTTATAAAAATGACTTGGTGGTTAGCTATAAATCCACTCCAGATTGACGTTAGTCTAGTTTGCACAATTTCTGCACTATCTTCTAAGAGTTTTTGTCCCAATTGTCTGTTAGATTATTAATTTTAAACTAAAATTTTTTCTTTATATAAATAAATAAAGTCCAACCTTAGAGTATGTTAGAGTGTTTCTGGTTATCCTAGAAACTTAAGCACTCTCTATAATTTTTGTTACTAATCTTGGAAATACATGTTTAACTTTGATCCCATACATATTAGTAAAAATATAAAATCAATTCCTTGTCTATAATCTTCATAAACATTAAAGATTTAGTCGCCACATTAATCAAGTACTTTCTTATCAGTTTCTCTTAAGATGTAAATAACTATATAAGCTTACCTTCATGGGGAACCTTAAACCCTAGCAAGAAAATAAACTCAACATTATTGTTAATACTAAGGGAAAAAAACTCTTTGTTATCATTGTGTTTGTTCATTTTTAAAAAGATAGACGAATGTCATTTTATCATTTGAGATATTATGATATTTTTCTATATTGTGTTTGATTTTGAATTTATAAAACCTATTTCTACTCTTTAATTGATAGTAATACTCAATTTTTGTCTTTTGTGATTCTATATTGTTGGCAATGCATATTTATTTATAGAAATATAAAGTTATATCTAATGGGGATATATTTTCCCATAGTATTTTATGATGATTCAAATGGGTTTGGTTCTTCTATCTATCTTTATTTGTGACTAAATCAATTTTACTTTATCTTAATGCCCATTGGTGTTCCAAAAGTACCTTTTTGGAGTCCTAGAGAGTAAGATATGCTTGGGTAGATGTATAGTGCAACTTGTTTGACATATTGGTCATACAATTACATTTCCCTTTGTATCATGGTGCGTTATTTAGACTGATCCATTTAATTAACATCAATTCTACTTAAAATATAAAAGCCTACCTCCATCATTATTCTTTCTTTAGAATTCAATAGTTTCAATTCAAAGAAACTCTTGATAAAAAAGTCTTGTCTAAAGATAGTGAGCTCAAAAAAGTAATACCAAATTTTTTTTTGATCCAAGAAAATTGTCATAAAATTAATTTTCAACTTTTCTAACCACTTGAATATTTCCTTTGGTTAGTCTCAATTTCTAGATGGAAGTTAAACTAAGTGAGGAGAGAGATAAAAGGACATCTTATGTCCCAAGCTTTTCTTAGGAAATATCTTATTCATTAATAATTCTTTTGACATCAAATACACTATGTTTAATACAAAAATATTCTTATGTATATAAATTTAACAAAAATAAAAAATGACAACATCTATGGCCCTAGGTCTTTGAGATAGCACAAACTATTTAAATTTTGACATACAAAAAAACTACTTTTGCCTTAACTGATTAAAATGGAAAGTGAAGAAGGTTACAAAAAGTTTTGTTTGTGTCAAGATTTAATTTTTTATTCTCTTAAAGTATAAAAAATTTTTGTCAAAGTGTTACACACAAGAAAATTTTTAAAATAGGTTCACAAAAGAATTATACTTTAGGCTATATATAGAACTCACAAGTGGTTTTTCTATGCTATCAAAATAGGTTTATAACTAATGTACTTAATATGATCCCTATAAAAAATGTTATTTTATTAAAAAATAATTAAATTACTTTAAAATTTTTTTAGTATCCCACATGCTTTAGATGCAAGTCCAATACAAAAATGTTTTCTTTTATTATCTAAACATTTTTTCCACATATTTGCACCTTCCCAAGTTTACTCTAATACAAAATATGATGTTGATAATAGCTATTTTAGTGACACTAATGGTTAAAAATAATTTTGAAGTTTACTTAATCTTTAAAGACGTGTTTTGGAGTGCATGGTGTTTGGTTAAATGGTATGGAGTTTACATGTGTATATTTATATGAATGCTAAGACTAGTCAAGTTTAGGATAATTTTAGATTATTTAAAAGATTACTTTATGTGTCAGATTTTTTGATACATGGTTTAAAATGATGTTGGAGGGTTTTTTTTTTTGGATTGGAATGCATGATCAAGAGTTGATAGTATAGTTGAGTGCAACTTTATGGGGATGTTGAGGTGCAAGGAGAAGATTAGGTCCAAGTGTTTTCTAATTTGGATGATAGAAGTATAGGAAGGGATTTAAGGCTTTTGTTAGTAATTATCTAGTGTTGTAGGATGACTATGAATTTGATTACAATGCATGGATAATTTAGAATAGGTGTCATATATATATATATATATATTGAAAAAAAAGCATAAAGTTATATTATAAAGAATAATAAAAAGGAATATAAACTACCAAAGAGAAGCATCAGATTCCTCCTTTAAAATTTTAACAAAAGATGGAGGAACCTTTTTCAAAGTGATGTCTTCCAATATAAAAGAGCAAAAAATAGCAAAGTTAGTGCATAAATCGACTAACTTATTATTCTCCTTATCTATACAATTAAAAATGACATTACTGAAATTATTTAAAAAATAGAATTATACCAAGTTTTTGCCTTCCTTCTTTATGATATCCTGAAGAAATATGATGATATTATAGTTGTCCCCTTCAATAATAATTTATTTGTAATCATACATCCAATCTTTCAAAACTTCACTGATAGCTTGTATAGATAAGAGCTCCAAACATGAGATATTCCAATGGACACATTATTTGCCAAATCCCATAAGAAATCTACCCTTGTTATCTCGAAAAACACCACCAATTCTTGCTCTATTAGAAGGTAGAAGAGAAGAATCTACATTGAATTTAATCCAATCAAGTGGAGGAGGATGCTAACAATTGTCCAACAGCATATGCCGATTAGCACCCAAGTTACCCGTGTTACTTAAAAAAGACATTGCTGAATTTGCAGCATAATTGATAGCATTAGCCGCTATAACCAATGAGATTCCATCAATGCCAGTATGAACCCATTCATTAATTTATTTCCATGAAAGAAAAATAATGTTGCAATATAAATTTACAAACCAAGAGTTTTGAGAGCTTAACCATTTGCAACAGTTATTAAAAGAATGAAAGTCTGGAATTTTGAATCCCCATTTATTTAAAATTTTAACAATTTCCCTCAACTTCCTGCACTGGATTACCACATGTTCAACATCTTCTATTCCATCACAATCTCTTGGACAACTATTATAATTTTTCAATCTTCTATGTGTTAAAAATTGATTAGTAGGGATAGCGTTATGGAACAACCTCCACTAAAAATTTTCAATCCGCAAGATTATACCAGCTTTTCTAATCCATTTCCAATACTTAAGATCTGGATCAACCTGCTCCATGCACACTTCAGCAGCCAGAGAAGTTATAGACTTCCCTAAACTATTATAAATGAGCTCCATTTTATCTTCCAATTGATCCGGCCTAATCTGAATTTTGCAAATGAAATCCATAAGCTCATTCTCGAAATCTTTATTCAGTTTATTCACATCCCATCTTCCTTCAGAAATAAAATTGTCCATCCTTTAAAAATTATTACTTTAAGGTATCACAAAAGTAGGCTATCTGTTTAGACACTTATCCATAATCCAAGTGTCTTCAAATACATCTATCATTTTCCCATTAGTTATGCTCCATCTAACAACAGGTTTTAGAAATATGGCACCATCAGAAATAAGTTTCCAAGCTATTAAACCAGCAGTTTTTGTTCTAGCTACATCTTAAAGATAACCATATTTTGGATACAGTGCTTTGTGCAACATAGAATTTGTCTTTTGAATGAAATTCCAAGCCATCTTGGTCCTTAATGGTCCTACTTTGTTTGAACAAGATGAAAACTTCTACCACCACAAATAACTGATTTGCACATCATCTCCCATTTTACATAATGAATTCCAAGATTTCCACCCTTTTTTACTCCAAATAAAGCTTCTACAAAGCTTATCAATTTCATGTAGAACACCTTTAGTTACCCCTGATAAGGTAGAGTGAAAAGTAGGATAGGAGAGCAACAACTGTTTAACTAGAGTAATCCTCCCAGCTAAGGATAAAATTATACCTCCCCAAATGTTCAACATCCTCAATACTATATCTATGATGAATTGAAAATCTGATTTTACTAAAAAATTTCACCCAAATATTGTATTTCTTTGACTGTCTTGAATCCCATGATTCTAGAAATGGCTTTCTTCCTTCTCCTTCTTAATTATTTTCCAAATAAGATATATGATTTGCTAAAATTAATCTTTTTCCCTGTCTAATCACAAAAGTTCATTATGATGCACTTAATTTCTTTAATTGCCTTTAAACTTTCGTCTGAAAAGATAAACAAATCAATTGCATATGGCAAATGTGATATTTTATGCCCACAAGGATTCACATGAATCCCAATATTATTACTACTTTGGGAAAAAGCTTTCATTGTATGTTGTGAGCATAGAATAAATAGAATTGGCAATAGAGGTCATCCTTGACAAAAGCCACTAAAAGAATTGATCCAACTTGTTAGATTCCCATTAATCAACAAAGAGAAGGATGGGTCTTGAACCCATTCCAAAAATAAGCTTAAAAATTTTCAATGGAAAACCAAAGTAATCTAGAGCTCTTTCTAAAGTAGACCATTCCATTGAGTCATAGGCTTGCTCCATTTCTATTTTGAAGGAAATAGACCTTTAATGGATCTATAATACCTAAGCTTATGGAAAACTTCTTGGGATACAAGAACATGATCAAAAAATGATCTTCCTTTCACAAATGCCGCTTGTTCTTTAGATACCAATTTATGAATAATAGGTGACAATCTAATCAAATGAACCTTTGCCGCTACTTTTTAAATCGTATTGCACAAACTAATAGGTCTAAAATTGGAAGGAGTTAAAGGATTGCTCGCCTTAGGAATCAATACAATAATTGTCTCTTTTCAGTCCTTACACATCTCGCATGAGCAAAATAAATGATTGATTGCATTCCAGAAATCTTGTTGAATGATGGACCAATAGGCATTAATGAAAGAGAAGGAAATATCGTCATTTCTCGGAGAGATGTTTCCACCTACCTCATTGATCACGGATTCCACATCCTCTATGGAAAACTCTTTGCTTAACTTATAAAAATCATCTTCACTAAAGTGTTGTTTGTAGTTGGCCATCTAGTCAAAGAGAATCTTCTAATTCTCCACTTTTCTTTAAAAATAGTTGAACAAAACATCTTCAATTTGATGTTAATCCTCCAACATTTTTGACTTTGTAAAGGAAGTTAACGTTTCTTCTAGCACTAGCAAAAGCTTGAATGAATCTAGAATTTCTATCTCCATCTTCAAGCCATTTGATTTTAGCACGTTGCCTCCACCACGTGTTAAAACGAGCCAATGTGGAATTCTGCTCATTAACTTTATTTTTAAGAACCCAGTTATCCTCATCCGAGAGCCAACCTACTTTAGATTCTTTTTCTTGTAGCTTCAAGATTTCACCTATTAAATCTTCTTTAGAAAGATTTAAATTTTAAACATGATTGTACTCCAACAGAAAAGATCCTTTAAGGCTTTTTTCAACTTGTAGTTAAGAACTTGAGATGGGATACCAAATGCTTTCTTCCTCCATGCCTCTTTCACCACTAACTTAGATGCCGTATAGAAGACCATACATCTTCAAATTTTATGATTCTTGTAGAGCAAGGACTGAACTCTAACAAATTTAATTAAATCGGACAATGATCAGATGCAACTCTAGCCAAGTGCCTCTCCACCATATGATGAGCAGAATTAAAGGCAACAGATTTTACAAAACTTCTATCAAGTCTTTCCAGAATCCTTTCAATACTTACTTTGTTGTTACACCATCTAAACCTTGGCCCAATACATCCTACCTAATGTAAGTTATTGCAAGGAAAGAAGGATTTCATCTCTTTAGGACCTCGAAAAAAAGAAAATTATTTCCCTCCCCTTTTGTCCTCCTTAGTAAGTAAATAATTAAAGTCACCTCTTATCGCCAAAGGCAAATTACTGTCAGAAAACAATTCTAATTTTTCCCAAAGAAATCTTCTCTTGTACACATCTCTGTTACAATATATTGTAGCTAGTCTCCATCTTCCTTTACTCGGTACATCAAGTTCTCCAATAACCAATTGGGAAGAAAAAAGCAATGCATTGAAAAAAAAAATTTATCTTTCTATGACACAAAAATTCCACCCGACAAACCTTTAGAAAGAACTTGAAAATACTGCCAATCCAAACCAATCATAGAATCTATCTCCCTTATTTCAATAGAAGATCATTTGGTTTAAATCAAACCCACATAAAATACCCATTATCTTTCACAATCTCTTTGAGATATAGCGAAGTTTTTTTTCTTTCTAGCTCTTTTACAATTCTGAAAGATAATTGAAGACATTATTGAATAAGAGGGGATGAGGTCCCCAACTTATCCTTTTGATCAACATTTCTTCTCCTAGTTTTAGTTGCCAAATTAATAGGTCCCCAACCCTTAAGTTGTTTAGAACCTTTCATCTTAACATTAGAAGATCCTCCTTCTATATTTTTCAGCTCCACCTCCAAAGTTACATGATCTTTTCCATTTGAATTATTCACACAAACCTTACCGATGACAGAATCTTCAGTGGTAATCAATTCAACTTCTTTTTCTATACATAATATTTCCCCTTGCTCCACCACTTGATTAAGAACATCAAACTTGTTAAGTACAATAATAGCATTACCTGAGTCAACTAACGAATCTCTCCCAGTTTCCATAGAATTATTCATGGTGATGAATTGGTCACTATAATTGAACTCTGTTTCAGCTGCAGGAGTTGATGATTTACCTTCAAGATCCTTCCTTCTTTCAGCAACTTCAAAATTCTTCTATTCTGATGGAGTATCAACAGGAACTTTCACTTTAACTGCATCCTCCTTCAAGGATGTTGTCCATACTTTATTGAAATTTTTGTTTTTAAATCTTCCCTTACAATATTTAACATGAACCTAACATGCATAAATGTCATTACTTTCTACCATTCCTCCGTCCAACACTTTCCCTACAACTTTATAAGCCTCCTTGTTAATAGTGTCAGCACTTTTTGCATGATTTTTCACTTCCTTAGATCCCTAAAAAGAATCTAAACATTTCTCGACACAATTCTTTTCCAAATTCCCTATCCTCCCACTTTTGAAACAAAAACTTGATATCTACACATACTTAATTTTTTTGAAAAAATTTACCTTTGCTTCCCTCTACCCATACTCCCAAAGGTTGTTAAGAGAGTTGCTACTTAGCTTTGCATGCTTCATATTCTTGCAACTTATAAGTTTTGATGATTCCAAATATTATTGTTTTGAGTATTACTCTCCTAGCACATTTTGGAAGAATTATTTTTTGGCTCTTGTGTGTATAAACATTTCAGGGAAATCATTCTCCAGATTATTGAAGACTTCAAAGTAAAGATCTGCTTGTTATTTTTTATAACTTAGACTATGTATTTATTTTACTTGAGTCAGAGAGAGTGTGATTATAATTAAGTAACTCAGCACACACACACTAGGGGAGAACTTTAAAATTAATAATTTTTAATATTGATTGTACATGACAAACTATGTTCGTATGGGACAATCAGATCAGTTATACACCACCAGGAGAAAATGGAATGAATAGAGGGTGAGTAAAAAAAATTTTAAGTGCTGTTCATCCAGATGAATAGTCCCATTCATCCCTGGATAATCTCCTCAAGATTTTCAGCTTGAACTGTTCGTCTAGATGAATAGTCCCATTCATGGCTGGACGATCTTCTCTATTTTTAATTTGAACTATTCATCCAGACTAATAGTCCCATTAATCTCTGAAAGTTCTCCTCTGGATTTTCAGTTTGAACTGTTTGTCTGAATGAATAGTCCCATTCATCTCTGGACGATCTCCTCTAGATTTTTAGTTTGAACTGTTCGTCTAGATGAATAGTCCCATTTATTCTTAGACGATCTCCTCAGAATTTTCTATTTATTCTTTTTGTCAAGACGAATCGACACCTCCGTCCTTGGACGATGTTCTCTGTTTTTTGAACTTGTGATTCGTTCTATATATTTGTCCCAACAAACCTTTGAAATAACTGTTCGTACTGGATGATGATCGGGTATGAAGGAATTTTATACCAATGCACATTGAATTCGTACGCAATAGTTTTTACACTAGTCATACGGGAAGATCGAGTACGTACTGAATTGAAATTTTATAGTTTTTGGATGGTTTTTCATGTCTTTCTTATAAAAGGTCCGCTTAAAATTGTCTTGAAATCTTTTTGTCTATTGGGCCTCGTGCAAATTGAAGAGAGATTGAAGGAGAGAGTGTGGGAGAGTGTTTGAAGAAGATTTCTTACAACTCGAGCGTGAAGAGTTTAATTGGTACTCAAATATAATGATCTTATTTTATGAATTGTGATTATTTCACTCTTTTCTCTTGTCCTTCCAAATTTCTCATGAGAAGATCTTTTAAAGGAGATCTAGTTCTTTGCTGACACTCGAGGAGTGTGAACAGTGGGAGATTCTCTGCCTACACTTGATGAAGTGTGAAAGGATGAATGGGTTCTTTGCCTACACTTGGAGAAGTGTGAAAGGATGAAGGGTTCTCTTCCTACACTTGGAGAGTGTGAATAGCGGGAAGGCTCTCTGCCTAAACTTGGACAGTGTGAACAACGAGAGGTAATCTGCCTACACTTGGAAGGTGTAAAAGAACGACTGTTCTCTAATCATAATTAACAAGTTTCAACAAGTGGTATCAGAGCTTAGTTTCAAAATCATAATTTTAGACTACGTTTTGATTAACGACCATGACTATATTTGAAAACCAAAACACACCTAAAGGTTACTCTATAACTAGACCTCCCTTATTTAATAATATTCCTTTTAATTTTTGAAAAACATGCATGTCTACTTTTTTATAGTCACTAGATTACCGTATGTGGATCTTAGTTCAGGAAGGGTATACAAAACCGACTAGATTAGTTGACAGAGTTAGAGTTGAAACTCCCTTCGTGGACTGGACAGTAGAAGAATGTGACTTAGCACAACGTAACGCTAAATGCATGAATAGTTTCTTTTGTGCTCTTAAATCTCAAGATTATATGCGGGTTTCTACTTGCAAAAGTGGAAAGGACATATGAGATAGACTTTGTATAACTTATGAGGGGACTAATGAAGTTAAACAATCCAGACTAAATATCTTGTTGCATGACTATTAATTGTTTCACTTGAAATCAAATGAATATATTTTTGACATGTACACAAGATTCATATAAATAGTCACCTCTTTATATGTATTGGGTAGGGAACTAATGAACTTTTAAATGGTCAATAAGATACTTCATTGTTTCCCTACTGCCTATGATTCTAAAATAATTGTGATTATAGAGTCTAAAGATTTAAATATTTATTCTATTAACAATCTTTTTGGATCACTAATTGCTTATAAGCAAGGAGTGAGTCAAAGAAAGGTTGATGCAGGAGATCCAAGAAAGGAGAAGAAAATTGCACTAAAGGTGGAGGAGTCATAGATTGATCAATCTACACTTGAGGTTGAGGATGATATCACATTAATGACCAGACAGTTCAGAAGCTTTCTGAAGAGGAAGCAAAAGAAACGCCAGTAATGGAACCGAGGTAAATTTAATAGAAATGTCAAGATTTTAAATGATGTTATTTGCTATGAGTGTAAGAAACCTAAACATATTAAGTCAGAGTGCCAAAAACCCAAATCCACTCCAATAAAGGAGAAAGTAGAGGAGAAACCAATGGTGAAGAAGGGAAGAAGAAATTCCAAAAAGCTTTCTAGGCAGAATCAGCTTCAGAATCGTCAGAGATTGAAAAGGAAGAAGAAGTCACCAATCTGTGCTTGATGGCTGATAATCTTGATCAGTTAGATCAAGAAGAGGATCGCTCTCACACAAGGCCTCGTGAGAGCATATTATACCTGGACAGTGGTTGCTCAAAGCTTTTGACTGGAGATATTGCTCAATTCATACTGATGGAAGCTAGGAGTGGAGGCAGGGTTACACTTGGAGATAACACCACCAGGAAGGTGGTTGGATCTGGTATGATTGGAAATCTTAAAAACTTTTTTATTGAAAATGTACTACTTTTAGAAGGCTTAAAGCATATATTGTTAAGTATTAGCTAGCTATGTGATAAAGGATACTGTGTAAATTTTTTCCTACTACCTGCATAATAATCCTAAATGATAATGATGTTTTGAATGGTATAAGCATAAATAATGTGTATATGCTAGACTTAAATTATATCAAAACTCTTACTACTTTTGTTTAAAAACTATTTCTAATGAATCATGCCTTTGGCATAGGAGACTTTGTCACTCTAGCATGAAAAACCTTAGGAGGATTATTCAAAAGAATCTAGTGAGAGGACTACAAAAACTAGACTCTACTAACGATCACCTTTATGATGCATGTCAATTAAGAAAATAGGTGAAGTCCTCTTTTAAGTCCAATAAGGATCATAGAACTAGTAAACCATAGGAGATATTACATATGGATCTTTTTGGACTAGTTGGAACTATAAGTCTAGGTGTTAAGGTATACGGATTTGTAATTGTGGATGATTATTCTAGATTCACATGGGTTAGATTTCTATATCATAAGAGTGAATCATTTGAGAAGTTTAGAAATTTTTTGACTTGGATTCAAAGAAAGCTACGATGTGAAATTTTAACAATTCAGACTGATCATGGAGGAGAATTTTAAAATGAAAATTTTGAGGATTTTTGTAAGGAAAAAAAATTGATCACAATTTTTCTGCACCTAGACCCCCTCAGCAGAATGGGTTAGTCAAAAGGAAAAATAGAACATTAATAAAAGTCGCTCGAGCCAGGTTGGCAAAATAGCCACTTCCTAAATATTTTTGGGCTTTAGCACTGCATGTTATATTCTGAATAGGGTGAATGTTAGATCAAACTTAAATAAAATACCCTATGAGTTACTAAAGGGAAGAACACCTAATTTGTCACATTTGCATATTTTTGGATGTAATGTGTTCATACATAATAATAAAAATCTATCTTAGAAAAATTTGATCCAAAATCAGATAAAGGAATTTTTATAAGATACTCAAGTGTCGGAAAATCTTATAGAGTATTCAATAAAAGAACTTTAGTAATTGAGGAGACCACTCATATTATATTTGATGAATCAAGAATTTTGGAAGAACCAAATATTGAAGAAGATGAGATAGAGATTAACACCCAAAAGATTGAGAAAATAAATTTAGAAGAAAATTTGGAGATAGAAAATCCAGTTCCTAGAGATTTGAGATTTTCTAAAAACCACCCAAAGGAATTGATTTTAGGTGAACTTAGTAAGGGTGTTCAGACTAAGCGTGGTCTGAATAAAGAAGTCAATCATTCAGCCTTTATTTCAATGATAGAACCCACAAATATTGATCAAAGACTTTTAGATAAATTTTGGATATTGGCAATACAGGATGAATTAAATCAATTTGTAAGAAATGATGTTTGGGAATTAACTACAAGGCCAAAGGATCAAAGTATATTTGGAACTAAATGGGTATTCAAGAACAAAATAAATGACTCAAGAGTAGTAATTAGAAGTAATGCTAGATTTGTTGCTAAGGGGTATAATCCGATTGAATGGATTGATTTTGAGAAGACTTTTTCCCATGTAGTTAGACTTGAAGCAATTAGGGTTTTTTCAGCCTTTGCCTATTTTAGACGATTTAAATTATACGAAATGGATGTTAAAAGTTCCTTTTTATTTGGGGCAATTCAAGAGGATGTATATGTGGAACAACCTCTAGGTTTTGAAAAATTTAAACATCCAACTCATGTTTTCAAATTAAAAAAGGCATTATATGGATTAAAATAGGCACTAGGGTTGGTATGAGTGGTTGAGCATCTTTCTACTTGAGAGATTTTTTGGAAAAGTAAGTGTGAATACAACTCTCTTTTTAAAGAAATTAGGAGAGGAAATACTCATTGTACAAATGTATGTTGATTATATCATCTTTGGATCCACAAATAAAAATTTTTCTGAAGATTTTTCTAAAACAATGTGTAGTGAATTTTGAGATCAGTCTAACGGGAGATTTGAGCTATTTTCTTTGCTTTACTTGACAGCTAGCTGACCCGATATCATGTTTCATATTTATTTATGTGATAGGTTTCAATCAAATCCAAAAGAATCACATTTGATAGCAGTGTAAAAGATTTTAATGTATCTGTTGGGAACTAAGAACTTAGGAATTTGGTATCCTAAGTTTAGCTCTTCATTTCAAATAATTGGATATTCAATTTTGGATTTACAGGTTATAGGGTTGATAGAAAGAGTACTTCTAGAATATGTCAATTCATTGGAAATTCTTTAGTCTCTTTGCCCAGCAAAAAATAAAATTCAGTAGCCCTATCTACTACTGAAGCTGAATATATTGCCTTAGGAATTTATATGGCATAAGTACTTTGGTTGAAACAACATTTGATTGATTTAGGATTAACAATTGGCATAATTCTCATTTATTGTGATAACACTAGTGTCATTTATATCTCTAAAAATTATATTCAACATTCAAGAATCAAACATAAAGACATTAGTCATCATTTCATAAGGGATCATGTAACCAAAGAAGAAATTGAACTCAATCATGTATCAACAGAAAATCAACTTGCTGACATTTTTAATAAATCATTAACCTTTGATACTTTTAGTACATTAAGAACAAGGCTTGGTGTGATTGACTTGAATGCTTAATTAAATGACTCTGCAACATTAATATTTTTATTTGTGTGTCTTTTGATTTTGTGATTTTCTGTATGTGTTTTTTAGTGTTTTGTTCGTAGTTGATTTTGCAATCTCCTGTTTGTTTGTTTTATGTACTTTCACATCAAGATTCATGATTTTTGAGTGTTGGCATAAAAATTTCAAATTGTGAAATTTGTCTATACGAAATTTTTTTTATACTGGACGAATTGCGTAGGTTATTAACTATTGATTTGAATGGTTTTGCACATAGTTTTTCAACTTCTTTTAATGTTGTTCGTATGTACAATTGTGATGATCGTCCGAATGATATGTATTCAATCGTATGTACGCATGTAGACAATTATATGGATAAGATCGGTTTCTTTATTTTTGATCGTATGTATGAATGTTCAGTTTGTACATACGAACATGTGGCAACCGTCATAAAAATGATCTTAAATAACTGATCATCTTGGATGAACACCTGTTCGTCTATATGATTGTTTGGTCAATAGTCTGTACGAAGGGATGCCTCGTAACTTGCATGTTTATGAAAAGTCATTGCATTTTTGGACACATACGTTTGTACATACAAAATTTATTTCTTATATACGAACCCAAATTCATCATGGATGAAATAATTTTCTTTCGTAAGAAAATTCATTTTTTCTTTAAATTGAAAGGTTTTGAACACAAATCTCATTCACTTAAAAAACACTTTCAATCCTTTAAATCTTCTTGATATTCTCCATGGCGAGTTCAAGCAAAAGAGATCGGCAAAAGGTACTTGCTAAGGGTCCCCCCTCTAGAAATCTTGGATAAAACTTTCTATCAAAATCAAATGAGAAGTCCTTCCCTAGGTTTGTATCCACCAAGATCACACCTTCTAGAGACCTTCTTTAATAACAAATCACTTTTAAAATTATGGAACTTTTTGCTTCTACATAGTTTGCACTTATTCTGAGTATATTCCACTTTTACAACAAGGAAACTTTCCACTACTTCCTTGCAAATATGTTTTTTAACTCTAACCAAACTGTGATTAGGTCGTATGTATTTAAGAAGAAAGTAGAGATAACAAAAACAGATTTGGAAATATTTTTGAACTTAAGGACTCAAGGGATTAGAGCCCATACTTTGACTTCTTCCTCCAACTTTGAGTGGACAACGATAAATGAGGTTATTAGAGGGTTTTGAAATGAATTTCATTTACCTAAGGTATTTACTCTTAATCGTAATGCTCGAACCATTCATCATGTTCTTCGAGCCTCCATTATTCTTAAAGCTGGGGATCGAGTAAATATTATCTCTCTTCTTTCCATAGTGACTTATTTGATTATGACAAACCAACCAATTGATGAAGCCCAACTGATCATTGACTATATTTATGGACTTTCTAAGATGAGCCATGTCTCTCATAAGTGAAAGAAAAATATAGCCTTATGACATCTTGTGACATACATTTTGAAGAAGAAATATGACCTAGTCCATCCATTTCAAAATCTAGAAGAGCCTATCTACTACAATGATGGATCATTCCGAGCAATCTTTTATAGAGATCCATATGTACTAAGTAGTGACTCTGAGGAGGATAGAAGAAGAGCTACACCTGCACCTACACCTACTGTTAGACAAAACTTTTTGGATTTGATCTAGCATTTTGATCGTCTAAAGACTCATTTTGATCAATGCTTTGATCAAATTGAAACTTATCTATAGCAGTAAGATGTGCAACACCAGCAGGACATCGGTTGGATGCGTGGCCAACTGGATGCTATATGCTTAAATATGGCTATGATGAGTAGCTATTATAACTTCTTCAACTAGCCACTTACTCCTCCAGATTAAGGCCCCTCTGAGTGATGACAATACTTCTTTATGATTCTCTCTACCAGATGTGATGCGATGTGATTGTTAGCTGTTAATTTTTTATGTTTAATGTCATGTTAGGTGATGTTGATGTTTACATATATATATATATATATTGTAATGTGATTTGTTAGTTTTTATGTGTTTATGTATTTGTGTCTTTTTATTGATATCATCCATGCACACTGTGTGTTAAGAGAGTTGCTATTAGCATGTTTTACATTCTTGCAACTTATATAGTTTTGATGATTCTAAATATTATTGTTTTATGTGTTGTTATCTCCTAACATTTTTTTAGAAGATTTATTTTTTCTCTTGTGTGTACTAACATTTCAGGAAATTCAAACTCCAAACTATGAAGACTTCAAATCAAATTCAACATACAATCCTTTGTAAATTGAAGCCTTAAAATTATTCTTTGAATTGAAAGGGAGTGATTGTAATTGAGTGAATAAAAACACACACACACACTTAAGGAGATCTTACAAAATTTATACTGATCGTACGGGATGAACCCAGTTCGTACGGGATGATCAGGTCAGTTATCTCTGTATACGAGTGGAATGAACAGTATTTGGAGGAAATTTTTCTAAGTCCTGATCATCCAGGATGAAATTATTTACATCCCAGGACAAGTTGGGCTCTATAAAAATTTCATTCAGACGAAATGTATAATCGTGCCAGGACGAGTTGGGCTCTATAAAAATTTCGTCCAGACAAAATCCAAATCATCCTAGGACGATTTCCTTTCTGTAAAAATTTCATCTAGACAAAATATAAATCTTCCCAGGATGAAATCTTCTCTATAAAAATTTTGTTCAGATGAAATTTATAATCATGCTTGGACGACTTGGGCTCTGTAAAAATTTTGTCCAGACGAAATCTAAATCTTCCCAGGACAATTTGTTCTCTGTAAAAATTTCATCCATATGAAGTACTATTCATCCCATGACGATGTGAACTGACTTACCACAATTGGTTACGTCCTGCAGTTATTAGGGAACCGACCTATGGTATAACTGATCATACCGAATGAACATAGTTCATACGAAACCATGATCGTGTACAAACATAGTTTGTACCAATATACATAAGGTTCATTTTTTACACTTTAAGTAAAATTGTCCAGGACAATCTATGATCATATGGGATGATCCATTTTGTGTTGACTTGAAAATTTGCAATTTTTGATGGTTTTTCTTGTCTCTACTATATATAGTCCAATTTAGACTGCCACCAAATCTTTTTGCCAATTGATCTTCGTGCCTATTGAAAGAAGAGTCAAGGAGAGAGTGTGAGAGAGCATTCAAAGGAGGATTCCTACCACTGGAGTGTGAAGGCTTTGCTTGGTGTTCAAAGGTAAGAATCTCTACTTGTGATTTGGGATTACTTCACTCTTTTCTTTCTTCCTTATAGATTTTTTGTGAGGAGATCTGTCAAGAACATCGCATTCTCTACCAACACTTGGAGAGTGTGAACAGCCGAAGGGTTCTTTACCCACACTAGGAGAGTGTGAAAGGATGAAGAGTTCTCTGCCCACACTAGGAGAGTGTAAAATGACGAAGGGTTCTCTACCCATACTAGGAGAGTGTAAAAGGATGGACGGTTCTCTGCCAACACTAGGGATAAGTGTAAAAGGAAGACGGTTCTCTACCGCACCGGGTAGTGGTGGAAAGAGTTTTTGTAAAGGCTTCTCCTCCTTGGTGTGGGTGATAAAGGAGAGTCGCTAGTGGTATTAGTGCAATACTTGGAGGGTGCCTTCGGGGAGTTTTGACCGAACCACTATAAATATGGTGTTCTTTACTTTTCTACTTTTTATTTTGTTTATCATTTACAACTTGTGGTTGAAAAATCTTTTTCTAAAAAATTCACTAACAATTAAGTTTTAATTTCCAAAGTTTAAAAAGAGGGTTTAAATTTTTTTAATTTCCAATTCACCCCCTCTCTTGGTTAGCCACTAGGACATAAGCTTAGGTTTAAAAACCTAATTTATTGTGAACGAATCAAAATAAGTGGTATTAGAGCCTTATTTCAAAATCATAAGTTTAGAATACTTTTTAATTAACGTAGATGGCTACATTTAGAAACCGGAACACACCTGAGGGTTACTCTATAGCTAAACCTCCACTTTTTGACAATATACATTTTAATTTTTTGAAAACTCACATTTTTACTTTTTTACAGTCACTTGATTATCATATGTGGATCTTAGTCTAGGAAAGATAAACAAAACCAACTAGATTAGTTGACGGAGTTAGAGTTGAAACACCTTTTACAGACTGGACTGTAGAAGAACGTGACTTAGCACAACTAAATGCCAAATGCTTGAATAGTTTCTTTTGTGCTTTAAAATTAGAAGTCTACATACGGGTTTCCACTTGTAAAAGTGGAAAGAAAATATGGGATATGCTTTGTATAACATATGAGGGGACTAATGAGGTTAAGCAATCTAGACTTAATATCTTGCTACATGATTATGAACTGTTTCACATGAAACCAAATGAATCTATTTCTGATATGTACACAAGATTCACACAAATAGTCACCTCTTTGCATGCATTGGGTAGGGAGTTAACAAATGCGGAAATGGTTAATAAGATTCTTCGTTGCTTATCTACTGTATATGATGCTAAAATTACGCAATTACAGAGTATAATAATTTATACATTTACTCTATTGTCAATCTTCTTGGTTCGCATATTGCTTATGAGCAAGGAGTTAGTCAAAGAAAGGTTGATGCAGGTGAACCACAAAGGGAGAAAAATATAGCACTTAATGTGGAAGAGTCTGAGAGTGAACACTCACAATCTGAGGATGAAGACAACATCGCATTGATGACTAGACAGTTCAGAAGCTTTCTAAAGAGGAAGCAAAAGAGATGCCAGCAATGGAATAGAGGTAAATTCAATAGAAATGCCAGGGTTTCTAATGAAATTATTTGTTCTAAGTGCAGGAAACCTTGACATATAAAGACAGATTGCCCAAAACTCAAAGCCAATCCTAGCAAGGAGAAGGTAGAGGAGAAACCAGTTGTTAAGAAGGGCAAGAAGAAGTTCCAACGAGCTTTTTGGGCGGACTCAGCTTCAGACTCATCAGAAATAGAAAAGGAAAAGGAAGTCATTAATTTATGCTTAATGGCCGACAATCTTGATCAGTCAGATCAAGAAGAGGTATGTGACTTAACTTATGACGAACTTTTTAAAGTTTCTGAACACATGCATGAATCACATAGGAAAATGAAGAAAATGCATGCTAGCCTTAGTTTAGAATTTGAAGGGCTTAAAAAGGAACATGAAATCCTTAAGAATGATCATGCTTTGATTGATAACAACCACATGAAATTACTTGATGAGTTTGATGACTTGAATAAAAATTATGAGAATTTAAAATCATCCTATACAGAACTCGAGAAAGATTTTAAGAATTCTAAGGGTGAATTTGAGAGCAAACTTTATAGAACCAATTATACAAATCAAATTTTGGAAGATATGAATTCATTTTAAAAATTGATGATAAAAGCTCTTGAGGATAATAGGATACCTCCTAAACTTGAAGATTTTACTAATCCTATTTTGTATCCTAAATTTATACAATCCCTAAAAAAATAGATGAATGTTAGAAGACTTATAAAACCATTTCCAAAAGTAAAATGTAATAATTATGGATTGTTTGGACATATAGCTCACACCTGTACTTTGAAGATGAAAACTAATTTGGTATAGAGACCTAAGATGCATAAACCTAGACATATCATATATGCATCTGATTATAAATTGCTAAAAGGTGAATCCAAAATTATTTGGGTTCCCAGGTCTAACGTTTGATAATTTTGCAGGATTTCTCTCACACAAGACCTCATGAGAGCATATGGTATCTAGATAGTAGATATTTAAAGTAAATGACTGAAGATACTACTCAATTCATAATGCTGGAAGCCAGGAATGGAGGCAAGGTTACACTTGGAGATAACACCACAAGGAAGGTGGTTGGATCAGGTATGATTGGAAATTTTAAGAATTTTTTCATTAACAATGTGTTATTGGTAGAAGGCTTAAAGCATAATTTGTTAAGTATAAGCCAGCTATGTGATAAGGGTTATTGTATAAAATTTTTTCCTACTAGCTACATATGAAGCCTAAATGATAAAGATGTTTTGAATGGAAAAAGAGTAAATAATATTTACATGCTAGATTTAAATTGCATTAATTCTCTTACTGCTTTTTGTTTTAAAACTGTTTCTGACGAGTCATGTCTTTGGCATAAGAGACTTTGTCATTCTAGCATGAAAAACCTTAGGAGGATTACCCAAAAGAACTTAGTGAGAGGTTTACCTAAACTAGACTTTACTAAGGACCACCTTTGTGATGCATGTCAACTAGGAAAGCAAGTGAAGTCCTTTTTTCTGTCCAATAAGGATCTTAGAACTAGTAAACCTTTAGAGATTTTTCATATGAATCTTTTTGGACCAGTTGGAACTGTGAGTCTAGGTGGGAAGGTATACAGATTTGTGATTGTGGATGATTACTCAAGATTTACATGGGTTAGATTTCTATTTCATAAGAGTGAATCATTTGAGAAATTTAGAAATTTTTTTACTTGGATTAAAAAAAAACTAGGGTGTGAAATTATTTTTATACAAAGTGATCATGGAGGAGAATTTGAGAATGAGAAATTTGATGAATTTTGTAAGGAAAAAGGAAATGATCAAAACTTTTCTGCTCCTGAACCCCTCAGCAGAATGGGATAGTCGAAAGGAAAAATAGAATATTAATAGAAGCTGCCCGAGCAATGTTGGCAGAATATTCACTTCCTAAATATTTTTTGGCTGAGCCTATTAGCACTGCATGTTATGTTCTTAATAGGGTGAATGTGAGATCTAAGTTAAATAAAACACCCTATGAGTTGCTAAAAGGGAGAACACCTAGTTTGTCTCATTTACATGTTTTTGGTTGCAAGGTGTTCATTCATAACAATGAAAATCTTCCTTATAAAAATTTGATCCAAAATCAGATGAAGGATTTTTTGTTGGATACTCAAGTGTTGGAAAATCTTATAGAGTATTCAATAGAAGAACTTTGGTAATTGAGGAGACCAAACATATTGTATTTGATGAATCTGAAAATATGGAAGAGCCAAATATTGTAGAAGATGAAATTGAGATTAACTCCCAAAAGATTGATAAATTGAACTTGGAAGAAAACTTGGAAGAAATGTGGAAGAAAATTTGGAGATAGAAAACCTTTTTCCTAAAGATTTGAGATTTTCTAAAAACCACCCAAGGGAATTGATCATAGGTGAACCAAGTGAGCGTGTCAGGACTAGGAGTGGATTAAGTAAAGAAGTCAATCATTCAGCCTTCATTTAAACTATTAAACACACTAATATTGATCAAGCACTTTTTGATGAATTTTAGATTTTGGCCATGCAAGAAGAGTTGAATCAATTTGTAAGAAATAAAGTTTGGAAATTAACTACAAGGCCAAAATATCAAAGTGTAGTTGGAACTAAGTGGGTATTCAAAAACAAAATGATTGACTCGGGAGTTGTCATTAGAAATAATGGTATATTAGTTGCTAAGGGGTATAATCAGATGGAAGTGATTAATTTTGAGGAGACTTTTGCCTCTATAGATAGACTTGAAGCAATTAGGATTTTGTTAGCCTTTGCTTATTTTAGAGGTTTCAAATTGTTTCAAATGAATGTGAAAAGTGCCTTTTTAAATGGGGTAATTGAAGAAGATGTTTTTGTATAACAACCTCCAGGTTTTAAAAATTCTAAATACCCAAATCATATTTTTAAGTTGAAAAAGGCATTATATGGATTGAAATAGGCACCTAGGGCTTGGTATGAGAGGTTGAGCACCATCCTACTTGAAAGATCATTTGAAAAAGGAAGTGTGGATACAACTCTCTTTTTGAAAAGATGTGGAAAGGATATACTCATTATTCAAATTAATGTGGATGATATTATTTTTGGATTTTCAAATAAAAATCTTTATGATGATTTTTCTAAAACAATGAGTAGTGAATTTGAGATGAGTTTAATGGGAGACAAGTTACTTTTTAGGCTTTAGCATTAAACAAATTGAGGAAAGTACATTTTTAATTCAGTCAAAATATGTTAAGGACATCCTCAAAAAGTATGAAATGGATAATGCTAAACCTGTTAGTACTCCAATGAGTTCCTCTGTTCATTTGGATAAGGACCCTAAGAGAAAATATGTTGATCAAAAGAAATTTAGAGGAATAATTTGATCTTTACTTTACCTGACTGCTAGCCGGCCTGATATCATGTTTAGTGTTTACTTGTGTGCTAGATTTCAATCAGATCCAAAAGAATCACATTTGACAGCAGTGAAAAGGATTTCAATATATCTGTTACGAACTCAGAACTTAGGAGTTTGGTATCCTAAGTTTAGCTCTTCATTTGAAATAATTAGTTATTCAGATTCTGACTTCGTAGGATGTAGGGTGGATAGGAAAAGCACTTCTAGAATATGTCAATTCATTGGAAATTCTTTAGTCACTTGGTCCAGTAGAAAATAAAATTTAGTAGCCCTATCTACTGTTGAAGCTGAATACATTGGATTACGTAGTTATGTGGCACAAGTACTTTGGTTGAAATAACATTTGATTGATTTAGGATTAACTATAGGCACTATTCCAATTTATTGTGAAAATACTAGTGCTATTTGTATTTCTAAGAAACCTATTCAACATTCAAGAACCAACACATTGACATAAGGCATCTTTTCATAAGAGATCATGTTTCCAAGGGAGAAATTAAACTCATTCATGTTTCAACTGAAAATAACCTTGCAGAAATTTTTACAAAACCTTTAGTCTTTGATACTTTTAGTTCATTAAGAACAAGGCTTGGTGTGATTGATTTAAATGCTTAAATAAAAAATGCTCTTACAACATTGATGTTTGTTTTTTAATTAAATGTTTTTATGTGTTCATGATTTTGTTTGTGTGATTTTTCCTTTTAGAGTCTGTGTTTCATCCTTATTTTTGGTATTTATTTTATTTTGTTTTTTTTTTATTGTAGTTTTTGTTTTAGTGCAAAATTTTTTTTAAGTCATCATCGTCCGTGACGAAATTTTTTCGTACGGGACAATTTCTTTTTCAATTGATTGGATGAATGAATGAAGCGGATGAATGGATAAAGTAGTTTTTAATATGGGCTTCGTACGTACGAACCTTTGGTTCATCTAGACGAACACATGTCGGATCGACGTATAGGATGGTTTCAACTGCCATTAAAATGATATAAATTATGATCGTCCCGGGACAAACACGTATTTATCTGTACGATCAGACAGGTCAAAAGTCTGTACGAAAGGATGCTTCGTAAGTTGCGTTGATTATAAAAAGCCGTTTTATTCTGGTCAAATTGGATTGTATGTACAAAATATTTTTGTATGGGACGAATGAAAAATTTTGTACGGGATGAATTATTTTCGTCTGGTATGAACGAATCACTTTTCAATAAATAGGCAGTCTTTTCAACTCAATTATCACTCTCTGAACATCACTTTCAAATCCTTTCTTACTCTAGATCATTTTCAAATGGCCAGTTCAAGCAAGCGTCAAAAGGTCTTAGTCAAGAAACCACATAGGAATTCATCCAAAATTTTTTTATCCAAAGCAAATGGGGATTCTTTTCCAAGATTTGCTTCTGCTAAAATCACTCTTTCCTGAATTTTAATTGAAGAATATATTACCTTTCAGGTAATGCCTTTATTTTCTTCGACTTAGTTTCACTTTATCCTTACTCTGGTCCACCTCTATAACAAAGAAACCTTCCACTACTTTCTATCCAATATGTCCTTCAATTCTGACCACTCTGTGATTCGCTCCTTTGTTTTTAAACAAAAAGTTGAAATCACTAAACACGACTTAGGAGCTTTTCTAAATTTAATGACTAAGGGAAGTAGATCCCATATCTTAATCACCAATTATACATATAAATGGTATGAAATCAATAGGGTGATTAGATGAAATGGTTTAACTGAGCATGTAGCTAAGGTATTCGGTCTTGTCCTGAATGCACGCATCATCCAGCACGTTCTTAGAACTTCAATCATTCCAAAAGCTGGTGATAGAATCAATATTACCCCCCTTCTTTCCATGATAACTTTCTTAATCATGCTAAATAGGCCTATAGATGAAGCCCAACTTATCCTCGACTATCTTTATGGGTTGTTTGAAATTGGCCATACAGATTAGAAAAGGAAGAGGAATATTACTTTAGAACACTTAGTTTCTTATGTTCTGGAAAAGAAGTATAACTTTGTTCATCCTGATCAAGAATATGAAGAACCGTTCTATTACAATGATGGATCATTTAGAGCGATCTTTAAGGAAGAATCAGATAAAGCACATGTCATCAGTGATACAGAAGAAGAGTCTGAAGGTGCACCTGCTCCTGCAAATGAACCAAATTATCAGAATTTGTTTCAAATATTTGATCAGCTTGAGACTCATTTTTATCAACATTTTGATTAAATTGAGACTCATCTTCAATAGCAGGATGCTCAATATCAACATGACATGGGTTATTTGAGGGGACAAATGAATGATATTAGTACCAATGTACTTATGTTGAATACATACTTTAATCTCTTTGGTACTGCTCCTCCTCCTCCTCCTCCTCCAGATCAAGTACCGTCTAAGTGATTGTTGCACTTGATGTTTTGTGTTTGTATTGTTATTGTTTATGTGTTAGTTGTTGTTTTCTTTTAGAAGTTTGATGTATTTCTTCTTTATTTTAGTTGTTGTATTGATATCTTGATGAATCGTTGTAATATTTAAAATGATATCAATATAAGTTCTTGTGTTTTGATTTGAATTTACTTTTGAAATGTTTGTTAGACTTTATGTAAATCATCAGATTTTTAATCTTAATCGTGCTATAACCTAAATTGCAAGAAAAATTAAATTCATTAGAATATCTAATTATTCTAAGTTTAAGTTTTGCTTATAACTTGATATTATTAGGATTTTTAATTTCATATCTCTTCTTTAGACTGTGTTATTGTTAATATTATTATTACAATTATAATATTTTCTTATTTTATATTTCACTTATCAATCATTATTTATGCACTTAGAATGATTTGAAATGATGCACAAAAATGTGTAAAAGTACAATAAAAAATCAAAAGAAATGCGCAAAGGTTTGCAATGTCAAAAAGAGGCACAAAATAAGCTCAAAGTAAAAATGATGCACAAAAATGTGTCACAGCTATGAAAAAGATGCGCAAAGCGCCACATGTGGTAGTTATTTCTTTCCAAATTCTTTTAATCTCTTAATTGAAATTGATCTTATGTTCAATGATAATTGATATTGAAATTTAAAAATATATAATTTTTTATTCATCCTAATTGCAATGATTTTCTCTATCTTAGTGTCTAAACTGACTCGTTTCTTTGATAAATTCTTTTTATTATCTATGTTATATCACTTCTTAAATTATATGAAATTCTATGATTTGCCTAATCTTTTAATTTTATTTGCATAACTTATTTCAATCACTGTTAAGATTATATTATGAAATGATTTTTATATCTACGCTTACATTTCAAGTCTTTTTCTTTTTCTTCTTTACTTTTGCTATTATCAAAAGGGGGAGAAATTATTTGTTGAATTGTGTCTTGTGTCTTGTGAGTCTTGTATCTCTTGTTAGTATTTGTGTTTATTTTATTTTTGTGATTATGTTGTTGTTTTATTTTGTATAAAATTTTTGAAAAAACAAAAATAATTTTTAAATCAATGCCTCCTTATTTTCACGCATTCATCCATTCAGAGGGAGTTTAGGAGATTCTTAGAATTTGCAATCGTACAAATAATAATTATTTTGCCATCATCAAAAAGGGGGAGATTGTTAAGAAAGTTGCTATTAGCATGTTTTACATTTTGCAACTTATATAGTTTTGATGATTTCAAATATTATTGTTTTATGTGTAGTTATCTCCTAATTTTTTTTGGAAGATTTATTTTTTCTCTTGTGTGTACTAACATTTTAGGAAATTTGAACTCTAAACTATGAAGACTTCAAATCAAATTCAACATATAATCCTTTATAAATTGAAGCCTTAAAATTATTCTTTGAATTGAAAGGGAGTGATTGTAATTAAGTGAATAAAAACACACATACACACACACTTAAGGAGATCTTACAAAATTTATACTGATCATGCGGGACGAACCCAATTCATATGAGACGATCAGGTCAGTTATCTCCTTATACGAGCAATGGAATGAACAGGATTTCGAGAAAATTTTTCTAAGTCCTGATCGTCAAGGACAAAATTATTTTCCAGGATGATCCAGGATCGTATGGGACGATTCATTTTGTGTTGACTTGAATATTTGCAGTTTTGGATGGTTTTTCTTGTCTCTCCTATATATAGTCCAATTTAGACTGCCACCAAATATTTTTATCATTTGATCTTCGTACCTATTAAAAGAAGTGTCAAGGAGAGATACTGAGAGAGCATTCAAAGGAGGATTCCTACCACTAGAGCGTGAAGGCTTCACTTGGTGTTCAAAGATAAGAATCTCTACTTGTGATTTGTGATTACTTCACTCTTTTCTTTCTTCCTTCTAGATTTTTTGTTAGGAGATTTGTCAAGGAGATTCGATTCTCTGCCGACACTTGAAGAGTGTGAACAGCCGAAGGGTTCTCTGACCATACTAGGAGAGTGTGAAAGGACGAAGGGTTCTCTGTCCACACTAGGAGAGTGTGAAAGGATGAAGGGTTCTCTTCCCACACTAGGAGAGTGTGAAAGGATGAAGGGTTCTCTGCCCACACTAGGAGAGTGTAAAAGGACGCACGGTTCTCTGCCAACATTGGGGATAAGTGTAAAAGGAAGATGGTTCTCTACTGCACCGGGTAGTGGTGGAAAGAGTTTTTGTAAAGGCTTCTCTGCCTTGTTGTGGGTGCTAAAGAAAAGTCACTAGTGGTATTAGCGCAATACTTGGAGGGTGCCTCCGGGGAGTGGATGTAGGTCTGGTTTTGACCAAACCACCATAAATATAGTGTTCTTTACTTTTCTGCTTTTTATTTTGTTTATCATTTATAACTTGTGGTTGAAAAATCTTTTTCTAAAAATTCACTAACAATTAAGTTTTAATTTCAAAATTTTAAAAAGAGGGTTCAAATTTTTTTAATTACCAATTCACCCTCCCTCTTGGTTAGCGACTGAGACATAAGCATAGGTTTAACAACCTAATTCATTATGAACGAATCTCAATAATGTGCTATCTTCTACCAATTATATCGATAAAAGTTATCATGTCTTATTTTTCTATTTATGATTTCATTTCAAAAGTGTGTATTAGCATATATGATCATCCTTGAAATAATAATCTCACAAGTGCTATATTTAGAATTGCAATACAAAATTTATTTCAATAGAAAATCCAATTTTTCAAAGATTTAAGCTATGATTATAACTTGATCTAGTTAAAGAATGTCAATCTCATGTCTCTTCTTAGACTAACATAATTTTTGTATTATTATTATAATTATGATGTTTTCTTAGTTTGTATTTCTCTTATCAATATATATATTGTTGTACTTAGAAAAATTTGAGATTTAAATTATTGATTTTGGAAAGATCAAGAATACACTTGAAAATGTAAAATTTTTTAAAATATCAAAAGAATGCATAATGATTTGTAAATTGAAAAAGAGGCACAAAATTAGCCCAAAAATAAAAAGATGCATAAATTGTGCCACAAAATTGTAAAGATGCCCAAAGCGCCATAAGTATATGCTCTTTCCTAAATATTTTAATCATTAAATTCAAATTAATCTTCTGTGCAATTTTATTTTGTATTGAATTTTAAAATATAGAATTTTTTATTCATCTACTTTTCAATAATTTTGCATATTTCATTGTCTAAGCTGATTCATGATTTTGATATTTTTTTTCTTGTCTATGTTATATATATACTTAAATCATATGAATTTTTCTATTTCTCTAATGAATTTAATTTGAATTTGCAAATATAACTCAATCTCCTTAAAGGATCGACTATCAAAGTCTTTTCATATAACTTCTTACATTTCTAGATTAGTTTGGATTGTCTCTTCTTCTCTTTTGCTGTTGTCAAAATGGGGGAGAAATATTATTTGAAGTATTTTTTTTTAATGTGTTATTCATAAGTCTTTTAACACATTGTTTGTATCTTTGTGTTTGTACTTTTTTTATAAAAATTTAAAAATTGGGATTAGTTAAACAAATATGCCCCTTATTCTCACATGCTTATTTATTCAGGGGAGCTTAGGAGAAACTTAGGAATTTAAAATTTATACAAAAAATAATTATTTTTCCATTATTAAAAAGAAGGAGTTTGTTGAGAGAGGTTCTACTTAGCTTTGCATGCTTCACATTTTTGCCAATAATATATGTTTTGATGATATCAAATATTGTTGTTTTGAGTATTACATTCTCCTAACACATTTTGGAAGAATTGTTTTTTGGCTCTTATGTGAACTATCATTTCAGAGAAATCATACTCCATATTGTTGAAGACTTCAAATAAAAGATCTGCTTGTTATTTTTTGTAACTTGGATTATGTATTTGTTTACTTGAGTCAGAGAGAGTATGATTGTAATTAAGTAACCCCGCACACACACACTGGGGGAGAACTTTAAAATTCACAATTTTTAATACTGATCATACAGAACGATTAGATCAATTATACAAGTCCAAGATCAAATGCAATGAATAGAGGGTGAGTAAAATTTTTTCTAAGTGTTGTTCGTCCAGACGAATAGTCTCAATCATCCTTAGACGATCTCCACTTGATTTTTAGTTTGAACTATTCATCCAGATGAATAGTCCCATTCATCTCTGGATGATCTCCTTTGGATTTTTAGTTTGAATTGTTCGTCCAGATAAATAGTCCCATTCATCTCTAGATGATCTCCTCTAGATTTTCAGTTTGAACTGTTCGTCCAAACGAATAGTCCCATTCATCTATGGATGATCTCCTATGGATTTTTAATTTGAACTGTTCATCTAGACAAATAGTCCCATTTGTCCCTAGATGATCTCCTCTAGATTTTCAGTTTATTCTATTCGTCCAAATAAATTGACACCTTCATCCCTGGATGATGTTCTCTATTTTTTGAACTTGTGATTCGTCCTGTTTTTTATCATAACAAACTTTTGAAATAACTGTTCGTATTTGATGAACTATGTTTGTACGGGATGATGATCGGGTATGAAGGAGTTTCGTACCAATGCACATATAGTTCGTACGCAACAATTTTTACATTGTTCGTACGTACGATATTCGATCGTACGGGACTATCAAGTTCATACTGAATTGAAATTTTGCAATTTTTGGACGATTTTTCATGTCTTTCTTATAAAAGGTCCACTTAAAATTGTCTTGAAATCTTTTTATCAACTGGTCTTCGTGCAAATTGAAGAGAGATTGAAGGAGAGAGTGTGATAGAGTGTTTGAAGAAGATTTCTTACTATTAGAGCGTGAACAGTTTAATTGGTACTCAATGGTAAGGATCTTTGTTTGTGAATTATGATTACTTCACTCTTTTCTCTTATCCTTCCAGATTTCTTATGAGAAGATCATTTTAAGGAGATCCAATTCTCAACAACCACTCGATGAGTGTGAATAGTGGAGGTTCTCTGCCTACACTTGGAGAAGTGTGAAAGGACGAAGGGTTCTCTGCCTACACTTGGAGAGTGTGAATAGTAGAAAGGTTCTTTGCCTACACTTGCAGAGTGTGAACAGTAGGAGGTGCTCTGCCTACACTTGGAAGGTGTAAAAGGATGATTATTTTCTACCTCATAGATTAGTGGTGGAAGAGAGTTTTTGTGAAGTCTTCTCCACCTTGCTGTGGGGGAAGAAGGAGAGACACTAAGTGGTAATAGTGCAATACCTAAAGTGGGAGACTTCAGGGAGTGGATGTAGGTAATGTTTGACCGAACCACTATAAGGAGAGACACTAAGTGTTTTATGCTGCTTTTGTACTTTATTATTTTCTGTTGATTTGTGGTTGAAAAATCTTCTTTAGAAAATTTCACTATAAGACTTTTATCAGTTTAAAATATAAGAGAGAAATTTTTAAATACCAATTCACCCCCCCCCCCCCCTCTGTTGTTTAGCTACTAGGGCATAAGCTAACAACCTAATTCATAATTAAGAAGTTTCAACAAAGGTAACTTATCATCAAGCTTGATTCGAACATAAATTCTAGCAAATTATCTCCTTCCTCATAGGAAAATTGTCACCCTCTTCTATATTGTTGCCTAGGTTAAAATTGCAGCTGCCAGCTCTACTATAAGTGGATAAATCAATCAATCCTTTGTTAAATCCTTGCATACAACTGTTGAGTCCAGTAATTAGGTTGTTAAGCCTAAGTAAATGTCCCACGGCTACCAAGAGGGGGGTGAATTGGTAGTTTTAAAAATTTTAAACCCTCTTAATAATAAAGTTGAACCGAAATAAAATTTTCTTTTAAAGTTAGTAGAAAAATGTTTTTCAACCACAGAGTTGTTAAAACTGAAATTCAAAGTGCGGAAACGTAAAAGCAATAAAGTAAAAGACACCAGATTTATAGTGGTTCGGTCTATAACCAGACCTACATCCACTCCTCAGAGGCACCCTCTGAGTATTGCACTAATACCACAAAGTGACTCTCCTTTAACACCCACATCAAGGCGGAGAAGCCTGTACAAAACACTCTTTTCACCACTACCTGGTGCGGCAGAGAACCGTTGTCCTTTTACACAATCCACAGTGCTGGCAGAGAACCGTCGTCCTTTCACACTCTCCTAGTGTGGGCAGAGAACCCTACGGCTGTTCACACTCTCCAAGTGTAGGCAGAGAACCTTCTTCCTTTTACACTCTCCTAGTGTAGGCAGAGAACCCACGTCTGTTCACACTCTCCAAGTGTCGGCAGAGAACCGGACCTTCTTGAATGATCTTCTCACAAGAATCTAGAAGGAAGAAAGAAAAGAGTGAAGAAATCCAATTTCACAAGTAGAGACTCTTACCTTAGCAATCCAAGTGAAGCCTTCTCGCTCCAATGGTAGGAATCCTCCTTTGAAAGCTCTCTTCCACTCTCTCCTTGGCTATTCTCTCAATAGGCACAAAGATCAAATGACAAAAAGATTGGGTGGTAGTCTAATTTGGACTATTTATACAAAAGACATGAAAAACTGCCCAAAAACTGCATATTTTCAATTCTGTACGCAGTGGATCATCCTGTACGATCCTGGATCGTCCTGGACGATTTTACTTAAACGATCTGAAACGACCCAATTTGTATATGTGTACGAAATGACTTCGTACAGCTGATCGTCCTGTACGAACTAGGTTCGTCCAGTACGAACGGTTATTACAATGTCGGTTCTAGAAACTGCTGAAAACTGTTCTAAGTCGGTTTATCGTTTGGACGAAAATGTGTTCGTCTGGACGAAAATTTTCCAGAGAGCCGATCGTCCTGGACGATTATTTATTTCGTCTGGACGAAAATTTTCCAGAGCACCCATTGCCGCGGACGATAATTTGCTTTCGTCTGGACGAAAATTTTCCAGAGAGTTGATCATCCGGTACGATAATTATTTTCGTCTGGACGAAAATTTTCCAGAGGACTGGTCGCCTCGTACGATGGTAAAATTCGTCTGGACGAAATTTTACAGAGAACCCATCGTCCGGGACGATATTAAAATTCGTCCTGGACGAATAGGACTTAGAAAAAAAAATTTTCCAAGCAAGTTCCTATTCGTTCCAAATGCTCTATAGAAGATAACTGACAGATCGTCCAGTACGATAAATATCGTCCTGTACGATCAGTATAGAATTTCAAGATCTCCTTATTTGTGTGTGTAAGATTTTATTCACTCAATTACAATCACTCCCTTTCAAAATTAATTCAGAGAAAAGACAAACTTCAAATAAACAAAATTTCTCATGTTGAATTTGATTTGAAGTTTTCGTAGTCTGGAGTCTGATTTTCCTGAAATGTTAGTACACACAAGAGCGAGTGCAAATCTTCTGAAATTGATAGGAGATAACTATACATTTGAACAATAATGTTTGGAATCATCAAAACTACATAAGTTGCACATATATAAATCATTCAAATAGCAACTATTCAAACAATCTCCCCCTTTTTGATGATGGCAAAACAATTATTATTAGTATGGTTTCAAGTTAAAACAAATCTCTTATCTCCTAAACTCCCCCTGAATTTATGAGTACATTAAAATAAGGAGGCATTAAAGAACAATATTTTTGTTTTTCAAAAATTTTTAACACAGAAAACACAAACCACAAAAACACAAACACAAACATAATAATTTCTGATACCATATTTTTGTTTTTCAAAAAAAAAATTTTAACACAGAAAACACAAACTACAAAAACACAAAACACAAACATCATAATTTCTCCCCCTCTTTGACAGCAACAAAAAGTGAAGAAGAAAAAGACAAGAAATGTAAATAATAAGGTATGCAATTTTAAACTAAGGATATTAGATCAATCATAGAAATTCATAAAATTTATGAAATGATATAACTTTGTAAGTAAGAAGAATTTATCAAAGACATGATTCAATTTAGACATTTTGATTATTGAAAATCATTACAAGTGAGATGTAAAAAAAAAATTCTATATTTCAAAGTTCAATAGAATATAAATGAACATTAGATCAACTTGAATTAAGAGATTAAACGAATTTGGAAAGAAGAGAATTACCTCATGTGGTGCTTTGCACATCTTTTCAAAGTTTTGGAGCATATTTTTGTGCATTTTTCTTTGGTTGGGCTTATTTTGTGCCTCTTTTTCACTTTGCAAATTTTTGCTAATCCCTTTTGATTTTTGTACATTTGTACAATGTTCAAGAGTAATTTGACCAATTCTTTCCAAAATCTATAATCTAAGATTTCAAATATTTCTAGGTGCATAAATATCATTTGAGCATAGAAATACAAAATAAGAAAACATCAAAATTGCAATAACAATATTAACTTTTATGTAGTCTAAATGAATAGACATGAATTTAAAAATTCTAATTACAACAAGTTATAAACAAATTATAAATTTAGAAAGTCTAGATTTTGTAATATAGATAATCTCACATTACAATCGAATTTAAGCACAATGTAGATTAAAAACAATATTAATGAAATTCATAAAGATTATCCACATTTCAAAATAAATCTAAAACAAACAAACTTTCATTGATTAAAAAAAATTACATAAAAAAAAACATTGAACTTAAACAAAAATATAACAACAATCACAATAACACATATAAGATAAAAAACAAAACAACAAAAAAAAATACAACAGACACACATAAAAAAACACTTCTACTATTCTGGAGGAGGAGGAGGAGGAATGCCGCCAAAGAGGTTGAAGTAGGAGGCCATCAACATTACATTTGTATTTATTTCATGAACTTCATCTCTAATATTACCAATGTCATGTTGCTGCTGAGTAAGATGAGCATCAAATTGATCAAACCTTTGATCAATGTGAGTCTCTAGTCTATCAAATCTCTCAATCAGATTCTGATAATCTGATTGAGAAGTAGAACCTTGCACTCCTTCTTCTTCTTCTTCTTCTGAAGCACTAGCATGTGCTTTCTCTTTCTCCTCCTTGAAGAGCAATCTGAAAGATGCATCGTTATAGTAAACTGGCTCTTCATATTCTTCATCAGGATGCACTATATTGTACTTCTTCTCCAAAATATAAGTAATCAAGTGCCCTAAAGAAATGTTCTTCTTCCTCTTCTGATCAGGATGTCCTATTTCTGAAAGCCCATAGATATGATCTAGGATGAGTTGGGCTTCATCAATAGGATGTCTTTTCATGATTAAAAAAGTTAGACAAGAAAGGAGAGGAGTAATGTTAATCCTATCACCAGCTTTAGGAATAATTGAGGATCTAAGGATATGCTGGATGATTCGGGCATCTTGGGTCATACCGGCCACTCTAGCAACATGATTGTCAATCGCATTTTCTCTAATTACCGTATTGATTTGAAACCATTTGAAGGAGGTTTCTGACATTAGGGTGTGGGCTCTATATCCTTCAGTCCTTAAGTTTAAAAATGCACCAAGGTCGTGCTTGGTGATCTCAACTTTTTTCTTAAAAATAAAAGAACTAATGATAGAGTGGTCAGAATTGAAACTCATGTTGGCTAGAAGTAATGGTAGGTTTGCTTATTGTAGAAGTGGACAAGAGAAAGAATGAACTGAAATTGGGTTGAGGCGAAGAGGTGTAATACCCGAAATTTCAACTCTGTTTGGATAAGAATGCGAGACGGAGTGATTTTTGCAGATGCAAAACGAGGAAAAGATTCCTCATTTGCCTTGGAAAGAAAGTTGTCTGGGGCATTCCTATTAGGTTTCTTCACCAAAACTTTTTGTCTTTTGCTAGAGGAGGCCATAGTTGATTTGATGTAGAAAGGGATTGAAAAAGATGTTTGAAAGTGTGATTGTCAAGTTTGAAAGCCTTCATATTTAAAGAAAAACGATACGTTCGTCCTGGACGAAAATATTCGTCCTGGACGAAAAATTATCGTTCGTCTGGACGAAGTAATTTCGTACAGACGATCCAATTCGTCCAAAATGTAACGGCTTTTCATATTCAACACAACTTACGATGCGTCCCTTCGTACAGGCTTTTTGACTTGACCGATCGTACATACGAAAAAATTTCGTACAGACGATCGAAAAGTGTTTCGTTTTAATGACTCTTGAAAACCGTCCCCTACAATGAACCGACACATGTTCGTACAGACGAAAAAAAATTCGTACAGACGAAGTTCGTATTAAAAACTGTCTTATCCACTCAACCGCTGCATTCAATCGTCCCGACGTTTGAGAAAAAGAAAAATTCGTACTGGACGATCACAGATCGTACAGACGATCCAATAAAAAAACTGCTCTCAAAACAGTTTAAATTCGCGCAAACTGTTTCTTTACACATCGTCCCGTACGAAAATATTTCGTCCTGGACGATTTCCTCCAAAAAAAAATTTTAGTTTTGAAATTTTTAAATTAACAAAAACAATCAAAAACACAGAAAACATAAAACAATATCATAAATCCAAAAACAATTCATTAAAAACACACAAAATTCACAAAATTACAAAAACAAAACACAACAAGTATCAATGTTGCAAAGACATTTTAGTTAAGCATTCAAATCAATAACACCAAGCCTTGTTCTTAAAGTACTGAAGGTATCAAAGGCTAAAGGTTTTGTAAAAATGTCTGCAAGTTGATTTTCAGTTGAAACATGAATGAGTTCAATTTCTCCTTTGGATACATGATCCCTTATGAAATGATGCCTTATATCGATGTGTTTGGTTCTAGAATGTTGAATAGGATTTTTGGAAATGCAAATAGCACTAGTATTGTCACAATAAATTGGAATAGTGCCTATAGTTAATCCTAAGTCAATCAACTGTTGTTTTAACCAAAGTACTTGTGCCACACAACTTCCTAATGCAATGTATTCTACTTCTGCAGTAGATAGTGCCACTGAATTTTATTTTCTACTAGACCATGAAACTAATGAATTTCCAATGAATTGACATGTTCCAGAAGTGCTTTTCCTATCCACTCTACAGCCTGCTGCAAAGTCAGAATCTGAGTAACCAATAATTTCAAATGAAGAGCTAAACTTAGGATACCAAATTCCTAAGTTTTGAGTTCCTAGTAGATATCTTAAAATCCTTTTCACTGCTGTCAAATGTGATTCTTTTGGATCTGATTGAAATCTAGCACATAGGCAAACACTAAACATAATATCTGGTCGGCTAGCAGTCAAGTAAAGTAAAGATCCAATTATCCCTCTAAATTTCTTTTGATCAACAGATTTTCCCTTAAGGTCTTTATCCAACTGAACTGAAGAACTCATTGGTGTACTAACAGGTTTAGCATTGTCCATTTCATATTTTTTGAGGATGTCCTTAATATATTTGGTTTGACTAAGAAAAGTACCTTCCTCAAGTTGCTTAATGCTAAATCCTAGAAAGTAATTTAAATCTCCCATTAGACTCATTTCAAATTCACTACTCATTGTTTTAGAAAAATCATCACAAAGATGTTTATTTGAAGATCCAAAGATGATGTCATCCACATAAATTTGAACAATAAGTATATCCTTTCCAATTTTCCTTAAAAAGAGAGTTGTATCCACACTTTCTTTTTCAAAAGATCTTTCAAGTAGGAAGGTGCTTAACCTCTCATACCAAGCCCTAGGTGCCTGTTTCAATCCATATAATGCCTTTTTTATTTGAAAACATGATTTGGAAATTTAGAATTTTCAAAACCTGGAGGTTGTTCTACAAAAACATCTTCTTCAATTACTCCATTTAAAAAGGCACTTTTGACATCCATTTGAAACAATTTAAAACCTTTAAAACAGGCAAAGGCTAGTAAAACCCTAATTGCTTCAAGTCTAGCTACAGGGGCAAAAGTTTCCTCAAAATCAATTCCTTCAATTTGATTATACCCCTTAGCTACTAATCTAGCCTTATTTCTAATGACTACTCCTGAGTCATTCATTTTATTTTTGAACACCCACTTGGTTCCAACAACACTTTGATCTTTTGGCCTTGTAGTTAGTTCCCAAACTTTATTTCTTACAAATTGATTCAACTCTTCTTGCATGGCCAATATCCAAAATTCATCTGAAAGTGCTTGATCAATGTTAGTGGGTTCAATAGTTGAAATAAAGGCTGAATGATTGACTTCCTTGTTTAATCCACGCCTAGTTCTAACACCCTCACTTGGTTCACCTATGATTAATTCCTTTGGGTGGTTTTTAGAAAATCTCAAATCTCTAGGCAAAGGGTCTTCTCTTTCTAAATTTTCTTCCACATTTTCTTCCAAATTTAATCTATCAATATTTTGGGAGTTTTCTTCAATTTCTTCTTCAACAACTTTTGGCTCTTCCATGTTTCCATTTTCATCAAAAACAACATGTGTGGTTTCTTCAATGACTAAAGTTCTTTTGTTGAATACTCTATAAGATTTTCCAACACTTGAATATCCAACAAAAATTCCTTCATCTGATTTTGGATCAAATTTTCTAAGGCAGATTTTCCATTATTATGTATGAACACCTTGCAACCAAATACATGCAAATGAGACAAATTTGGTGTTCTTCCTTTTAGCAACTCATAGGGTGTTTTATTCAAATTTGATCTCACATTCACCCTATTCAGAACATAGCATGCAGTGCTAACCGCCTCAGCCCAAAAATATCTAGGAAGTGAGTATTCTGCTAACATTGCTCGGGCGGCTTCTATTAATGTTCTGTTCTTTCTTTCAACTACTCCATTTTGTTGAGGAGTTCTAGGTGCAGAAAAATTGTGATCAATCCCCTTTTCTTTACAGAAATCTTCAAATCTTTCATTTTCAAATTCTCCTCCATGATCACTTTGTATAGAAATTATTTCACATCCTAGTTTTCTTTGTATCCAAGTTGAAAAATTTCTGAATTCCTCTAATGATTCACTCTTATGAAAAAGAAATTTAACCCAGGTGAATCTTGAAAAATCATCTACTATAACAAATCCATATACCTTTCCTCCTAGACTAACAGTGCTTACTGGTCCAAAAAGATCCATGTGTAGAATTTCTAAAGGTTTACTGGTCCTAAGATCTTTAATGGACTTAAAAGAGGACTTCACTTGTTTTCCTAATTGACATGCATCACACAGATGGTCCTTAGTAAAGTCTAGTTTAGGTATTCCTCTCACCAAATTCTTTTGGGTAATTTTTCTAAGATTTTTCATACTAGAATGACAAAGTCTCCTATGCCAAAGCCATGATTCATCAGAAACAGTTTTCAAACAAAAGGCAGTAGGAGATTGAATACAATTTAAATCTAGCATGTAAACATTGTTCACCCTTTTTCCATTTAAAACAATTTTCCCATTTAGGCTAATTATGCAGCTAGTAGGTAAAAATTTTACATTATAGCCCTTATCACATAGCTGACTTATGCTAAGCAAATTATGTTTTAAGCCTTCAACTAATAAAACATTATCTATGAAAAAGTTTTTCAAATTTCCAATCATACCTGATCCAACCACTTTCTTTGTGGTATTATCTCCAAGTGTAACCTTGCCTCCACTCCTGGCTTCCAGCGTTATGAATTGAGCAGTATCTCCAGTCATGTGCTTAGAACATCCGCTGTCCAGGTACCATATACTCTCACGAGGTCTTGTGTGAGAGTATTCCTGCAAAATTCTCAAATGTTAGACCTGGGAACCCAAACTAGTTTGGGTTCACCTTTATGAAATTTATAATCAGATGCATGTGTGATATGTCTAGGTTTATGCATCTTAGTTCTCCACACCAAATTAGGTTTCATCTTTAAAGTGCAGGTGTGAGATATATGTCCCAAAAATCCACAATTGTTACATTTAACATTAGGAAAAATATTCCTATGTTTTCTTCATATGATTGTCTTCTAAGGGATTTCATGAATTTAGGATAATATTTAGGATTTGTAAAATCTTCAAGTTTAGGGGGGTTCCTATTATCCTCGAGAGCTCTTATAGTAAGTTTGTAAAATGAATTCATTTCCTCCAAGATTCGATTTGTATAATTGACTCTATATGTCTTGTGCTCAGATTCATCCTTAAATTTCTCAAATTCTTTTTCAAGTTCAGCATAGGATGATTTTAAATTCTCAAAATTTTTATTCAAGTCATCATATTCATCAAGTAGTTTCATGTGGTTGCTATCAATTAAAGCATGATCTTTCCTAAGGATTTTTTGTTCCTTATTAAGCTCTTCCAATTCTAAAACTAAACTAGCATGCATCTTTTTCGTTTTCCTATATGCATCATGCATGTGTTCAGAAACTTCAAACAATTCATTATAGGTTAAATCACATACCTCTTCTTGATCTGATTGTTCAGCTTTATCTGCCATCAAGCAAAGGTTGGTGACTTCTTCTTCTTTTCAGTCTCAGATGAGTCTGAAGCTGAGTCCGCCCAAAAAGCCTTTTGAAACTTCTTCTTGCCCTTCTTTACCATTGGGTTCTCCTCTACCTTCTCCTTGCTAGGAGTGGCTTTGAGTTTTGGACAATCAGTCTTTATATGACCTGGTTTTCTGCATTCATAACAAATCACTTCATTAGAAACCTTGCCATTTCTGTTATACTTACCTCTATTCCATTGCTGGCGTCTCTTCTGCTTCCTCTTTTAAAAAGCTTCTGAATTGTCTAGTCATCAGTGCTATATCATCTTCATCCTCAGGTTGTGAGTGTTCACTTTCTGACTCTTCCACATTTAGTGCAATATTCTTGTCCTTCTTGGTTCACCTGCATCAATCTTTCTTTGACTTACTCCTTGCTCGTAAGCAATGAGTGAACCAAGAAGATTGTCAATAGAATAAATGTTCAGATCTTTGACTCTGTAATTGCAGTAATTTTAGCATCGTATGCAGTAGGTAAACAACGAAGAATCTTATTAACCATTTCAGCATTAGTTAATTCCCTACCAAGTGCATGCAAAGAGGTGACAATTTGAGTGAATCTTGTGTACATGTCAGATATAGATTCATTAGGTTTCATGCGAAATAATTCATAGTCATGTAACAAGATATTGAGTCTTGATTGCTAACCTCATTTGTCCCTTCATAAGTAATACAAAGTCTATCCCATATGTCTTTTCCGCTTTTACAAGTGGAAACTCGCATGTAGTCTTCAGATTTTAAAGCACAAAAGAAACTATTTAAACATTTCGCATTTAATTGTGCTAAGTCACGTTCTTCTATAGTCCAATCTGCATAGGGTGTATCTACCCTAATTCCATCAACTAATCTAGTTGGTTTTGTGTAACCTTCCTGGACTAACATCCACATGCGATAATCAAGTGACTGTAAGAAAGTAGACATGCGTGTTTTCCAAAAATCAAAAGGAATATTGTCAAACAGTGGAGGTCTAGTGATAGAGTAACCCTCAGGTGTGTTTCGGTTTCCAAATGTAGCCATCTATGTTAATCAAAAAGTAGTTCAAACTTATGATTTTGAAACAATGCTCTGATACCACTTGTTGAGTCCAGTAATTAGGTTGTTAAGCCTAAGTAAATGTCCCACGGCTACCAAGAGGGGGGTGAATTGGTAGTTTTAAAAATTTTAAACCCTCTTAATAATAAAGTTGAACCGAAATAAAATTTTCTTTTAAAGTTAGTAGAAAAATGTTTTTCAACCACAGAGTTGTTAAAACTGAAATTCAAAGTGCGGAAACGTAAAAGCAATAAAGTAAAAGACACCAGATTTATAGTGGTTCGGTCTATAACCAGACCTACATCCACTCCTCAGAGGCACCCTCTGAGTATTGCACTAATATCACAAAGTGACTCTCCTTTAGCACCCACATCAAGGCGGAGAAGCCTGTACAAAACACTCTTTTCACCACTACCCGGTGCGGCAGAGAAACGTGTCCTTTTACACAATCCACAGTGCTGGCAGGGAGTGAGAAGAAACGTCGTCCTTTTCACACTCTCCTAGTGTGGGCAGAGAACCCTACGGCGTTCACACTCTCCAAGTGTAGGCAGAGAACTTCTTTCCTTTTACACTCTCCTAGTGTAAGCAGAGAACCACGTCTGTTCACACTCTCCAAGTGTCGGCAGAGAACCCGGACCTTCTTGAATGATCTTCTCACAAGAATCTAGTAAGAAAGAAAGGATGAAGAGATCAATCCGTATGAAGTATTACTCTAAAGATAAATTAAGACAATTTGT